>CAOLHI010000980.1:0-464417 GCA_948474755.1 Ctenosaura bakeri
TCAGCTCCAGCACTATTCTTTTTAAGACTGCTATGAGTTATTTCTCACTGGTATTCTACAATAATCAGCCTAGCACTGAAATTCCAATCATCACTGTAAGTTAAGGGACAATTTCAGATTATGATTAATCAAGGCTATTTGCTGTGACTAAACCAAATTGAAAATATAATTCCAAACACTGTTGTGTTTATAATTAAATATAAAAACTCCAAGCTTTATACAAGTCAACTCTCAAGAGACAAGGTTTAAAAATCTATCTATATGGATGTTCCTGCCAGATATGATGTTGTATCGATGCCCTAGAACTCTTAACAAAGGTGAGATTATGCAGGCATAGCCTGTATGCCACTTACCAAATTCAATTGTGCAGCTCTCAGGATGTGTGCTCAGGATGTGTGCTCATACCCCTCTCATACCTGTACAAAACATAGGCCATTTGCACACGGGGAGACGGAATCGCCCTGCGCCACTACTTACTGGACTTTTCAGCTCCCCAGTCCAGTCCATGCCACTCCGGAGCAGTGCATGCTTGTTGGTACGCACTGCTCCGGTGTCCCAAATGGCAGCTTCCAATTGGTCGAGGGTCTCAACCAACCGCTGAAGCTCGCCAGCCTAAAGCCTGCCCCCAGCAGATCATATTGGGGCAAGTCTGCAAATCTGCATAAGGGAGCAGGCTCACAGTGGCACACTCCGTGCTTTTGAAAGACCAGTTTTTAGCGGTTTTTCAAAAGCACGCTGCATGACCACTTGGGGGTTGTTCCGGAGCAGGCTGAGGTGTGGATCTATGTTAAGTAGGTCCAACCCAGTCCGCTCCCAGGTGCAGACCTCCTTCTTGGAGGATGGACTGCACCGTTTTAAAAACCCCATGCGGAAATGGCTATAGACTAAAAATGCTCAGCTGCATCAAAGAAGATGCTGATTATTAAAAGGATATTTCAACTGCACTCAAGAAGGAGCTTATTATTTAAAGGGCATTTCAGGACCACTTGGTCCTGTTTTAAGGCTGAAATAGCCTCCCCTGCTACCCCAACCCAAAAAATAGAGGTTACTTCTGATTGGGGAAGGGTAAATATGGCTCATCAACTTCTGGGAGATGAAAAAGGAGCAGGCACAGTGCCTGGGCTCTCAGCAACTGCCCACCACTGCTCTGGATATTTGGAAATTGCCAATATGTTTTATTATTCTACAATTAATTCCATGAAGAATCAGTTCAAGATATTTCAGGACACCTACAAATTGATTAAAATCAAAATAACTGAGTTGGAGACAGGATTGTGCTGAGCCTCTACACTAGATGCTTTTGCAGGCAGAAGGATGGGATGTGTTCCCCAATGCAGCCACCTATACATCCTACAATCTTCTCTGGAAAGCTGGTGACAGCCTTCCTGCCCCTCCCCTGAACTGGGAGCCACGTAGCAGAAGTGTTTCATTAAAAGAGAAGAAACTGGCTGTACTAGGCACCCCAACATTTTTCTCTATTTACCTTGACAAATGAAATTAACTTTTTCATTCAAGGAGGGGTAACCTTAGATTCACCTCATAGCTTGTGAACCAGATCAGTTTCAATGTCCTAGAACTCTTAATAAAGGTGAGATCAAAAAGTCACTATTCCCATATGCTGAGCTACTAAAAGCAATGCTTTTTACAGCTTAACATAATTTTTTTAAAACCAGCACATCAAACACAAAGTCATATATTTCCTCTTTGCTTCCATAAATCAGCATGTTAAATATTTACCCATGTCCATCCTTCCTTAAATATTATAAATTGGATGTTCTGCAGCAGAATTTTAACACTGTTGAAATACTGAGCTCAGGTATTGTTGCTAGCAATTTCAATGGACCTAGATACACAGAAATGTAATATTCTTACTTATCCACATGACAACTAATTTTCTGTGTATTTTTCTACCTGGTGCAGAATTAGAGCTAACACCAGCTGCAAGGTTCCAGTCTAAACATGAATGGACATTCTGCATAATACAGAATGATTTATTGAACTGTGAACAGTGATTAGTCCAAGCAAACTTGGTTGGAAAAACAACAAGAGTCCTAAGAGACCTTCAAGACTAACATGATCCTGAAAGTGCCATGGGACTCTTTTGCTGCAAACAGCCTAAACAGAAACTAAATCCATTGGAAATTGATACATTTTAAATTGTCTGTAAAGTTTGCTATAGTGGACCTATCTGAAATGGTTTTGATCTGAGAAGGGGGCTATTTAGGCCATTTCCGTACTACTCCGTTATAGTGCTCTTATTTCACTTTCAACATCCTGTGAAATCCTGGAGTTTGCAGTTTAGGGAGGGACATTTAGAATTTTCAGCCAGAGAGCTCTTTGGCCTCAGCAAACTACAAACCCCAGAATTCCACAGAATGTTGAAAGTGGAATAACAACACTATAACAACGTAGTGTGGAAATGGCCTTACTAAATTCATATTAGTTTGCTGAAGAACTAAAGAAAGAGAGTTGACCTGGAGGCAAGGAGAATGAGAATGGGAAATTACTGTTTTTGTTTATTGATATCTACATCTGCCACACAAATGGACATGATTTCCTTTCAGTTTATTATGTGTAAGATCAAACTGCAAGCTGTCAATTATGCAGGCATGTTTCTTCTTATGCCATCTCCTAGAGGACCTAGAGAAAGATGATTACTTGCTCACATACACAGATGACACCCATGCAGAAACATGCTCAATCTGTGTCAAAGTTGCAGGTGCTTCGAAATTACTTTCAAATTAATTAAAATCCTAATACAGTAACTGTAGCTCTGACACTTTGAAAATCAACTCAAATGGCAGAATTGTGCCATTTAAAGATCACTTGCTTAATCTGCAGATGGTGGGGAAAGGCAGCATCCCTGTGCTGAAGCCGAAATGGCTTTGGTTTGACCTTACAGTGTAGACTGAAGTTAATCTTTACATCTTGTAGATTTAGGGTGTGCTGAAGCAAACATAGGTTATT
Source organism: Ctenosaura bakeri (assembly GCA_948474755.1). Classification (NCBI taxonomy): domain Eukaryota; kingdom Metazoa; phylum Chordata; class Lepidosauria; order Squamata; family Iguanidae; genus Ctenosaura; species Ctenosaura bakeri. The sequence continues at coordinate 2,968 of CAOLHI010000980.1, forward strand.
GAAAGTAAAGGAGTGTACACTGGGACAACCCCGACATCATTCCACACACAGATGGGATTTGAGCTGGTGGTGATTCACTTTGAGAAATTAAAATGTCAACCTGTTGTGCACTTGCTATAAAAAAGGAAAGTTACAAGTATGGGAAATAGTATTAAAATATTAAAAAAAAATAAAAATCCTAGTATTATGTTATAGTCTGTATATGAAACTGCTACAGATGAGCAATTCTGTCAGTTTTATTTTTCCCATTTGAATTTTGGTAAATTTTTAGTTTTTAAAAAACTGAAATCATGCAACATTTTAAAAATACATTGCATACATTTGAAAGAATAAAAAGAAATTGCTTGCCAATCTCTGCCCCCTCCAACATCTTCTAGACATAGCTTTCCTCCTCCCTTCCAGGATATGCCACATACAAGAACTAGAAAAGGGTTGATACTACACTGAGGAAGGTAAATCTTCACTTACTTCATTCTCATATGAAAGAACAAAATTTTCAGCATTTCCCTCCCCACTCCATGGGAATCGGAGGGTTTTTGCACAATTTTCAAGAACTATTCTTACTTTGAGATTTTTTGAGGAAATCCATCTCAAGAAAAATACACACAGAAAACATGTAATTTGTGAAAAATATACTGATTTCTCCTCTTATTTTATTCTATTTTATTTTATTTATTTTTGCAGAAGACCTGTGCAGGAAAATAGAACATTTTTTATTATTATTTTGCAGGAATCCATATATGTCTTCAGATTGCATGAAGTGACTCTGTTCTGGGAAGCTGTGACAGCTGTGATTGGTAAGGTAATGTGTTATGTTACTGAGTTTAAATAAACCTACATTTGCTATTGTTCTAAAAACTCTCTCTGACAGTCTCTTTTAAGCCTGATAGGGAGTCAGGCCATGCCTACCATGTCCATAAAACAATCCAGCCACATATCTGCATTTAAGGGGTCACTCTGAGCCCAGGGACCCAATCCAGAAATTGATTCATTGGGAAACAAGGGCAAGGTGAGTAGCAGGAAAATTAATAGAATTTGGGGGAAATTCCCTAGCTCCTATTCAAGGCCTAAGTCAACATTGAGAGGGAGGAGGGCCCCCTTTTCTTCCGAATCTCCACAGTATGATACAGTGAAATTACACCATTCAAAATCAGCCAGTGCTACTAATTATTTGTATGACATGATTGTATATGATACAGGACAAATAGGTCAGAGTGCAGCTCTCAGTTTATTTTTTGACTGCAACATCCAGCAATTCTCACCAATAACCATTGACCATGTTGACTAAGGTTAATAGTAGTTGTGAGCCAACAATATCTGGGTGGCTGCCCTTTGAATAACTTTGATATAGAATCTTAACATATAATGTCTCAGGATCAGCTACACAAGCAAATGTTCATTTTAACGGTGTGCTTGATGGCAGCAATATGCTTCACTCTTATTGAGAGACTTTCTCAACTTACTGAAGTTTGTTTCCTAAAATTCCACTCAAAGGAGGACTGTCTTCCCAAAGGAGAAACCTCCAGATCATTGAACTTTGTTGAAGGTTTCCTGTAAAGAGTTCTTCTCACATTAACAGGTCAGATTCATTTGTTTTCTTCAGCAACAACAGAACAAGCTGTTAACTTCACATCATGCAAACCTGTGAAACGTATTGAAGTGGAAGCTAGCAACAAATCAGTGCACACTTCATATCCACTTTTCAACTTGTAGCAAATCCTCTGGGAGGAGAAGATTGATGACAGAGCTAGGAAGAACTCTGGAAGATTCTGGTAGCCCCCTGTTGGTTCCTCTGACTTTTTCCTTCTTTTGTTTGCTGAGCCACTACTTTGCACTTTTATCATCTTTTCCCATCTCACTGCAGAACTTAGCCATGGCTCCTGTTGTAGAACATGGATTCTCCTTTTGTGGACTATTCTGGCTAACACTCATTTGACAAACAATGAGTGTAGAGCAGATCCGTTGACATTCATGGCATTAAAAGTGGTCATGAATAACAAGCCTAATTGATTTTAGCAGAGGTACTGAAAGTATGAGTGACTTTGAATCCTGGTAAAAATGTATGGTATAGAGCAGGTTTAGGAGGTCTGTGCTTCTTCCAATGTTGATGACTACCCCTGTCATTATTGCTGACTGGTACCCATGCTGACCTAGGCAGATAGCAACTGATAGCAATATTTTACAACTGGGTTGTAAAATATATATTGGGTTTATTTAATATATATAAATATATTTATTGGCTTTTATTTAATTTTATGTTTTAAAACATTTTATGGCTTACCAGTAATAGTATATATTTCAAAAGTTTAAAAATAACTAAAAGAAGTAATCACCAACTATGAAATGGTCATAACATGATATACCAAGGCACTATATCTTCCTCTTTAACACTTTCCTGTCGACATTATATTTGCAAACTTTATAATAAAAATAATCTTGCAGAATTTAAATCCAATAGTGGTGCCTATTTATGATGAACAGTGGCATACTATAAAAGCTATGGCTTTAAAATGATGATACAGCTCACTTTTGAATGTTAAAATATGACATTTGACACTGGCAGAAAAATGTGTAATTGAGCCAAATATACTAATCAAGAAAGGCATGTGGCTGGTACTGATAATGTGACACAAATGAGAAAAATCATTTTCTTTTCATATAAACAGTTGCTAACAAAATTATTGCTGTTGTTGTGTGCCTTCAAGTTGTTTTGACTTATAGTAACCCTAAGGCAAACCTGTCATGGGGTTTTCTTGGCAAGATTTGTTGAGAGAGGTTTGCCTTTGCCTTCTCCTGAGGCTGAGAGAGTGCAACTTACCCAAGGTCTCCCGGTGGGTTTTCATGGGCCGAGCAGAGATTCAAACCTTGGTCTTCAGATTACTAGTCCAACACTCAAACCATTATACCTCATTAGTTCCTTAAATAGTATGGGTGCTTTCTTAAATAAATAAATAAATAAATAAATGACTAAACATACCCATATATGATACTTTAAAAATATAAGTGAATTTTGAAAAGATGTTGAATGAAATAAAATCCATACAAATATATAATACTCTAAGCTGAGAGGAGTCAGAGTATTGCCAATGGACTCAAGGGACAGCTTTTTAGGATACAGCCCTTATATCATGAAGCAATTCACCTCAATGAACTTACTTCCCAGTAGATGTAAAATTATGCTGTAACAATTCAAGAAAAGAGTGTGCATGAATGCACACACACATATAGTGCAGAGCATGACAACACTGAACCTATTAAATAACACAGAACAGTGACATAAATCTTCATTTATTTTATTTTCACAGGCAAGAAGGAAACATTTCTAAAGTTTTCTCTACATTGGATGAGATGATGAGAGTTTTCAAAGAATTTTTGGGCTTTTGTCAAGAATTTGATTTGCATAAAACATTTCTGTTTTTCCCAAAACAGGGTATTTTCCACAAAAAGTTTTTTTTAAAATTTTATTTATTTATTTTGTACACATGAAGTTATGAATGAAAGAGAAGGACAAAACAAGAGAAGTGGGTTTTTTGATGGAATGGGTGAGAAATGGCATTTTCAAATATTCACTGAAAAGTTTCCTTCTCTCCCAAGCTCAAAAGAGGGACAGGAAACAGGCATAAAATTGTGAATGGCATTTTCAGCTTCAGTCTGGTTTGGCTGTTAATGCAGGGACTTCACTGAAATTTAAATAGCACTTTAATGGTAATTTCAATTGCCATCCCAACTTAAGTACAATTGATTTAGAATTTGTTTATCTTATTAACTTAATCCATTAACCATTAATTTCTACTGACTTTCCTATATCTGCTTTTAAAGCGTTTCCTATCCTCCGAATCCATCAGGATAATATTTACACTGCAGCCAGCATTCACAGATCTCATCATAATCACCGGATCTAAATACATAAGAATGCAAGAATGAACATAATAGTTCAAATGACCTCAATGAGCACGTCAATAGTAAATAAGATGCAGTGTGCTCTCCTGTTCACTTTCTATCCTTTAATACTTTCCCCGTTTGCTGTTCCATTATAAGAATATCATTCCATGACCTTGGACTTCAAAAGTCTAAAGCTTTTCAGATGTGTGTCATGTTGTTAGATATAAAACGATCAAGTGTTTGGCAAGTTAAAAGCAAGTGATATATCAAAGATGAAAGTCTCATGGGATCAGGAAACTATGACAAGAGATGATACAAAATGGTAAGAAAAATATAGCTATAGTGAACCCTCTCACAAGCTTTTTAAAAATCTTTCCAAGGTATATAAACTATTCTAAACCTATTTCTTCAGTAAAATAATTCTTTACATTCTTTTCTCTTAGATATGATTTTCTGTTAAACAAATTTGTCCTCATTGTTTGCTTCTATGAAACATTTACAAAATATTTGGCATTTAAGAATTTTATTTCGGTCTCTGTTCAGACTTAGGTATTTCGGTGGACAAATGCATGTATTTGATAGTTGACATAAGCAATAATATTTAGTGTCTGAGAGAAGTAAAATGGAATCAAGGATTGGAAAGTAAATTATAGACAAAAGTAAATAGTGGTCATCATCCCGTGTTGGGATTGCAAGGTATAAATCTCACATGAGTTATACATTGATTGTGTTGCACGACTCTTTTGTTGAACAGGACTGAATAAGCTAATGTGCAGTCAAGTGTATAATCAATGTCCAAACAGACGTGCCAATGAATACAACTCAGTGCACCACTGAAGGAGACTACCACTAGTTTCAGCAGGAGCAGATGGAAATACATCAGCTGAGAATATGCAGCCACATATGCAACTGTACAATAAAATGAAACTCTGTTTCCATGACCTTCAGCTGAAAGAGGACATTACAAACCAGAAGGAAAGTATTCATCCACTTCCGTTGGGGAAATTACACATGCACCAATGGGATTCAGCCTGTATTTGTTATTTCACAGTCTTTGACAATCAACAGTCTTTTGAAGTTTCCCAACCCAAACCTACTTAAATGAAAACAAACAAACTTTGTGTTGGTTTAAAAATTCACATTCTAACACAAGTTCAAATTTCATATTTGACTTTCATATTCTGCATATGTTGAGTTTTAACAGAATTTTGTTTTAGCTTCAGAGTGCAAAGCCAAACTGAAGAAGTAGCAAGAAAAGATGTGCAACCCATTATATATAATTGGTGGTTTCAAGGGATAACAGGAGTAAGTCTATCATAATTATGCTTTCCTGTGACAGTTCAGAAGGGTTTGATGAATCAACCTCATTAGATTACCAACCAAGGACATGAAGGACAGAATCCTTCTACTGACTTGAGCTGTTATGTAACTATTTATTTTATTTATTTATTTTGACATTGTGCAAGGAGGTACCTGTGACAAACCTGATGGGAGCAGGTCTTGACAACAGAGCCTCCTTGGCAACTGAGAGTGTTTAAGCGGATTGACTGATGAAATGGAACCTTTGATAGCCCAGGGGAGGGGCTGGTGGAAAGAGGAAAATAACGGTTTTTAACTGTCTGGTGGGTGTTTGAAGAGGAGTGGGATTTGTGATGTGTTTAGGGGAAGGTTGGAGATGTGAAGAGCTCTGTGGGAGAGAGAACTGAGCAATTGGGTGTATGAAAGATAGTGAATGAATTAAAAAGAGAGAGAGAGAGAGAGAGAGAAGAATGGGGTGCTGTTTATAAACATTTAGATACAAGACACATTTAAAGCAACAGTGTTACAATAAATGTTTGAAGTTCTGTTTTCCTTAAAACAGTGTCACAAAGTCTTATTTTGAATCCTGGAATATACACGCTACCAATAATATCATCTTGACCTTAGTGTCAACAGTATTACAGCCTTGGAAAACATAAATCACTGCTGATCCTTACCTCTGGGAGAAGGGCAGATTTAGGGAAGGCAGTAAAGGGGGAGAGTCCTGAAAGGAAGAAATAAAGGGGGGGGACAAAGTGAGGAAGGGACTGTGTTCTCAAGGAGGGAGAGCTGAGGCAGACCCGTTTGTCCTGGCCCTGGTTTGATTCAGAGATCTCCCTGGCTGTTCAGTTCTGATCACAAAGAGGTGTCAGGCTGGGCAGGCCTTGAATGAGAGGCTTGGGTGTGCCTTTCGCACTCAGCACTGATGGGCAGTGTTTTTTCCGTGCATGTTACAGTACCCAATGCCTCTTCCATAGCTACTTATTGGCTCCTAAGTAGCCCCACTGTACTCCTCTCCCCTCCAATCTGAACAGCCATTGTTTGGAAGGGGTTGAACCAGGAGAGCTCACCTGTCCCACCACACAACCAGCAGCCATTGCCTCCCAGACCTCATTTGTAAGTACTCTTGCTAATATTCCACCAGCATCAGATAGAGTATCAAATCAAAATCCTCACCATGTGTCCTAATTGAACACTTGATCCACTCTTGGCTCATCAGTCCCGTTTAAAATGGCTTAAGCTACTAGTGTAAAATAAGACTTTTTCATTGGTAATAACTTGATGCAGATGATATGTTATAGTAGGGAGAAAAGTTTTCACTATCTTCTGCCTTCTGTAGAGACACCCAGTCCACAGTGAATAATCCAAGAAGCCTCAAAAAAATTTTTCAGGTAGATGAACAATTAGGGCCCTGAATTGCATGGAGAACCTCTATGGATACAGAAGAAATGCTTTTTAGACTGTTACATTCCCCAAGTATAGGAAGATGATTGGAGTGTAGCACTACTTCTTCATGTTTGTGATTTTTGCATTGATAATGCCTGAATAAAGGTAAATTGTACCAGCAATAGGTGAGATAGAACCAGCATGCTCCTTGTTGACATTATTGATATTTTAATAGGGTTAAAAGTGTTTACTGAAAGTAGTTAACAAAATGTTATATTGTTGTTGTGTGCCTTCAAATCATTTCCAACTTATGGCAACCCTAAGGCAAACCTAGCGCAGTATTTTCTTGGCAAGAGTTGTTCAGAGGCCTTGTCCCCCCTCTGAGGCTGAGAAATTGTGATTTTCCTAAGGTCACTCAATGGGTTTCCACATCTGGATGGGGATTCAAACCTTGTTCTCAGAGTTGTAGTCCAGTACTCAAACCACTACACCATACTGACTTATTAAAACATGGGCAGAAATAGAAATAATCAATCATTAAAATGAGATCACCAATTTAGTAGCAGCATCAAGAGAAACAAACAAAAACAAAAAAACAAGAAAACCATAAAGAGCCAATATTTACAGGAAATAACTTTAATTAAGCAACAATAAAAACAACAACCTAGTTAAAATAATTGTTTTAAATTACTTCTGGAACTCACACATTGCCACCGTGTTTCAGCCGATAATGGAATATGCAAGAAGGTTACCACAACAGATCTTTAAGAAGAAAGAGATTTACAAGGAGGACAACATTCCTTTGAAGAAGTTGGTGTCCAACTATTTCGGGCTCCAATTTTTTCATCCCAAATGTCAAATTTTGGATATAAATGTTCTCCTACATTCCCACATTCATGGCTACTGTCATTTCAGCTTTACAATCCGTGGTCAGTAAGCTTACCAAAATTGATATATAGAGTACTATACTGATCACAATGTCATTACTTCTCTCAACAGTGAAAAGTTTCTGAGGTACAGATCTCATTGAAGCTTGGTTGCTTTTGGGAAAAAATTGGTGGAAGCTGATAGTATTTTGTAATATTTGAGATTATTTACAAACTAGCGTATATACCCAGTGTTGCCTGGGATTTTATTTTCTCAGAGGTAATACTTGTTAGAAATACCTTAGGAATTACCTTACTTTAAGAATTAGATGCAGTTGAAATACACAGATTTGAGCTCCTGTGTCTCTAATTCCCCAAACTGTCTTGTCCAGTACCTGTAACTTTCCCCCATATTCCCCAATCTAATCTGTATTCAGAGTTGTTAACATACAGGGGTTTGGTTTCTGAGGGAATACACTGGCCATCTCCTTGCTGCTAAGACTCATCTTCATAGCAACTGGCCTGAAGCCCAAGAGCTCTCTGGCTGAGTATTCTAAAGGCCCCTCCCTAAACTGCAAAACCAGTTCCATAGAACCTTCGTAGGCAGCCAATCATATGAGATCTTCTCACCTGACACAGCTGATCATATGAGATCTTCTCTGCCTGACACAGCCGATCATATGAGGTCTTCTCTGCCTGACACAGACAAGCTCACAACTTTGACTTTTATATATTAGGTGTAGAAGTTGAACATGGATAAAAGGAGAATTTAAATACTCCAACAGATAGTAAATTCACTGGTTCATGTCAAATTTTCTAAGAGATGCCATTCCCAACTTTTTCTGAGATAGTAGGTTCTCTGTCTCTGTTGAATTTTATTTACCTCATTCAGAAAATTGAAATCATTCCCCTTTTATTCACTCGCACCATACATATACCTGCACCTAGATTAAATTTTGATCACCTAATGAAGGGCAGAGCAATTATGGCCCGCATTCTGACTGGGGCCTTTGGCTACCTAATAAAGTTTAAACCCTGTTTGGGTTTTCTGTTAGAACATTCTAAAGTGATTGTGTATGAAAAAGCAGACACATCACTGGACTATCTCAAGGTTTTAATAATCCTTTTTTCTAGTCTAAGAATCTGACCAGCATTGTTGGGAAACCCACTTCAAATAAATTACTTTGAAACTGGTAATGCAAACACATTTATTTCATCTTGAATGTCAGAAAAGTAGGTCCTACCATTACAGAAATATTGCCTTCTCTGTTACAAGTTCATAGAAAATGTTTTCTCTCAACACATTTCAAGCAGCATTATTACCTTATTTTCAGGAGCTCTGGGATTTTAAATTACAGACATTACATTAATGCTGAGAATTTTGATGACATCTTGTAGAAACTGCAAGGCAAGATTCATCTGATATTTTCTTTCAATATAGTAAGTACCATTAAGCAGAATTAAAGCAGTTCTGCAGCCACAGCTTCTCTTTGTTTGTTTTGACTGTTTACATCCCAACCTTCTATAGAGTTTTGATGACTGACAACCAAACACACAATTTAAAATTCTACAATGCAAAAATGCAAAACAAGAACACAAATCCATAAAACTCTAAGAGCATATTAAAATACTAAAATGAAGATAAAGTTGAAAGTCGAGTAATGAAATGGATCAAAATGTCTGAGAAAATAAGGTTTTTCCTAGTGCTTTTTTTTTAAAAAAAAAATCAAGGCACTCATTGAGGCAACCTGTAACCTGCCGTAAAGAAGTTTTCTTTGGTCAGGTTGGCAATAAGAAAGTTGCCAATTTCTTTGGTGTTAGTTTGATCATCAGCCACCTTCCATGGTTTTGAAATAGGCAGAAAGTTACAAGTTATTTCAGATAAAAGTTGCGGGTTATTTAGGAGGTTGGCATTTCCCTTCTTTTTTAATCACTGAAAATGCAAAGTAGACAACAGTCACTGGAGAGGTAGATGCTACAGCTCATGGGTCACTAGGGATGACAAGAACAGTTTTTTAAAAGTGTTTCATGAGTGTCAGGAAAGCTTGGCAAGAAATCCTGAACTGATGGGGTTTCTTGCAGATTAGAACTTAATATATACAAAATTTGCACATTTTTCACACACACACACACACCACATTTGCTGCACAGGCAGCAGCATTTCCTCTTCAGAAAATGCTATTTTACTATTTAAATATTATTTGCTATGCAAATAATGCTTCTTTATATAGGTGTGAATCTTGCACGGTATACCTCAATTGCAGCATTTTCTGCACAGGAAACAGCATTATCTGCACGAAAAATTATATTTCTGCTAGGGCTTTTTTGTCCAAAAAGTGTGGATTTTATGCAAAATATTTCCTGAAATATAAAAAGTGTTGGAAAACTGCACAGTTTTCAAAAAGAGTCTAACAGCTGGAAGAGAACTGATTCAACTACTCATTGATCTCTTTGGCAATGAAATTAATGAAGAATTATACCACCCATGCACTGAATTTTCCACATTCCAGAATATCCATTTGCATGCTCAAAACCTTAACAAATGTCACCTAAAAGTCAAAAACTGAGTGCTAAGTGCTGGTATGGTCTGTATTTTGAGTGGAGGGGGGATCCCTTCTGCTGAAATTGAAAATGAAGCACTGTTCCTTGCCTGGCTCACAAGCCGCTACTGCTTTCCATATATTTTGATCTGCAAAGTGCTTGGGAACCCACTTTGCAGCTGTAGGGACAGAAAATGCAAAATATATACATATGTACATATGTACACACATTTTTTTTAAAAAAAACAAATCAGATCACTTGTAGGGCATCACTTGTGTTCATAAGAATGTTTTCTTTAAGTAAGAACTTTCCAAATTTCAAGTCTTCTCTCTCTCTCTTTCTCTTTCTTTCTTTCAGAGAGTGATGGGAACGCTCCCCCACTTCACCAGACTGGCTCCCTAGAGGACGATGAACACTCCTCTTCCTTCTGCAGCACATGCTGCACTAGCGTAGAAAGTGCTTCCATCATGCTTCTGGCCCTTCCACGTGACAGGTAACTGTGGAAGTGTTGTGCAATCAGGAGTTGCTGATGGAGAAAATCAGTCAATGATTTACCCTGCAATTGTGCCAGCTGCCAAGAAGGATGGGACCACAATGAGGTCTTGTGGAAGCATCGTGGTGGTCCTGCTCCTCTTGCTTCCTCATGTCGGGCTCCATGTCCATGTGGAAAAGGCTTTATTTCCTTAAAGACAGTTGCATATGAAGGAAACAAAAGTGTAACAAAATTTGTCTTCCCATCCATTGCTAATCAGACCAAATTCTGTGAAACTAAGAGTGCATGGGGTTGAGAACTTTGTCAGCTTATTCTTAAAACATTTTTAGAATTCCATAGTCTTATATCTAAATGTATATATTTCTTCATGAATTTAAAAGAGAAAACTTGAGATTTACACAGTTCCAGTTATGGAAAAAAGTAAAAATGAAAGTAGTAATTTAATCCAGCCATAGCTCAAGATCACCCTAAATTACTTTTTGACTGTTTTGGGAAAAGGCAATGTCAGTCTGTAATTTGGATTTGGGATGGAGACTTAGATTTGACTTGGGAGAGGACTCAAACTGCCCCTTTTTGTTCAGGTTGAATATCATCAGCGTATGTGCTTGTATAAATTAATCCAGGGCTAAAAACTGGTTTGTTCAAAGAAACGAGCTTCCAAGAACTCGCTTTCTCAACTATTTCCATTTGCCTTGTAAAGCAACTTATAACTTTCAGCTAAAAACATTCTTTTCAACAGCAATTTGTATAGAAAGAAATTAGGTCGTCTTCTTCTTCTCTAAGCCCACTGCCATATAACATTATAACTGAACTTTTCTTTCAAAAAATAACAGACCCCAGACTAACATGAGGATCCTCATCCACACCCTTCAAAGAGGTTCTGAGACTAGAAGAACATCATAGCTATATGTACCTGTCATCTGTTTCCCAGAAACCTGAACAACTTTATGGGCTTCCTGGAGTGGCAAGACAGTCAAGTCAATGGGATGAAAAATTGACCATCCCAGGTTCACTTTCATTTAAATGGACATTAGACAGGTCTTGTCCACCTATTATATCAGTTCATTCAGCACTGGGTTGACTTTCTACCCTCCATCCAATTCTAATGCAGAGGGATGGTTGCTGGTAGCTGGGATCATGATTTTGTTACAAATCACTTTCTCTTTTGGTTGGTTTAGGCTTAGTCAGCAAGTCCATTGGTGGGGTGCCTGTGCACCTATGATACCCAATTCGTGGGGGAGGGTCTCTTAAGGGATTTTTGCATTGGAATGTTTTTATACTGAGTTAGAAGACCCATTCTCAAGTTATGGTGTATTATGGTGGCTTTTACCCATGTGGCTTTTATCCTACATCTGTCACTTCAGGTTCTCTCCAACAACCAGATTGGCAGGGGAGAAGGTGTCATCAGGTTGCAGACAAGTTGTCCAGTGTCTAGATCCTTGCTTCATTCTAAACCAAGTCTCCTATATTGCCAGAGGTGGTCTTTTCATTCCATCCAGATTTATTGGTAGGGCTAAATATTAAGCTATTGCGTATTTTTGTGTCTCACAGAGCTTTCTTTTATGCCTTGAGAATTCTAGCAAGAACTAGTTTAGACTTAAGAGTTAATCACCATGTTAATCTTTTGATCTAATAACTCCCTTGTGTATCTGGGTATGGTGCTATGTTTTATTTTTAAATGTTTACACTTACGGCACAACCATATATAATAGAGCTTTCTCTCAGGTAAGTGCAAGTAAAACAAGGCAGACTTGAAAAAATTTATGGCAAGATTTTTTGAAATGGAGAATATATTTATTGTGTGTTTGCAGTATTAAAATATATTAAAATACATTCGGTTGCAGTCAAAGTTGGCCAAGGGGAATGAAACATTGCTATGTTAAAATCAGAGCTTGGTAAAATAGTTTCAGAAGCTTCAACTCCCAGAAACTCACAGGACAGGTAGCACAGCAAGTAGTCATGATGACTGTGAGGATTCCAGATGTTGTAGTCAAAACACATAACCTTATCAAGCTCTATAAAAGTTAAAGTTAATGCCCACTATCACACCAATGTCAAGCCAAGAGATGCTACAATATAAAAGTAGTGCGTTTATCATGTTGCTCTAATTTAATGGCTTTTTGGATGTTAAAACAGCAGCAGCTCAGTGGCTAAATATGTTGGGCTTACAATAGAACATTAATCTGCTGACCTCATGTTGCTTTCCCATATTTGTTAAAGTCTCCTTCTTAATCAGAAGTGCAACTGCTTGCTGAGCAACTTTGTTGGTACTTCCCAAGTTCCCAGCAGACATCCATAATGGTAAAAAGGGATTATTAAATTTTGATTTGCATCAGATTACATTCATTTCCTAATCTGCCAAATGACATTTCTCCTAATTGAGGATAAATGAGTGAGTTTAATACCACTCAGAAACATGGAACATATTAAGATCTTTGGCACAAGTCAGAAAGCTAATTAGAATTTATTGTGTTCCAGAAATCTGTTGGGGGCCTAAACCAAAGGGCTGCTGATAAAAGCTGAAATGGCAAACCATACAAGGTTATTATTGAGTTATTTCCTTTAGTAAAAGAAGTTTTTAAATGGCAACAACATTGCTAAGATTATTAGCAAACATTTATGCAATGACCAGTTATTATAGACCTTCTGATAAATAAATTACAGGTTTTTGTAGAATATCCAGACTATCATCCAGTTCCTACAATTCTTTCACTTGATTTCTCCCCTTCGTGGAAATTTTCTGTAGATTTGAAAATGATTGAATCAAATATAGGTATTCACACTGGAAATTAATACTTGAAGAGGAAAAAAAAGCTAAATCTACATTGTGAGTACTGTTTATTCCCACCACACACTGCTAGTTTTCCATACAAGTCATGAACAGTCAGGGCATTTTTCCCTGTCCCTAATTCTGTTCCATTGCAACTAAGGAATTTTACAGGCCAAACTCAATGGCCATTTCTGCCCTACAGTTATGGTGCTATTATTCCACTTTCAACATCCTGTGGAATTCTGGGATTTGTAGTTTACTGAGGCCAAAGAGCTCTCTGGCAGAGAATTTTAAATGCTGCTCCCTAAACTGCAAACCTCAGGGTTCCATAGGATGCTGAAAGTGGAATAATAGCACTATAACAGTGTAATGCGGAAATGGCTCATGATCTGATAATTCACTCACTGCTAGAGTACTTATTATGGAGCTGTAGGATTCCAATCCTGTGGCTTATGAGCACTGGCATCCTCTCATTTATAAGAGTCTTGCACTGCCAGGAATACAAGCAAGTAGATTCCTCCTGGCGTTTGCAGTTTTACATCTGCCATGGTTTCTGGACTAGACCTTGAAAAGGGAGAATTCATTTGGAGTCCAAAAACTTTTTTGAGAACAAATGCTATGGTTGGGGGAAGAATTTGGTTTGCCACACCCACTTCTTTTAATTAGCAAAATGGTATAGTGGAAACACAATAAAATACTGAAATTGCTCAACTGAAAAGAAACCCACTACAGATAACTCTTCTCTGAAGGCCTACACAGTAATTAATTCCTTTTTGCTCCCTGTGACATACTGGTGCATTTGCACTTTCAGCCCTGTGAAATAAAACAAGTTTAAAACATCAAAAATTGGGATTGTGGGGGCTTGGATGCAGTGGAGGAGGGCCTCACTGGGGCCTCTGGAATTGCATTCAGCCCATGGGTTGAAATGTATCCACTCCTGCACTAATACAATTGTGGAAAGGTTATATACTTTGTAACTGTTCTTAACAATATGGGGGCTCTTCACACTACACAATTATAGCCCTATATTTGAGAGTATGTATTGTCAGAGCAAAACTATTCCTAAAATTTCTTCTATCTCATAACCCTAGATAAATAATTCATTTATCTAATTAATACAGTGGTAAAATGAGCCTGTTACCTACTTAAGTACCAAGGTTGTATACAAGTATTTATTAATAAAAGGAAGCTGTAGGCATTACTTGACCAGGCAATCTATGGAATATTCATATTTCAAGTAAACAAATTTGGTTCATATTAGTAATTCAGCTAGAATGGAGTTCAATTATAATATATAGTTAGCAATTCAAATTAGATCTACATTTGTGCAGTGCACAATTAATTTCAACCTCAGAAGGTTGATGGGTGTGCTGGGAATATTAAGGAAATAAAATAGTTTATTTTTTTTTACCTCTTTAAAATATGTAAAAGACTTAATGACTGCCCTTTTTTGTTTAGAATACTTTATTTGAAGATTTTTCTCCAAAAAAACCCCCTAGACACTAGGCAACATTTCACATAGTTATTCTGCTGTCAGTAGTCTAAAACCAGATACAATCAGCAGGGCTTATTAATTTGTAAGAGGTGGAGGAGATATGTGCTAACTGGCTGTGGGCTTTGCTATTTTTTAAATTAATTACAGATGTGAAGGGTGATTTGTGCAGAGGAAATCAGAGAAAACATCTTCAAAAAAAAACTTCATATTTCTAACTATGATGGAGGACGACATTTTCAGGGGCCTGCCCATCATAATTCAGTCTATGGGATTCATGGAATCAAACTAGAAAGGTTTCTCTCTCCTCATGACAGCTCCCCAACCTAGGTGGCTACAAATCCCCCAGTAGTGGTAAGAACTTATTCTTTTTCACGACTGTTTACTTCCCTGGGCCATTTCCACTTTGGCCATTTCCACTGCAGACACATCTATTTCTTCCTCTTTCCCTTTCACGTAGCTTTTCTATACGTACTTTGTTCTGACTGTTCTGTACTAAACCCCAGGATTCCACAGGATGTTGAAAGTGGAATAATAGTGTAGAAATGACTTTTTGCTACTGCAACTCCATTCAACCTCAGTGAACTCTCTTAACTATGTATGCCCTGGACTAGCTACAACTACTTCTTTTTTTCTGTATCCTGCCTCACCTGGCACTTTCTGCTTTTAGACCCAGGACAATGCCCAGGAAGAAGGGATAATCTCCACCCTTCTATGATCTATGGCCATTTCCTCACTACATTGTTATAGACACTGTTATTATTACACTTTCAACTTCCTGTGGTATTCTGGTGTTTGTAGTTTACTGAGGCCAAAGAGATCTCTGGCTGAGAATTCTAAATGCCCTCCCTAAACTGCAAACCCCAGGATCCCATAGGATGTTGAAGGTGGAATAATTGCAGTGTAACAGTGTAGTGTGGAAATGGCCTGAGATATCCTTTTAAAATTACACACAGAGACCTGAAATTGCATAAAAACAACTAGTACATATTAAGTAGTCAGCTAAATATGTAACTTTTCCCCAGTGATCCTCCAAACAATAATATGGAGAATTTTGAAATGGCTGCAGAAACATCTATTTCTTCCTCTTCTCCTTCCATGTGGCTTTCCTATACGTACTTGTCTGGCTGTTCTGTACTAAAGCTTGCCAGGATCAATATAGCTGCAGCCAATTGCTACAAGGGTCGCTAAATTCCCACTCCTTGCACCCCACACAGCATTCACTGCAGGGCACATGGTATATGGAGAGTTTTCCCAGGCCCTATGCTGCTATTAACACTTGGGAAAGGCTCACTGCCAGCCCATAGGGAGTTTTCACCAGGCCCTGTGCCACTGATGCCAGGACTTCCACAACAAGAACTCTCATATGTCATGATATCAGCACTCCGCCTCCTGTCTCGCTCCAAATGGCACAGTAGGCACCAAGTGCATGTACCCACTGGCTCTCTGCCCAGTCTTCACTCCTAGCTTCTTGTGCACCAATATTGTGCATGCACAATACATATTCAGACGCCTTCAAGCTGATCCAGTAAGCCTGAGTATCATTTTGAAATGGCTGCCCTGATTTTAAAATCATATTACAAAACCCAAATCTTCTCCTCCTCCATCACCACTCATCCTGAGATGTTTCTGCGTCCAAATACTCAGAGAAGAATAGCAATTCCAGATACTTCAGTCAATACCTAGAGATCTGGCAAGTGTAACAGATAGCTCATTCAGAGACGAGGATCTGGAGACTACTGTTTCGGTTCTGCTTTGAAGATTCTGAATCAAACTTTGAAATGACACTACAATATTTTTGAGGAAGGAAGGTGTAGGGGAATTACAATTCTAGCATAAAGGTGCTTCTTATTCTTCCCTGATACTCTTTCTCATTCTCTCTCTCTCTCTCTGTGTGTGTGTTTTCAAAATGTTTCCAGAGCTGGCTTTGCTGGCAACAGTACAACCATTTCTGGACCTTACCCTCTTCTGATGTCATTCCAGCATCATCCCAGCAGAGCTTTTGCTGGGATGGGACTGTGTCCCTAATGCTCCCCCTGCACCTGGCCAGCTGCCTGCAGATGGGAGCATGAGCGACACACACCTTCTGGGGAAGGAAGCACCTACATTGCACTTCTGCCCATTCCACATGGCTGTCAGTGATAGGAGCATCACATGATCATGAGCCATTAATGGATTTTTTCCATTAATGGAATATTCCATGATTGCAATGGGTGAGGATGCATTGGCAGCAGGACCACGATGATGGTATGCAAAAGAACAGCTCATGAACTGCCAGCAACACATCCACATCATGGGACAGAAACGTCATGCAGAAATGGTCTCCTTCTCTGGTTTCACCACCGCCATGCTTGTTTTCTAGACTGCTTCTGGGAAGGATACTGGTATCTTCTGGGAAGGATATAAAAACTTCAAAAGATAATAGTTTTCTGGGGATAATGTATTCTTAAGTGTACTTGAACATTTTTCCTATCCTTCCCTTCTATTCCGGTCCCTTCATTCCTCTTCCTCCTCCTCCTTTTCTTAAGTCTGGAAATAAAATACATTATAATTTCATTTTTACATATATATAAATGTATCACAACATCATCTTTAGGATAAAGAATATATCCCCACAATATTGTTTACATAACAACATTCTTTTTATTCCTATAAATACCCTCAAGGCACCAGATCCCATCTGATCTTGGAAGCTAAGCAGGGTCAGCCCTGGTTAATACCTGCCAATGAGTACCAGGTGCTGTAGGCTATATTTCAAAGGAAGGAACTGGCAAAACTACCTCTGAATATTCCTTGCCTAAGGAAACCTATGAAATTCAAGAGGTCACCATAAATTAGCAGGCAACTTGAAGTGCACATATATACACACAAAACACAACACTGAAATTAATTACAAGGTTACACTCCTATGCACACTTATGAACAAGCCTCAGTGAAATAAGAGAACTTCATTCTGAGTAAATACACTTGCAAAGTGTTGTGCTGAAATTCCTTAAAAACTTAATTCCTGCTCCCCCCCCCCCCGGCAGACGTGGTTTTCTAATTTCCGTGACTGCAGTTCTCACTTTGATTTTGTTTTTTTCAAAGCGCATACTATTTAAAAAAAATCTTAACTTGTCATTCAAAACAATCTTTAATGTCATGATAAATATATTCCCATAAACATTCTTAGGCTTTGAATCACTGATATGCTGTGTTGCAGTTGACTAGTTTATTTAAAACTGGATTATTTATAAGGGCACTGAAAATCTGTACAAGAATTAAAAATAACATTCTTGCTTACGCAAGGCTTTTCTGCATATATATGAGCTGAATACAGGGAAGGCCAACCCGCAAGCAAAAATAAAATAAGAACCTCTCTTACTGACATTGCATTCTTAAAAACTAGTTGTACACAGAAAGTTTTTCTCATAGATATTATCCTTGTGATAACTGTAATAGATCCTAATCATACCAATCATACCAATGGCTCCAAATGGGTGAATGGTTTTCATATGAAAAATGCCCAAATCATGATTACTTTTTTCAAAAGTAGGGGGGTTGAAGACTGGTGGGGGGCTTTAGGGGACACAGAGGTAAAGCCTGAAGTTTTTGATATAGCTCTATCTGTGAGAGTGAATATGAACTTAAGCAATGTTGTAAAGCAGTTCGTATTAATATGTGTTTGTATAAAAATCAGAATACAATTTTTACAAATAAATATAAGACCATGCTATCTTCTAATGCCAGCCTTCCCTATATGCTTCTTTCTTCTAAAAATATAACATCTCCTAGACATACTGTCATGAATTCTAAGCCTGACCACATGTCACCGTGTGCGTTGACTTTCCGTACCTTGGCTTGATCATTAATCAGAATGGAGAGTACAGTCAAAACATAAGAAGACTAAGCCTTGGAAGGGCATCTGTGAAGGAACCACAAAAAACCCTGAAGTGCCAAGATACATCATTAAAGTTAGGATTGTCGAAGCCATGGTATTTCCAATTTCTATGTATAGTTGGGACAGCTGGACAGCGAAGAAAAAGCTGATACGAAGACTATCAACTCCTTTGAAATATGGTGCTGGAGAAGAGTTCTCTGGTTACTGTAGACTGCTGAAAAGACAAATAAGTGGTTCCTGAGCAAATCAAACCTGAACTGTCTCTAGAAGCCAAGGTGATTAAACTGGGACTGTTGTACTTTGAGCATATCATGAGAAGCCATGGCTCATTAGAAAAGACAATAATGCTTGGTAAAGTAGAAGGCAGTAGGAAAAGAGGAAGACTGCATTACAGATGGATTCAATCAAAGAAGTTATGGCCCTGAGTCCTCAAGTCCTGAGCAGGGATGTTGATGACAGGGTGACTTGGAAGTCTCTCATTTATAGTGTCACTTTAAGTGAAGGGGTGGAAGTATTCCTAAGATTATGTGTTTATATCTGCGTAGCCTAACCTCTCAGAGATATACTCTTAGGGATCCTTCCATTCTTTATTCTTTCATGTCTATTAAAAGTGAACTTACGTTATTTCATTGTTAACATAGCACCCTTACAGGGCTTTCTTACCTTTAATGGAGCACTTAACAATAGTTTGCTTCTTCAGCCATTGGTGTCTTTGCTCTTTAATCAGAATTGCTAGCTGCTGCGTGAGCAAAAATACTCCATCAGACTTTGCCACTGATAATACTTCTTTGTGGCTTTTTGTGAAGCCACCTCTGTTCCTTAACCTTAAGACATTTGCAAAGTGCCATCTTCCATCTCAGAAGTACCTTTGGAAAAAGACGGCATTGTAGCCACGGCCACAATTCATCCCCATTCCACAAGATATGGATGGTTTGGAAAGCACTGGCACTGTGATACTCATCATTCTTCCCACCAAACAGCTACAGATAACACAGCATTGTAGTCAATGTTGTTCATTCCCTCTCACTGCACTACAAAGATATAGAGAACAGGTAAGCTTCAATGCCAATCATATCATTTTCCCTCAAAAAGCCACAAGAAATGTGGCTTTGCAGTGCAGGCACCTGCATCCATCCCCTCTGCCCTAATAAATGACAACTTAACAAATTCTTCTGCCAGTCACACCACTTCTTCCTAAGAGTCATAGCAACTGCAGCTCTCTAGCCACTATTCATTCCCCATCCTCAAAAACATGGGAGAAAAGCATGTCACTATTTTCCCAAGCAGTGAAAATGCAGCTTTTCTACTGCAAGAAACTCATTCCTCTTTTCCCACATGTTCATTGCCACTATTGTTTGTCTATGAGCCTTGCTGAAGCAGCTGCTCCGGTATTGATTCTCTCAGGGCTCATGGTTCCTGCTTTCTTTTCAGTTTGTAAGCAAGACTACCTGCTAGAGGTTGCTCTTATTGGGAGTCTCATAGGGCATGGATCTTGAGGCTGTTTCAAACTACACAACTGCAGCACCATGATTTCACTTTAGGTGCTATGGCTGCACCCTACAGGGCTTGAACTTTGGTGAGGCACCAGAGGAATCTAGTAGAGAATTCTAAGTACTCCTTCCTAAATTGCATATCCCAGGATTCCATATGATGCTGTAACCATGGCAGTTAGAATGGAATCGTAATGCCACAGTTGTGTTGTATGTATGGGCCCTTGGAGCGATGAAAACTGTGCAAAGCAGGGGAAGAAAGTGTCTGGGAGGAAAAGGAAGAAAACTCTAAGACTGATGAGAGAGACAAGGAAAGTAAATATATGTCTGTGTATGTATGGAGGCAGGAAGATAGAGTCAAAGAGAAATATTTTGTGCATTACGAGGTGTGGGTATCTTCGTTCTCTGTAAATCCCCCAACCCATCATCTCTCCCTGAATTATTTTACCCTGGAACAAAAAGCCTAGTCATTACTGCCCTACACAGATATGTTTGCTTGATTTTTTTTAACCTGTACATGCTTTTTGATTTAACACTTACCAGGAGCTACTATTCATATTAGATCTACCTTCAGATTTTAAACCACTAACCCAGTCTCCTCATCCCACTCCTTTCCTTTATGACTGTATGATACATTATTCAATTACAGCTAAAAACCCAATTAAAAACTAAACATAAATTTAAAAATGTAGTAATACAGCAGTGCTAGTTTCCTTCAGTACTCAAATTATGGCTAAATGATTAAATGCAATGGTGAATCTACTTGGCAGACCACTGTTGATATCTATTTATATGTTCTAAAATGTTTAAACAGATAATTAATCAGGTGGTTACACAATCAATGCATATTAATTTAATTGTCCAGTGATTTATCTGAGGATTTTTGTTATAATCCATTATCCAGCTGCATTACATTTTCCACCATCAATGTTCAAAATGCCCAATGAAATTTAATTACCACACATTACTGGAACACTCATTTCTTAAGTATAAGTTTCAAACATGTAAGAAAGTATTTACTTGTATGCTAGAGAAGTACCTTCCAGAAATGCACTTTGAAAACTCTGGGATCTGTTTACCTTTACAAGCTTTCTTGGGATTCTTATGTTTTAGAATGTCTAAAGTATTTCAGAATGGACTGTTCCAACCCAGTTCCTATTGAGACATTACACTATGGACATGTTCAACCAAACCCAGCCATAGCAATGATAAACACAGTGAAAAAGATTCTAAGTAAACAAATGAAAGTTTGCAGAAGGAAAGCTTTTGTCCCTCACCTCTCTTCTTCTTACTGTTACCAAGCACCAAAAGCTATCAATCTTTCTCTCTCTCTTTCCCTCTCTCTCCCTCTCCCCTCTGCCTGCTCTAGTTCCCCAAATCCATGCAGCCAAACCAGAGTTTGGAAATATTACTTTCTGAACAAAATTCCTTATGCAGGCAGAGAAATTATGGAAGTTCTCATCCAAAGTCACTTTTTGAAGACATGACACATCCAGAGTTGGAATCGAGAACAAGTATGGGTCACCAGGCATTGGGATCATAGGGCCTGTGCTGTTCCAGCAGCAGAGACACAAGAGATAGGCCTGATGCATGCTCTCAGGGCGTTCATGGCATCTATGCCAAGTTTCAGATATTTAGTAGTTTTGGAGCTATGGCAGAAAAACAGACAGCCATTTTGTTATAATTATCTTTGAGAACTTTTCTTCATAGATATTTATTTCAAAGTTTTTGTACATGGTACATAGTAGGGTTTTTTTTTTAATACCTAGCAACATTAAATGCTTTCTAAAATCACAAAAGCTGGAACCAGAGAAACATTAGGGGAGTGGGGTGAGTAAGCGGTAATGTTCCTTTTCCTTTTCTTGCAGTGTCCCAAAGCAATCCCAAAAGTCCATACCAAAGATTTGGGGGCCCTGCTTAATTAGACATACTGAAACAAGGTCAAGAGGTTGTCAAATGTCTTTCAGAGGCATAGGAAGTACCCCTCAACTCAACTTCTATTATACTATTATACTATTCAACAGAGTCCCTTGACCATTGGGAAAGACATTAGAGGAAATTATTGGGGATATTAATATCACTTCTTTCAGTGCTGTTTTTCTGGATACAACTGATAACCTTCCCCCCAAAAAAGAAAGCATCTTATGCCACTTTATTTGTTGGCATCATTTGGAATTTTCCCCTTTAGTTTTTGAAACGTTTGAGTCTTAAAGAAAAGTAACTTTCACATATATCTATGTATATTTTTTGACCTAGAACTCTTATCAGTCGTAGCCAACATTGCCAAGGGCAAAGGATTATATGTATTACAATCCAAAAATCACAACAGTGTCACCCCTTTTTTCTCACCACTAGGGATTGATTCACTCATCAGTGGTTGTGTATTTTAATGCTTTGCAGAAGAAGAAAAAATTCACTCCAGGAGAAATGAAGAATTTCAGATATAATGTGCCACCCCTTCATGCAAAGTTCCTTTAGGATGAACCTGTGCTCACCAGAAATTTGATTGTATTATGCAAGAGGACTGTTACCATAGGCTCTGTTGATTTAACATAATCCTGAACACAATAAAAATGAAAAACAGAAAACCTTGTGTCACTGAGAACATAAGTACCTTTGTTAGTACGTCACGGCATTTATAAGGGAGAAAATCTTTCCAGGGAAAAATGGAAGAGGAAATCTATTTCCTAAAGGATATTCATGGCCAGATTCTCTCTCCATCTCACCACCCTCCCAGGCTTGGCTGGTGAGGACATGGAAGAGAGCTTTCTCTGTGGTTATTCCTAGGCTTTGGAATTTCCTCCTGTGAGAAATTCAATCTGCCCTCCCTCTAGTGTCTTTTTGTTGGCAAAGACCTTCTTGTTTAAAACAGGGTTCTCCTTGGCTGTCCAGGTGGAGTGATGTGCAATTGGATGTGCTGTTGTTCAGCATGCAATGTGTATTTTATATGTTTTAATTATTTTGTTTTTTTAAGGTTTTAACAGTGGTGTTTTAATTGAATGTGTTGTTTAATTTTTTTAATGTTTGGATTTTGAATTAATGTTTTTACATGTCTCTATATAAATCCTGATCCAAAGTGAGAGATCAATGAGACTACTAAACTGATAGAATCAGACTCAGGAGAGACCTTGAAGGCCATCTAGTCCTCCTCAAAAATTTAAAATGTGCAAAGCAGGAGCCAACTTCAGCATTCTTCTCAGAATGCTTATATACCACCACCTTCCAGGGCAGTTTGTTCTACTACCAACCACTTTTCCACTGGAATTTTTCTCCTACTATTTACTCATCAACTGCTTCCATGAAATTTCTACTGGCTCAAGTTCTACAAAAGAACAACAATACAATATCTGCATGTCTGTCATTAACTTCTCCATAGTAAATGTACCCTGCTTTTTTAAGCCATTCCTCAAAATCTAGTTTAAAACCAATCTGTTCACCTTCCTTTGAACACACTCCAGTTTATTTATACCTTTCTTAATACAGTGTTACTTTTAATTGTGTAGCTGCTAATGAAAGTAGGACAGGGCAATAAAGAATAAGGCTCTGAGGAAAAAGATCATTGTGCCAACTGTTAGGGGGGAAATGCTGAGGCAGAACTGACATTTTCACCAACAAGTTTATTACAGAAACTTTGGTGGAATGAATGTTGCCATACTTAGCCACAGGTAAAAGATTCATTTCTTTAGTGGAAAACATACATGACATAGCAGCACCGACATACTAGGGTTGCAAAAGTTAATGACAAAAATGATATCCAGGTAACCCTATCAATTGTATTTTAAACAGAAGAAGCAGATGTCATCACCAAAATGTGTATTGTACCTTTAATTCACCAGGATAATTCAAGAAGAGGATGAAGGTTTGCGTCAAAAAAATTAAAGTGAATGAACCAATTTTCATTATGAAATTAATTGGTAAAAACAAATGTGAAAAAATGAATTACATCTCATTCACTCCATTGTTCTCTTTCTGTTCATTTTGAATAGCTTAATGCAGGAAGCCATGTAAATGACATAGCCCCCTCTGGACCTTGAGAGAACAAAGTGCACCCCGGGGTCATATGCACCACCCTAAAGCTGTTTTGTTGCCCTCAGCTTTCTAGCCTACCTGAATAGCCCCCTTTTGGCCAAAGGAAAGGTTGAAACTGCCTTCCCTGGAGCCTTCAGGAGAACCAACTTTCCTTTTAAATATGTTGTGCCAAGTTTTTCACTTCTGGGTTTTATTTGCTTTCATGGGGGGGGGCATTTTTGGCAATCAGGTAATAGAATCAGGTAACATGCAACACCTTGTGAAATTTTACATTTTGGGATTTTCTTTCTTTTTCTTTCTTTCTTAATTTTTGGCAATCCACACAGAGGTCACACAACCAGATAACAAGTAACTTCCCACTGAAATTTTTCATTTCCAGCTTTTGCTCTTTCTTTCTTCATTTTTGGCAGATTGGAAAACTCTATTTAATTTTGTTAACAATGAAGTTGTGTTGTGTTCCTTAGGTATTCTTAATGATAGTACCAAGGCCCAGAGACTCCCTGCCAAGTCAAGCTAGTTCCATTTCCATAGTCTTTGTGGAAGAAGTGAAGACACTGGTTATTATTTGGCATCTAATCTAATATGCACATGGGTGTAGCGGGGAGAGGGGATGGCAGCTAAATGAGGACTTGTGCACCACCAAATAAGAATTCTGCTCCCCCCTCAAAAAAATGTTCTCCCTAAATATTAATTCAGTCTCCAAATTTTAACTATTCAGAAACATCTTGAAGGTGCACCAGAACAACAACAAACAGAGTGACACACTGAAAATTGTTCATATCTAGAACTGTTATATTTGATGTATTTGCATCCTGTAGGGACATTTTTTCACTACGTTATAGTACTATTATTCCACTTTCAACATCCTGTGGAATCCTGGGATTTGCAGTTTAGGGAGGTGCATTTAGAATTCTCATCCAGAGAGTCTTTGGCGTCAGTAAACTATAAACCCCAGAATTCCACAGGATGCTGAAAGTGGAATAATAGCACTATAAAGTGTAGTGCAGAAATGGCCTTGTATCTGCCTGCTTCTCTTCTCTGGGGTGCCTAAACTAAATACTCAGCTGAAGTTTTAAGTCACTGCAGTACTGGAAATTTGAGGACTGGAGGAAAGCTTCATGAGAAGGGCAGAATTCTTATGGGGAATAATGTCCCCCCACAGCTACACCCCTGAATTTGTTTTGGAAGCAAATTTTGATCCAGGGATGTCCACTCTTATTGATGAGTTTTTGTAGGATGTGTTTTATTTGGTGAGTTTTTATTCAGTGAAATGATGGTTGGAATCCTGCAGATGAGTAATACATGTGTAAGAGTTTGCTCTGCCTGTGCAAAGCAACTGTTGAAGTGAGATGTAGCAGCTGGAAGGATGATTAAAAAAAAAAAAAGCTGTGCCTACCACCGGAGAAAACCTCCCTACAGTTCCTAGGAATCAGCAGGACAGAGTTTTTTCTTTCCTTCTGAGATGGTTTTCATTCAGGTAGTGAGCATTTTATGTCATCCATCCTAGTACAAGTCATCACAGTGAATAAGATTGTGGCCTTTATTTGAGCATTAATATTTTAGTTGTAATTATCTTATTTCACCTCCACTTTCTTGTCAAATGCCTTGAGCACTATTTTTAACAGAAAGAGGGGATATAAAAAATTACTCTAACATTTTAATTGCTCATAAAATTGTGACCTTTGTTCTATCTAGTTGTAATTTAACTGATCCAATACATCAGTGTGGGTGGGATTTATACCATTTGTATAGAAATTGTGTAAGTTGCACTAAGAACATGTTGTGATAAACCTCGTAAATTAAACAATTAAGTAGAAAATATCAAAAATACAGGCAACAGACTAGTGCCTTTGTTTCCGTGGAAATAAAGGAGGAGGGAATAAATGGAAAAGGAAATGAATTAAATAATAGTGAATGAAAAAAAATAAACTGGAGCTAACAAATGGGCAAAATAAATGAAACTTTAATAATGAAAATGAATAGACAAATGAATTTATTTGTTTCTTCTTTCATATTCCTAGAAAAGGCTTGGTCTCACCCACAGTGTGAGGATCAATCTTACAATATACTTTGAGATTATGTCACTGTCTAGTTCATTAAAGAATCACCAATGGTCATAGGACAGGATTCAAATGAAAAGGACATCCCATCCTTTCCCCAGAGGTTCTCATCCCAAATTAAGTCAATATCTCTATCATCTCCAGCTGTAGTTGCTGAAACCATGATAATTACACAGCCCATTGCAACTGTGTATTATTGGACCTACATAATGGTACCATTTTTTCTTCCAGTATAAACTCTTTTAACCATACAGCCAGAGGAAACTTCAAATCTCATACTTTTTCCCCCATTATGAATGATGTTGCACCCAATTGTCCTACCCACGGATTCAGGAGGCTGATAATCTGAAAGGACTTGCCTGTGCAAAGAAAGCGGAATATTTTCTGTAGGGATCAGAGTTGGGACATGAGTAGTTACAAATTAATGATTTCTTGCAACTAATTTTATTTTCTAATAAGGAAGGTAAACTGCCTTTCATTATTACTTTGACTTAAAGAGGAACAGTGTTATTTCGGCTGTAGGAACTGTTAACTTTATCATTTCTTTTCCATTCCTGGTGATTTGGTGTCTCTAAATGGTGGTGGAAGAGTATCACATGGTTCAAGTGCTAGTTCATATTGTGCTTATGTACAATATGCCTTGTGGCTTGTATTCTGCCTGATATTCTCTTGTGGTTGTTGAGATGATGAGGAAGGTGGGAGAAGAGGTTTTTAGGTACTGTATGCCAGTGGTTTGTCATATCTAGGTTTTCTTAAAGTAACAAATTAATATTCTAGTTCTGTTTTGCAATGGGGAAGCAAGTGTTTTGTTAAAGAAAGTAACTATAGCACTAACTACTTTTGGGGCAACTTGATCTATAACAATAGCTAAGTAACTTTCTATTTTCTGTTATGTTATTCTTTTACTCCCGGAGAATATTTTAATCAATATGAGAATAAGAACTTGAGTGAAGAATATGAGAACATAATTATCAATATGAGATAAGAACTTCAGAAGAATAATATATTTAGCAAAAATCAAGAATTCTACCAAAGATATTTCCCATAGGTTCTAGGAAATGCAAAACTATAATTGCTTAAGAGAACATTTCTTCTTAAGAGAAACATTCTTCTTTGACTAAACACTGAAAGATATGAAAATGTGTGTAAGGATGATAAAGCCAGAGATATGTTTATATAGATAATCTTACAGTGGAATGATATGTTCAAATAAATGCATTCTGCTATACATGACACTATGTTAAAGATAATTTTTTCTGTTTTCAGTATAGAGAACAAATACTTCATTTCAGTAGTTCTCTTGAGTTTCTGGTATTTCTAAAATACACTAGATATCTAAACAAATACATGGGAATATTTGACAAACAGACTTAACTGTATAATTAATATAGCTTGCTACATAGCTTAATGTATGAGGGGGCAAAGTGCAGACAGAGCATAATTCTTCATCTACTACTCCCCAATTCACCATGGAAGGTAGCTTCCCAGCAGCAGATTGTGTTCCTGTAGCCATTTAGTGGCTGGGGGTGGATGCAGAATGCCCTGGTAGTGTTTATTTCTACTTCCGCAGCCAGGAGCAAACAGAATCTGTCACCTTCCCAGATTTTAAATTAATGTGCTGGAGCTCCAGGAGGGAGAATGGCTGCTCTTTTTTCTTGGCTGCATCTGAACATTCTCTGGACCTACCCTCCTACTCTGTCCACTACATGAACCCTACAACTTTTCCTCAGGTACTTTTCCTCAGCCTTGAGAAAGGGAGAGGTGTGTCACAAGAAGGTACTAGATACCTCTTTTTGCAACAAATGTAAAAGTACACAGAATGTGTAACAGGATCCCAGCCATTGTATGTTAAACTGTGTATAACTCACAAAAATTAAGAAAAATCTGTTGGTTTCATAGGTTGGATGAGAAAATATTTCCACAAAAATTGGCACAAGTTATAGCTATGTACTTTATCAACTAAGAAAGTTGCCATAAAATCTTGTGGATTATATCATCTGAAAATGTGGTTAAGTGGAAGATTTGTTTTTCTTCAGGAGAAAAAAAAGCATCTAAGAAATTTCATCCCAATATGAGTTGGTGTGCATTTGTTGAGTGTCACGCAACCTAAGTAGCTCATCTTGCTTCATTGCATTTGTTTTCTGCATACATGTACAGAAGTGTGTCTTTTGCAATTGTTATAAAATGTATATAACTCATCATGTTCACACACAAGCTTGTGTTCCATTGCTTTTCCTTCTGGGCTAGTATGCAGCTAATTCCTCCACTACATTATGCATCTCAGCTTGACTGAAGCTAGATTATTAGGTTGTTATATGAAAACACAAAGCCAGCATTGGTAGAGTAGGGGAGACCAGGATTTTAATCCCTGCTCAGTCATGGAAACCTGCTGGGTGACGTTGAGTAAGCCACACTCTCTCAACCTTACAGAAACATCAAGCCTCCTCTGAATAAACCTTTCTAAGAAAGCCCTATGACAGACACACCATAAGTCAGAACAAACTTGAAGGCACAGAAAAACAAACCACAAATATGAAAGCACATTGAAATGGGGCTATGAAGTTCACTGTGGGCAGGGATATCACCACTGTTCATTTATACTCAGAGTAAATACAGAAATACCTTAGCATGTATTTATTGTGCATTGCAGATAAACATGAAAAGTGATAGAGTTATATACAATCATACCCAAGATTTAAAAGCACACTATTATTTATTACTAACTGTTGGCCACTATGAATTATGGTCAAGGTTCCCTTATCATTTTCCTGCAAGCCTTACAAGGGACAGATTTTCATGCAAAATAAGCCATTCAGCATGACATTTCCATTTAAGTGACATGTATATTTATGTTATAAATATTCTTAGTAAAAACAGTAGATCAGCAACACAATGTTATGTCCAAAATCAAATTCAAAAACACGTTGCATCTCTAGTCTTAACCAGAATTATCTGGCTTGTTTCAAATAATGACTTTTCATTATCTCTCTGATGAAAATACTCTACTATGTGAAGTATATGTTTATGAAGGAAATGAGATGAAAATAATGTTCAGAAAAATCCATCTTCTAAAATCCTACAGGTTACAACATTATATCTTTAAATAACTACCTGTTATTGTTTTTTTCATAACCATGTTAGTTTTGGTCTATTCATGAGCTGAGGCACACCAGTAAATGCCTATATTTCTCCTTTATTTCAGCATAATCAAAGCAATCCTTATAATTTGACATATATTGCCTAACTAATACAGAGATTGCTTCACAAACATTCTTATCTTTTGGAACATTTTTTTGTTGTTTGATAAGATAGTATTCATGGGCTGCCTATCTTGATTAATCCCATACTTGCATTTTTTTTAAATGACCTCCTAATGTGATTGCCTCTAAACAGCTGGTAAATCATGCCTAAAGATGCAATGCATCACAGCTCTTTGCTTCTAATAGCTTCAGCTCTATGGAACTTCATTATGAGTAAATATGTATTATAGGGAATGCACAAGGTGAAGCCCACATGTCACACATTGCTCACTGAACACTAAAGTGCATCCCTCAAAGCCCCAAAACATCTAGATTGCAATTTTTCACCCTCAAAAATAGGTCAAAACTATTGCAAAATGCAATAGATTTACCACCCGCAAGAAAAGAAAAATGGATGTAAATCCATCAAAAATACAAAACTTGAAGTGTCATGAGTTAACAACACCAACACAACAACAGCTCCTCACTGCCTCATTGATGTGCAGAGATGTGGAATGCTATTGATTTTCCAGTCAGTATAATTGCAGAGATTCAGTTACACAAGTATAAACCTGGTATAGTCCGAGTATAAACCTGCAATGTACAGGTAAATGCTAAAGTGTAAGGTATGGGGCAACACACTCATTATGAAATGCAATGACACATGCAGCCATGTATTTGCACACTAAAAGGGACAGAGAGCTGACTATAGAGAACATTTGGCCACAGTG
The DNA here is from genome assembly GCA_948474755.1 of Ctenosaura bakeri. Taxonomy (NCBI): domain Eukaryota; kingdom Metazoa; phylum Chordata; class Lepidosauria; order Squamata; family Iguanidae; genus Ctenosaura; species Ctenosaura bakeri. Next base: position 33,126 of record CAOLHI010000980.1, read on the forward strand.
GAAACACATCCTAACCCACCTGCAAATACTGGGGCCCTTTTCGCACTGGCCTTCTGTCACACGACAGCCCCATGAGCCTCGCGGGAGTGGGAGCGTCGCTCCGCACGACGCACTCCCACTTCCGCCGGGCTCACGGGGCTGAAGCGGCGCGAGCGTGGGTTTTTTGATTTTTGCTTCGAAGCGACAATCACCCGCGCTTGCGCAATGCTCCTGGCGCCCGCGTGCACTTACCTCCTGTGCGGAGCGTCGGGGAGGCGGCCGGGTTGCGCTTCCTTCCCTCCGCCCCTGCGGAAGGAAGGGGCAGGGCGCTAGCGCGACGGACGTGACACCACCTGCTTCGCATGCATGCACAGGGGGGACGGACGCACAGCCTCCTGCTTCGTGCGCGCGGGGGGGGCGGACGCAACAAGCTCCTTTCTCTCACGCACGGGGGGGCGGACATGACAAGCTCCGGAAGGAACGAGCAGGGAAGTGGCAGCCTCCTGGAGAAGGCTTCTTGTGCGAGCCGCCCTCCCCGCTCGCGCTAGAAGCCTTAATGCGAAAAGGGCCTGAGTCTAACTCACCACAGTGAAACTGAAAGAACTAGGAATATGTTTTTTCAGTTCATTTAAGAAAATAATAATTTGCCAAAATTCACCACTTTCCCCATATTTGAGAATTAAATAAGTTATGTTTAAAAAATTAAAAGTTGGAGAAACTGAAGTGGTCTGATTCATCCATCTTAATGTGGGGTTTTGAATTTGTAACTCTTTAAAGTCTGGGTTAGATTGCTGTGCATTCAATCCTGTTGGTGCTGAATTATCATTGCCATTTTTAAAAAATCTGAGAGGCTCCTAATGAGGAAGAACATGCTGTTCCCTGTGCCAGGAATACTTGTACTGACTATCATAGGTTCAATTCATATTCGTTTGGGCGGATTTAAGTACATTTTTAAAGAATTTGCCAAATTTCTACATTTCCTCATATTCTAGACAGAAAGAACTTGAAGTTTCTTAAGAAATGAAAAGAAGATAAAATGAAATGATGGATATCCTCATTTCTACTTCTCTAGGAACTGCCCTTTATGAGCCCCATCCTGTGGATGAGAAAGTTAGTCTTTGCATTCACTTGCTGGGAAGCGGCTATTGTGATGATCCTCCTGCTGGAGAAGGTCTTTCAATGAGTTCAGGAGGCATTGAATGAGCTTCTTTTGTTCAAAGTAATGCTGACTTCCCTGAATGCATGTGGCTTTTCATTGTTTGAGCATTCTATCATTCAGAACTTAAGCTTACCTTTTTGCATGCTGTGTTTAAATTAATTCCAGATCCTCACTGAATGAATTAATCTGAGAATGGCTCAAAATATACAGTATTCATAGAAGATTACAGAATAAAAATATATGATTTGTTTCATTTAGATGTAATTTATCCAGCTTCAGGATCTTGATTCCACTTGACTCAAATTACAGCTGAACATTTTGAAAGAATTTAGCACCAGTAGTGAAAGACAGCCATAGACTATGACTTTTAAACAAGACTGGTGATTTAAATGTGGAAGCTCAGATCTGTTGTTCAAACATCACATTACCCCCAAACTATTGCCTCCATTTTTGGAGATCCTAAAGAAGAATTGTGCTCCTATCTCAACAGGATTTGAATGGGCTGGGATTACCTCTCCAATAGCTGTACTAATGGCAGGGGCAACTGTCCTAGAAATTTGAGTTAGGGCAGGGAAGATAAAAACCCTGCCCTAGTTGGCCTCTCCACACACATAAACAAGGCCATTACTAGCAACTGCCCTGGAGAATTCATTGCAGGAAAGTGGAGATGTTCTCAAGAGCCACTCCATGCCACTGAAGGAGCCATTGTAGTGCAGAGGCTAGACTGTTTAACCTGGGCTCTGAGAGATCCAAGCTGTAGTCCCTCCTCCAGCCCTAAAACTCACTGGATGATCTTGGGCCAGCCTCTCTCTTTGCACAATCTTTGTCCCACAATATTGTTGTGAGGATTAAGCAGGGAGAAGGAAAATTGTGTGTACTATCTCAGCCTCATCTGGAAAGGCAGAATATTAAAGTAACAAAAATAAATATCCAAAGTTGATGCACACATCCCATTGCACACCATCAAATTATCTAGGAGAGGATTTCAGGAAACATACTGATATAGATGAAGATAACTTAATGTGCCTCCTCCTAACCCAGGTGCCTCCTTCTGACTCTGCTGTGGCACCAACAGAGCCGCAATCACTTGTCACCAGCTGTCCTATATGAAGGATCCTAATACGTCCTTGCTATTTTGATGTAATTTATAAGCCATTTTCATGTCCTACCTGGAAGAGGCCTCATCAGATAAGGGAAGGGAAGAAGACAGCCAAGAGAACAAGTTGCTGTGAAACGTGAGACATAGTGGATCTCTGTAAGAAAATAATCAAATTGGCAAGGCAGAAGTTGAACGAGACTAGTGCCATACCCACCCAATGACACAGGGTCTACTGGAGAAAAGAAATAAACTTAGTCTTGTTTGTAAATGACATAGAAGTAGATTTACTTTCAAATTATTTTGTCATAATCAAATGCATAGTTTAAAGGAGGAGAGAGAAAAGAACGTGGATGCAGGTTAGAAGGGTGCAGGAAGATAGTGGTCATAATGAAATAAACAGAGAGTCACTGTGTATGCTGTGCCTACCTCCTGTAAAGGAACTTGCAAACTAGCAGTTAATGAGTATAGGCATGCAAAGGTTGTTAACTCTAATAATGCAGGCTTTGGCTAGAGCCAGAAAAGGCTGGTGGGCCTCCTCTGAAACTGAAGGAAGCTGAGCCTGGACCATCCCATATAGCTTTTCAAAGCCCTTCAAAAACAGGAGTTAGGTGCTGAACCATCACCACTGTTTCAAACTAAGGTCTAACTGTAAAAGTTAAAGAAAAGCCTTAGCTGATCTTAAAAGGAATCAAGTGGTAATTAGACCAACTGTACTGATTTACAGCCAACTGTAAATTAGCACAGTCAAGGCCATTTTTTTTCTTTGATCAATAGTGACAAGATGGATGAATGTCTTTCAGGCTGGACTGAGAATTGGCTGTAGTAGTTTCTGGGCTCCAGCTTGTTATTTGAGTTATTCTCCTTGGTTGTTCCCTCACTGGTGCTGATCTATACTCAGATTGACTGCACTGCCTTTGTTTCTGCTGCTGCTGACTCTCTGTATATATCCTGCACTGGGTCAATTTCTCCTCTGGCTATTCTGTTGGACTATAGATGTATTCATCTGGGTGCTTGCTGCCCTTAAGCAGGACAGATCTTTGAAGGATCTGTATCCCAAAAAGAAGCATAATGTTCTATATAAAAGTCAAAGTTTGTATGTTTGTCTGTGTCAGGAGAAGACCTCATATGATTGGCTGCCTACTGTAGAATCCTGGGTTTTGCAGTTCAGGGAGGGGCCTTTAAAATTCTCAGTGAGATGGCTCTTGGACCTCAGGCCAGTTGCTATGGAGAAGAGGCCTGGCAGCAAGAAAGAGGAGGGCAGTGTATTCCCTCAAGAACCCAACCTGTGTATGTTAATAGCTGAATATAGATTGGATTGGGGAATATGGGGAAAAGTTATAGGTAATGGACAAGATAGTTTGGCAAATTAAAGACAGAGGACCTCAAATCTTTCTAACAAGTATTATCTATGAGCAAATAAAATCCCAGGGAATGCCAGGTATATATGCTAGTTTTATTAATAAAATATATCTGGTCTCAAAATGCAGGCGGGTCAGGTTCTCTTCTTGCAACTTTTTATGACTCTAGGACAGAAACCTACTATTCCTCTGTTATCATAACATATTTTGCACTGCTAATCAGGACCTGTCCGTTAACCTACATGGCTTTGAGGGGGAAAAATTCATGCTACTTAAGATTTCATGGTTGAAAAGCAGGACAAAGTAAAGACAAGTGCATGAGATACTGTAGTTCCAACACATTTTTAGAATTTTTTTTCAAATGTATATTTAATTTTTTCAAAAAACTCAAAGTGTAGGATATATTTCCGATACAACATTTTATACAGACTGCCAAGGATATGATGGCTAACCTTGCATAGCGCTTTTGATTTCATGCACATGACCAATACAGTTTCACACAAACACTCATTTTTCACTTTGAATTTACATTTCTAGATAGTCCAAAAAAAGAACTCAACCTTGGTAAGTAGTAGCAAATATTTAACAGGGCCCCAAAAGTAGGGAGAAATTGGGAATAGTGTTTTATTAGACCCAGGACAAGACTTGGGAAAATGACTTTAATTGCTATACTGCCTAGGGGACTTTGTGACTTTGCCATTCTGATGTTGTGAACTATATTCCAAAAAAAGTTACTTCTCTAAGGTCTGGACAACAGGAAAGGAAATAGTAACTATCTTTAGTAAAATGACTATGTAAAACGGGGCCCAACAGTAAAGGCTATTCAAGAGACTACATATCCTTTCATTGACATTTTTGGTGCCATCTTCAGCTGAAACTCATCTATGAAAGTAAAGCGCTCTAATTGATTTACTTTTTCCTAAAGGTCAGACATCCAATAAAACAAGGTCATTCTAATATAAATGCAGTTCTTCTTGGGGCAATGGTGATGAGGAGACACAGAATATTCTTTTTGACAAAGGAAATTACATGGAAGCAATGTAGGGGTTTCTATGAAGGTATGTATGTATATGTGTATATATATTGAAATCTTTCACTGAAATGGAATTCAAACAAGGTTTCAGTATTACAGAAGAATTTCTGCACTATCCCATTTACAACCACAGTTTTACTTGAAGTGATCAATACAGTGGTAGCAGTCAACTAAACTCAAAGGTCATCTATTACAACTGCCCTAATAGGTTGACCTTAGGGCTGCCAGAGTTAAAATTGGAAAGGATTCTTATATGTTTAATGGTTGTGTAGAAGACAGGATTTTAGGATTTCAGTAGGTGTTGCTCGTCACACCTACACCTCATTAGAATAATTTGCATGTACTGTGTACTTGTTTGTGTGAATATTATTGGAGATGCTAGTTTAAATTTTTTTCCCCCTCTCAATTTTTCTACCTTCGGAAGCATTTTTAGTGGAGTTGTGAGAGTGGCTATTTGGTCACTGTTCCCAGACTATGGAATGCCCCTCTGATAGAGGCCAGATTGGCCCCTTTCCTCTTGTCCTTTGTTCTTTTTTTTTTAAATTCAGAGAAATACGTTTTTTAAAAAAAAACCAGACAGGTCTTCAGCAGCTGGATGACTGATGTGAACAGAGATTCAGAATGGAAAAGGTGGACTTTTTAATATTTTAAATATTTTTTCTGAGATCTCAGGATGATACAGCCTGATGATACAGTCTAAATGTCACACTGTAGTGGATAAAACATATAAAATGGTAAGGCCACAATCACTCCCATTTTTAATTGTGTATAAGTTCTGAAAATGTGACAGCTCAAGCCTCTAAATTATTTAAATCTCTGTTCCCAAGCATCCTAAAGCTAGGACAACCCACAGCATCTCAGCAGTGTGAGGAACACCCTGCAATGATGGGATAAGGCACAACCCTTCTCAGACCACAGGCAGTAAATTTGCCCAGGGACTTTTTCACACTACATAGTTAGAATGCTATAGTCCACTTAAAATTTACAGTTTAAGGAAGGTTTTTTTTTTTTTTTTTAAGAATTCCCAACCAGAGAACCACAATGCCTAACCAAATGACAAATTTCAGAATTCCATAGGATGTTGCCATGGCAGTTAAAGTGAAATAAAGTGCAACAGTTAAAGTGAAATAAAGTGAAATAAAGTGATCTAATTGTGTAGTGTGAAAGGGCTCCAGCTCTTTGGTGAAGTCAATCCTGGAGCTAGACAATTAAAACATATCAAGTGCACATATGTGTGCTGGTAATGATATTTTTCTAGGAACCAGTCTGGAAAACAACATCACTGACACTGATTTTTTCAGGGTCACTACTACTTAACCCTTTGATGCAATTTTTATTGTTGCATTTGTGGCTGAACTGAAATTAATGCTTCTAGGAAGTTTCTAGGAAGCCGGCTTGCCAGTTTCCAATTTTTTATTCCTCTCAGAATTGTTGATTCTGAATCACTGGAGCCTACTATAAAATATTACATTGTCAGGTTTGAGACTGGATTATATGATAGTGTTGATCACACTTCATAACGAGACTTTTTATTGCTGTGTACCATCTGCTATCTTGATTTGGTTAGATATATCCTCTGCCTTTTAAGATTACTGAGCGTGGCTTCTTCTAATAGCTTCTTTTAAACATATGGTACTATTGACAGGAGCAGTATTTCAGTAGCTTATTTTGTTTTCATTTGTGAGCTCTCAGATGGCTGCTACAACTAACAGTGTTTCTCCAATCTTAGAGTTTGATTATAGGCACCATTTGCTTTAATATCTATATGTTACAGCTGGCTAGCATGGTTCATGACTGTGGTTAGAATTACAATACGATTGTTACGAAGGAGTTATATTTGTGTTTCAGCTTGAAATGAACAACACTGGCTGGCACAGGGAAAGCTGTGCACATTAGCAAATATATGTGTGTGCATGCATGCCCCTGCCTTCAAGTCACCTACCAACTTACGGCAACCTCATGAATTTCATAGGGTTTTCGTAGACAAGGAATACTCAGAGGTGGTTTTGCTACTGACTATTTATTTATTTATGGTATTTCTTTGAAACTACTTGGCTGAAACAATATGGAAGGTGAAACTGCATTTTGAAGTGCTTCTTTGCTATGAAGGAAAATATGAAGTGGCCACCAGCAGAGACAAGCAAGTACAGGTGATGGAATGCATATGTTTTCTATATTTATCACTATACAGTGTGCCAATGGTGAAATTCATGCATGCTCAGGTCCAGTTAGATTAAATGGTGGTAAGGTACATGTGGATGCTACAGCATATACGTGCATATGTCATTGCCATTTTAGACATTGGACACAATGTGGTTGCAGATGGTCAAATTTGCACATCCAGAGACCTTGGATGAGGAGGGACAACTAAATGCCCTGAAAGAATTTTCCTTACTGTTTTCATGAGTACCTCTCAGCTCCTTATTCTCATTGCAAATATGCACCAGATAATCCTCTTTATTTGAAAATGAATCTCATTTGGTTCAGTGGCAAGTTCAGTGAGGATGCTGCAGCTTTAATTAATTGAAAAAAACATTTCAAATACCGTAGAATTTAATATTTGGGGCCAAATTCTAATGCTGAAAGAGAAGACGATATCATTTATTTGAGAAGATTACTTCTAAACTTGGTTAAATAACTTTAAAATATATCACTGTGTTATTTGACCAAAATTCTATTTGCTAGTGTAGCCATACTGGCAGTTGAGCAAACAGAGTAGGCATGGAATGAATATGTGATAGTATACAAAAAGTGCCAAAAACAGTTTTCTTGATTGTTAGGAAACCCTGATAAGGAGAATTCTAGATGAGTCATCATTTTCACAGCTCAGAATTTACTCTGCATGAAACATGCATGTGGTTTCTTTGTGCACAAAATAACTTTTCGTTGCAGAAAATGTTACTTTCTGTACATGAATATTATTTTCTGCATAGAAAATGTTATTTCCAAGAAAAGAAGGCAGAAAGAAAAAGAAAGAAAGAAAGAAAGAAACAAACAAACAAACAAACAAACAAAGGCATTTTTTTACACAGAATAGTTCCTGAACAACAAATAGTCTTCAAAAACTTCAATCCTTTGCAATGAGGAGAAAATCATAAAATTATTTTCCATGCTTGAAAGGGTGACATTTAAAAAGATTTAAATTTCTACAGCAGAGACAATGGTATAGCAGCAGAGGTAAAGGGGCCCTGGGTATTGGGATGACATGTAGGCAGCAGTAAAAGCTATAATGCCATCCACATCAAGAGGTAAAGCTGTCCTAGAAGCTCTTTAGTTTCTTGGAAGCCAGCTGGGCAGCTTTATGGAGATAGCTGTTGGAAATAGCTTCTGAAATATCCCTCCCCACATATTTCTGCCACTCCTTACTCAAAATATTGATTTACACTAACATAAGTGATGTTTATGCAAGTGTAAGTCACTAACAGGATTCCCACCTGTATCACTATGTATATTCCAGTAAAGAGAAATATGGAAATACTCACAGCATGATATTTCAGTGACATTATATTTTGATCCTGAAAGTATCAAGTGAAGGTCTAGGCAGAAGCAAATGTTATCAATAAATTAAATGAATTGTATCCATACTGAGTTATTCACACTTCAGTCCCATTGAAATCACTTGAATTGAAGTCAGTAATGTGACCAACTTGTCCCATTGGTTTATCTGAAACAAAAACACATTTAAGTTAATCAAAGTTCAACTCAAGGATTTTGCATGTAGTCACTGAAAAGGACTCAGACTGCATATTCTTTAATGCAACAGTGGAATCCATCACTAAGAATCACTGGTTGAATTATCATTTAATTATCTGCCAAAGGTGCTCAGTATCACATGACATTATATTATTATGGCATTGTGTTTCTCTGAGGAGGTTCTTAACTTCTGCATTTATTTCCATTCTATGGTACATCAAAGCTAGTGCTGAGTGGTTAACCCATGACTTGACATAATAATTCCTGACAAAAGCTGTAATGTTCATAGATAGAGATATGATCAGAGGCATAGAAGCTTTTAAAATAAGGCTGTAAATAGCTGAAATAGTAGGACAAGGTCACAGGCATATTATTTATCAGGCATTGGAGCTATTAGCCTGATAATAACAACCAATTTGGTGTGAGCAAACATGCCAAATTTCAATGTGAAGTCACAGTATTCAAGGGATATACTGCATATCATAGATTTGATATATTTCCTCAGTCCTTGAAAATGGTATTCATGATCCACACTGCTGTTCACACCTAGAACTGTGTCCTGAACGTGCACTGCAATTTTCACACCAATATTTTAGTCTTTAAAGTACACATATTCCAAAATAGACATCAGTTTGGATCCATAGTTTTCTTTTGGTAACAGAAAGGCTCCACTTGTGACAGGACCTTCTGCTTCATTTTGGGGATTGCCCCACTTAGACCCACAGTTCACCCATTCAAGATGATCCTCTATGTAGCATTTTCAAGGAGCTGGAATAATTGTTTAAGCCTTCTTTTTATAGGAGTAAAGGCTGGCATTTTGCATCATTTCTCCTCTCTTATAAGAAGAAAGCGTAAACACGTATAATGCAAAGAATTAATTGGTGGTCATGCTTGAAAATTAGAGTTCTTTTTCTATACCACTCTTGGAATATAGCTCCAGTGAACAAAAGAGAATGATCCTTGAACCATCAGCATACTCAAAAGTAATGCAAACTTAAAATTCATTGAAATGATATATAAGATGGTGAAAACTAATACACAGTTATAAAGACAGTGAATAACATATAGTTGGAGGTAGTAACAAGACTAAATTGATTACAGTGTAACAACTTAAACAACTACAATCTTGAGCAAATACAACTTAAGCAACTACAATGAGAAAAATCATGCAACAGCCAATGGCGGTTTTAAGTTTAGGAAAAGCTGCCCTAACTTACCATGTTGAGAGAAATCTTTTAAGTATGTGTGCACGCACATGTGTATTTATTTATTTATTTATGTGCAACAAACAACTATGATTTTCATTTTTCATGAGGGTGACCTTGGGTACATCACATACTCTCAGCCCCCAAAAAACACTGTGATAGGTTTGCCTTAGGGTAGCTGTAAGTTGGAAATGACTTGAAGGCATACAACAACAATAAAAATATTAACGTGACACATTGTGCTAGTGGACAGCAATTAGAGATTTGCATGGTCGTTTGCACAAATTAATTTATCTCCAGAGAACATTTCCCAATCAGTCAACAGCTTCTGATGCCAAGAAGATACTCAATTAGGGAATGAGAATGTTCTACTGAGAAATATTGTGACTTGGAGATGTTCTGTGCTGTGGTTCCCCCCCCCCTTTTTTTTTTATCAAGTAAACGTTTACAGGGAGTTTTCAGAATTTTTCTTTCTTTCAGACATCCAACTGTAGCAATGAAAAACAGAAAAGTCTGGTAATTTAGTCTGCTGATGTTTATTAATCTTCAGTTTCAGGATTTCCATTCTATGCTAATTTACTTCTTTGGGATAATCTATAAAACCATGTAAATTTTATTTGTGTGTGTCTACTATTTTAATGCCATCAATAATTTCCCCAGGTCTTGAAATTATGAGTCCCTCAGGAACTTTCAAAAGCTACTTTTTTGGACTGGGAAATTCTGTGATTTTTAGTCTAAAAAGTAAATTTGGCAAGCGCTATTTTTTGTTTTGATTGAAGATTGTTATTACCCTTCCTGAGGTTCCCCCTAACCTTTTTAATTAATTAAATTAATTAATTTCACATTAATTTCATCTGGTTTTCTTTTCTCTGTATTTCCCTATGTCTTGATAGCTTCACCATACTACATGTAGGTTTTATCCAAGTCAAACTGACAATATTCCTTTTCCACACAGAATCTGAAAACTATTTAGTTCTTTCACTGAATATTCTTAGACATTTTTCTGCCAATGTGTGTCAGAAGCTTTACCAGCAGAGGTACAATGGGTCACACTATATAGATCAAAGATGGCAAATTGTGGTCCTGGGGCTGTGTTCAGTCCCTTCCCCACCCCAGTGTTGCTTTTATAGCCCTTGCAGTGGTGTAGCTAGAGGGCAGGGACAGTTCACTCCAGGAGGCACTTTTTGGGGAGTACCACTGCTCAGGTGCCTGTCTTGAGAACTCCCTCTCTTTGTATTACCTGGATGCCATCCTGATCTAAGCCCATCCGGGACTGGGAACTGAGCCCAGCCACCTGCCGACCCACCTACCTGCACGGAGCTCCTAGGCATGGCTCAGTGGATGAGCTTCTCCCACCAGGCGAGTTCCCTTCCACCAGCCAGTTCCCCAATCACTGGACAGCTCCTGGCCCACCAGCCCACATTTTCCAGTCCAGCCCTCACTTGTAGTCACCCCATCTCCCCCCTCGCTCCAGCACTGCTGCCTGGTGGAAAGGCTAGGTGGAGGCAGGAGGGCAAGGGCAAAGGGGCTTAGGAGACCTCCACCAGGGGTGATTCACTGTTCCTTCCAATCTTTTCCCAAGGTGGTGGGCCATTTGGCAGTGGCAGTCCACCGCGGGTGGCAAAAGCTCTAGCTATGCCACTGGGCCCCTGAGACTATATATTCCCATTTTTCCTGCTCCCATCCCTCACCTGGGCTGTGAATTACCTCTCCAGGAAGCCTCTATGGATATCAATTCACATTTCAAATTGACTGCAGGAAGAGCTCACAAACAATGGAACATCTTTTAAAGAAATAACTATTATTTAGAAACAGAACTGGACTTTGGCTACTTCCAGGGTTTTCTTTTCATTTGTGGCAATCTGTGTGGCCCAGAGGGTCCCAGGAACGGAATATAGGCTCCAGGTCTTCCTCAGTTGTTATGCAATATTGTTAGAGATAACAACCTTAGCATACCTTTATTTAGTACTTGCTAATTTGCCTCTCTTTTAAGAGTTTAGGCATAACATATATTCATGTCTTTCCCTGTTTGTTAGTTTTAGCCATATCTTATCTCCTGCTTCAGTTAGGCCATTTCCGCAACTCCTGCTTCAGTTAGGCCATTTCCGCAAGACAGGGCTCTTGCAAGTTGTCCCATTGCAGTCCTGGCAGGGAAGGGAACATGATAGGAATGCTCCCTCTGCACAGGAGTGGCTCCCTGCGGAAGGGAGCGTTATGGCCACACCTCTTCCTTCCACAGTGCAGTCAGGCACTTTCCCTGGCTGCTCTGGGGAAGGAACATCACCATCATGCTTCCTGCCTGTCGGGACCTCCGCGGCCCCAGACGCAGCACCCGAGGAGGAGGAAGATCCGGTCTCCTCGCGAGTAGCGGCGGAGGTCTCCTCGCGAGTAGCGGCGGAGGTCTCCTCCGGCGAGTAGCGGCGGAGGCCTCCGGCGCCGGGAACAGCTGCCCGGACGCCGTCGAGGCCACCGCCGCTGCAGAGGAGGCTATGGAGCCACCTGCCGCTACGGGAGGTCGTCCCGAGCCTGCCTGCCCTGACGCCACTGAAGACACCGACGGAGCCGGCGCTGCGGAAGAGACCCGCCCGGAGGTCGCTGGGCTGCCGCTCACCCGCGGGCCCGATCCGGAGGAGCCTGAGGGCCCTCCCTCCCACGTTCTCGCAGCGGCGGCAGGCCAAGGAGGCTGCCCGTCGCTCCCGCCGGTTGCTGGAGCGTCAGCGGCAGGCTGAGGGCTTGCAGCTGGCTAAGGACGCTCAGCTGTGAGCCCGGCTAGGGCTTCCAGCTGTGCAGCAGCTTCAGGATTGGCCGGCGCCGGCGCCAGGCTCCTACTTTAGAGCCAGAGGGAGCCAAGTTCAGCACGGAGCAACAACCAACGGCTCTCCGTGTGTTGCCCGTCAGGGCTGCTGCCTTGTTCCTGCCTTGTTCCTGCTTTGTTCCTGCCTGCCTTGCCCCTGCTGTGGTCCCGCCTTGTTCCTGCCGAGACTCTGCTCGGAAGCCTTGCCAGCCAGCTTAACCCTTCGTTGCCCGGGTGAGGGAAAACCCTTTCTTTTCGTTCCTGTTTCCCGCCTGAAGAAGTCTTGCTTTAGTTTTGCGGTGACTCTGCTGGCTGAGGCTTCCGGGACGCCAGCCTCGGCCTGAGCCAGACCCAAGCCTGCCCGGCCCCGCCCAGCCGCCGACAGATTGTTGCTCCGTCCCTGCCGGGCAGGATGGAGGGGGAGAACGCCGCCCTGAGGGCTCAGGTAGCAGCCCTAGCGCAGGAAAATCAGAGCCTGCGAGCCCAAACGGACCAGATGACCCAGGCCCGGGAAAATTTGCAATTCCAGGTGGGACAGCTGCAGGCAGCCCGGGCCCCTGCAGCTAAAATCCCCATTGTTGTGCCGCAGCGTTTTTCTGGGGATCCGGCGGACCTAGAGACTTTCCTAGCAAACTGCCGCCTCTACATACAGGTACGCGGCCAGGACTTTCCTACTGAGCAGGCCCAGGTGGCGTTTATCATCAGCCTGTTGTCAGGCTCGCCCGCTAAGTGGGCCACGCCGTTGCTGCAACAGAACAGTGCGGTCCTGGACAGTATGGCGGCGTTCCTGCAGGCCTTCCGGGAGGTCTGGGGCGACCCGGTGCGTGTGGAAACAGCGAGCCGGCAGCTTCGGCAGCTGCAGCAAGGGCGAGGTTCCGTGCGGGAATACACCACTGCTTTCCGCTTGCTCACCCAAGACCTGGGCTACAATGATGCCGCCCTCCGAGACCAGTTCCGGGCCGGGCTGTCGCCGGAGATCCTGGACGAGCTGGCCCGCAGCTCGCCGCCTCCTACCCTGGAGCGGCTGATACAGCTGGCCCTCTGCATCGACGGGCGCCTGGAAGCCCGTAGGCAGGCCCGTCGGGGCGGCGGCCCCTGGCCCGCGGCCAGTGGTGGGAGCGCGCTCCGGGACAGCTGCTCCACGAGACTCGCCTGCGGCTCGGCCCGCCGGCAGCACGTCCGGTGGCGCTACGGACATGGAGGAGCCGATGCAGCTGGGAGGGGCCCGTCCTCGGCTGACTCCGGAGGAGAGAGAGCGCCGACGGCGCGGTGGACTCTGTTTGTATTGTGACCTCGGTGGACATTTTGCCCGGGTGTGCCCCGCCAAGTCCGCCCCGGCTGGGAGACCGGGAAACGCCACCCCCCAGACCTAGATGGCCTGCGAGGCCTGGGGGAGCCTGGCGGCCAAGGGCCTAGGATTCGCCTGCACCTAAACGTGACCCACTGTTGGTTGCCGCGACGGTGAGCCACGGCAAGCTGCGCCCGCCCCGGTGGGGGCGATGATTGATTCTGGGGCATCTACAACTTCCTCGACGCCCAGTTCGCCCGAGACCACTGCATTCCTCTGGAGCCGCTGCCCGAGTCCCGACCGGTGGAGACCATTGATGGGCGTCTGCTGCGGTCGGGGCCTGTCACTCACCAGACAGCCGAGGTGGTGCTAGAGATCCAGGGGCACGTCGAGCGGATCCGGTTCCTGGTGACGGCGGTGCCCTACTTCCCAGTGGTTTTGGGAATGCCATGGCTCTCGCGCCATGACCCGCACATCTCTTGGTCACGGCGCGAGGTGCTGTTCGCTTCCCACTACTGCCAAGAACACTGTTGGCCGGAGCGGCTGATAGCTGCATTGGAGTCCCCGGGGCCCGACTCCACAGTGGAGTTGCCGCATAAGTACCGGGATTATGCGGATGTCTTTATCCAAAGGAGGCGGACCGCCTCCGCCACACCGGGTTTACGACTGCGCCATAGACCTGGTCCCGGGTGCCCCGATCCCCGCAGGACGGATCTACGCCTTGTCTGAGCCGGAGCTGGCGGCCTTGCGAGAGTTCTTGGAAAAGAACCTGCGCCGGGGGTTTGTGCGGCCCTCCACATCGCCTGCCGGGGCCCCCGTGCTGTTTGTGCGCAAAAAATCGGGCGAACTCCGGCTCTGTAATGACTACCGCGCCCTAAACCGGATTACTATCCGGAACCCGGATCCGCTCCGCTAATCCCGGAACTGTTGGAGCGCTTACGGCACGCGAGGGTGTTCACCAAGTTGGACCTGCGGGGCTTACAACCTGGTGCGCATCCGGGCGGGGGACGAGTGGAAGACGGCGTTCCAGACGCGATACGGGCACTACGAGTACACCGTGATGCCGTTCGGTCTGTGCAACGCCCCAGCCGTCTTCCAGCACTTCGTCAACGACGTGTTTCGGGACCTGCTCGATCGCTTCGTGATCATCTATCTAGATGATTTTCTCATCTACTCGCCGAACCAGCGAGTACACGAAGCCCACGTCCGGACCGTCCTGCAGCGGCTGCGGGAGCACCGCCTCTACGCCAAGCTCGAGAAGTGCGCCTTCGACCTCCGCGAAGTCGACTTCTTGGGCTACCGGGTGACGCAGAGGGGTATTGAGATGGACCCGGCCAAAGTGGAGGCGATGGTGTCGTGGCGGCCACCGGGGTGCCGCAAAGGGCGTGCAGCGCTTCCTGGGATTCGCGAACTTTTACCGGAAGTTCATCCCGGAGTACGCAGAGCTGGCGGCGCCCATCACCAGCGTCCTCCGAGGCAAGGCGCCGTTCCGGTGGACTCCCGAGGCGCAGCAGGCCTTCGAGCGCCTCAAGGCCCGGTTCGTCTCCCAGCCGATCCTGCAGCTTCCGGACCCCAAGCGTCCGTTTGTGCTGGAGACGGACGCGTCAGATGTGGCGGTCGGCGCGGTCCTGCTCCAGGCGTCCGGACCGGAGGGCCAGCTCTTGCCGTGCGCGTACCACTCCCGGCAGCTCACTCCTCCCGAACAGAACTATACCATCTGGGAGAAGGAGCTCCTGGCGGTCAAGGTGGCGTTTGAGGCGTGGCGCCACCTCCTGGAAGGGGCCCAGCATCCGGTCCAGGTGTGGACGGACCACCGCAACCTGGAGTTTTTGCAGACCGCCCGAAAGGTAACCCCGCGGCAGATGCGCTGGGCCCAGTTCTTCGCCCGCTTTGACTTCCAGCTGCAATACGTCCCCCGGGCCCGCAACCGACGCGCGGACGCCTTGTCGCGGAAGCCGGAGTACGCCGCCACGGCCGAGGCTGACGTCCGGTCCACGATCCTCCGACCCGAGAACTTTGCCGCCGCCGTCGATGTGGCGGACCTGTCGCGGCGCATCCGCGCGGCTCAGGCCGGGGAGCCATTCCAGCAGCGGTTGCAAGCGGAGGACCCCGCGTCCCCTTGGTCCCGCCGGGGAGGGTCTGTTGTACCACCGGGGCAGGCTGTTTGTCCCGGCGGGGCCTTGCCGGGAGGAAGTCCTTCGTCTCTGCCATGACGGGAGGCCAGCCGGGCACTTTGGCCTCTTCAAGACTCTTCATCTGATCCTGCGAGAGTTTTGGTGGCCGCGGGTGCGGAGCGACGTGGATCGCTACGTCCAGTCCTGTCCAGTGTGTCGCCGGGCCAAAGACCCGCCTGGGAAGCCCGCCGGGCTACTGCAGCCTCTGCCGACTCCTGCAGGGCCCTGGCGGCTAATCTCCATGGACTTTGTGACGGAGCTGCCGCCGTCCCGAGGCCACACCACCATCCTGGTGGTAGTGGATCTGTTCTCAAAGATGGCCCACTTCGTGCCATGCCCGGCTCTACCCTCCGCCAAGGAGACAGCTCGTCTCGTCCTACAGCATGTCTTTTGGCTACACGGCCTGCCAGAAGGTGTGGTGACTGATCGGGGGGCGCAGTTCACCGCTCGCTTCTGGCAGAACCTCCTGCAGCTCCTAGACGTCAAGCCACACCTGTCCTCGGCGCACCACCCGCAGACGGACGGCCAGACCGAGCGGACCAACGCGACCCTGGAGCAGTACCTGCGCTGCTACAGCTGCTACCAGCAGGACACCTGGAGCGAACTCCTTCCGTTGGCCGAGTTCGCATACAACAACGCCGTACACGCCTCCACGCGGCAGTCGCCGTTTATGGCCACCTATGGCTACCAACTGAGATGGTTCCCGCCCGTCGGAGCTCCGTCGGCTGTGCCGGCAGCCGACCAATGGCTGCAGGAACTGCGTGCCCTGCAAGCCGTTCTGCGATCCCAGCTGGAGGAGGCCAAGGAGCAGTACAAGCGGACGGCGGACGCACACCGTCAGCCGGGGGCTCCTCTACAGGTCGGAGATAGAGTGTGGCTGTCCACCCGCTACCTCCCCTCCTCTCGCCCAAACCGGAAGTTAGACGCCCGCTTCATCGGCCCCTTCACCATCACGGCCCAGGTCAACCCTGTCGCCTTCCGCCTGCAGCTTCCACGATCGCTCCGGATCCACCCCGTGTTCCACCGTTCGCTGCTCCAACCGGCAACGGGGGTGCGGCCCGACGCCGGGCCGGGTACGCCCCCCGGTCCCGTCACAGTCGACGGACAGGAGGAGTACGAGGTGGCTGATATTCTGGACTCCCACCGCCGCCGTGGCCGCCTCCAGTACCTGGTCGACTGGCGCGGCCACGGTCCAGAGGAGCGGTCCTGGGAAGACGCCGCCGACGTCCACGTGCCCCGGCTGGTGCAGGCCTTCCACCGCCGCTATCCCGCCAAGCCCCAGCCGCCCGGGGGGAGGAGCATCCCTGGGGAGGGGAGTGATGTCGGGACCTCCGCGGCCCCAGACGCAGCACCTGAGGAGGAGGACGATCCGGTCTCCTCGCGAGTAGCGGCGGAGGTCTCCTCACGAGTAGCGGCGGAGGTCTCCTCGCGAGTAGCGGCGGAGGCCTCCGGCGCCGGGAACAGCTGCCCGGACGCCGTCGAGGCCACCGCCGCCGCAGAGGAGGCTATGGAGCCACCTGCCGCTACGGGAGGTCGTCCCGAGCCTGCCTGCCCTGACGCCACTGAAGACACCGACGGAGCCGGCGCTGCGGAAGAGAGTCGCCCGGAGGTCGCTGGGCTGCCGCTCACCCGCGGGCCCGATCCAGAGGAGCCTGACGGCCTCCCTCCCACGTTCTCGCAGCGGCGGCAGGCCAAGGAGGCTGCCCGTCGCTCCCGCCGGTTGCTGGAGCGTCAGCGGCAGGCTGAGGGCTTGCAGCTGGCTAAGGACGCTCAGCTGTGAGCCCGGCTGAGGGCTTCCAGCTGTGCAGCAGCTTCAGGATTGGCCGGCGCCGGCGCCAGGCTCCTACTTTAGAGCCAGAGGGAGCCAAGTTCAGCACGGAGCAACAACCAACGGCTCTCCGTGTGTTGCCCGTCAGGGCTGCTGCCTTGTTCCTGCTTTGTTCCTGCCTGCCTTGCCCCTGCTGTGGTCCTGCCTTGTTCCTGCCGAGACTCTGCTCGGAAGCCTTGCCAGCCAGCTTAACCCTTCGTTGCCCGGGTGAGGAAAACCCTTTCTTTTCGTTCCTGTTTACCGCCTGAAGTAAGGCTTGCTTTAGTTTTGCGGTGACTCTGCTGGCTGAGGCTTCCGGGACGCCAGCCTCGGCCTGAGCCAGACCCAAGCCTGCCCGGCCCCGCCCAGCCGCCGACACTGCCCTTCCACAGGACAGGTAGGTACAGGGAGTCTTGTGTGATGGTGGGTGCTAAACGGATTTTGCCTGTTTAGCAAATACCCCACAGATGTGATGTGTGGGGATGGGATGGCAGCAGGAAACATCACCAGCTGACTGCTGTCATCCTGTCCCCATAGCAGAACAGCTCCATTGTGCAGAAATGGCCTTAGTCTTCAGTTATTTTGAAGGTTTTTTTGTTTTTGTGCTCCCTTTTTTATTCTTCAGTTCTCTCTCCTCCACATTTGAAGAACACAAGTTACAGAGCCTTTGACCATGAGATGTTATAAAAGGCTTAATATTTGTAAATAAATGTACTTTGTGTGTTTTAAAAAGAAGACTAAGCCTGTTTTGTTTTGTTTTTTAATTTCTTTGTTAATCCCTATGTTTGTGGGATCACAGTATGGGATTGGTTGTTGCTCACCTTTTGTTTACTTGGCTTGTGATATTCATTATTATCTCTTTGATGGAATATTTTTTAAATAATACCCGTAAGTCAATATATCAACCAGCTACAATTTGTTCTTTGCAGGTGTTGTTGTTTATATTATATAGTGCTTTCATTTTTCAACTGTTCAGTGTTTAAATTATAAGATGTTTTGTTTAAAAAAACAGGAACTAATAATAACAGTGATGCTGATGATAGCTTTACAGACTAAAGCACTTAAAGCAGTCCTTATTTATTAAAGAAATCCTCTTCACCATATATTTCAGGGTTTTTGTTAGAATGTAACGGAATCAGTGCAAATAGCAGAATGAATAGCTTTTCTAAATGACCTGTTCATCTTCAGTGTCCAGACGTAAAACTAATCTTTGGACTAGAAAATCATGTGACCATTTTTGTTTTTGTTTTTAATCTATGAAGAGGTAAATCCACTCGTAATGCAATTCAGAATCCTGACCTCCACAGTTAGTAAAGTTATGAGCCGTAAAATTTAACTTTTATATGACCATAATCGTATCCATACAAACAAATATGAAAGGCAACTATGGACCTTCTGACTTGAAACAGCAGTTCATGGGTGTGGAAGGCACTGGCTAAGTGAAATGCCATTTTCTTTTTGTTTGTATCCATTCTTACTGTTTGGACTGCAGCTCCCAGAATACTAGTGGCTGAGAAGTTGTGGGATTTATAGTAATGTAGCAGTAGTAGTCCAATCTCTGAAACAAAACAGAAATATTAGGAAACTACTGAGTGCTGTTTGTGTTTGCTGTTGAATGCAGGTGTCATTTATTAAATGCATTTCAGTCAACTGTGGATTCCAAACAAGATAAACATAAAGGAATCTAACTGGGCACATGAACTATACGAAAAACCTAGAAAGATTATAACGAATTATAACAGAATGTAAAAAGAGTGCCATTAGTGAGGAAGACCACATACAGAATCTAAGCAAAGGGAGGGGGTAATAATAAGGCATGTTAAAAGGTCAGGAGACATTTAATTTTCATAGAATACAAAGACGAATAGAATAAAATATTATTATGTAAATGAGTTCTATAATTATGGGATTCTAAGGAAAAGGTCACACTTCCTGGAATAGAAATGTTTAGAATTTCTATAAATCTTAACACAATCATTTTCTTTTCTCAGTTGCTTAACATGTGGAACAACTGCCTTATGAGACATTTGGTTAAATTTTCATTCCAAACATACTGTTTGAAAGTGATCTATTTACTGAATAACAGCACCCTTCAAATGAAAACTATCATTAAAAAAAAGTTTTGATACATCCTTTAATATAAAATTTCTCTTAATGGACTAGATTTTCTTACTCATTTTAACATTATTGAAAGAAAAGATTAATTAAATTTTCCTGGTTTTTCCACAAACTAACCTCTGAAACAGGTCATTTTTCCCCCAATGGCAAAAATGCATTCAAATATGGATAGGCACTTTTGAATTCACTGTACACACAAATAAATGTAAAATCATAAACTGTATAGACACTCAATTATGTTTTCCAGAGTGCAATACTATTCTAACTCAAAGATGCACAAGTCTCTTATTCCAGCAAATATGCAGTAAGCAGAATTGACTTTTATCCACAAAAATGTCCTTTCTGCCAACAGAACCATCTTCTATCCATCTATCCTGGAGATCTGCCAACAGAAGAATCTGTCAGCAGAAACATTCTGTTGGCTGCTATCTGAGAGCAGAAGAGCAAAAGTAGTGTAGAGATGATGAGCAAGAGACTGAGTTGTACCGGATGCAAATTTCCTTCTACCGAAAACAGACCCACCATGCCAGCACAAAATCAGGCCCAGGTGAAGGTTGTCTAAATAATTTTCAGTATGGCTAAGCTGGGAGGGATTTAGATTCAGCACAACTTCAGTTGCCCTACTGTTGGCTCAGATCACTGTTGGATGGCTTGGACTATTAGAACGGTACTCTAAAATGGCTTAGGTGGGACTTTATATTCCCCCCACAGCAAAATCAAAATCAGAATAATAGCAATAGAACAAGCAAAAGAAAATCATATAGCAAAAAGACAGCTACTTTTCTAAATAACTATAACAACCAGTCATAACAGCAGTTCCGAATGATTCTCCTAAATCACGGATAGGGGGTTGATGCTCTCAGCCATATGCCTGAACAGATTCTGTTTAATAGAAGAATGAAGATTTGTCCAATGAACTTGCTCATTTGTATCTTTAGACAACTTTTTATGGCTGTAAACCACAGTAGTCTAAGAAATAGTCCCATATGAAAGATAACCTTCTCAGTGGCTGCTCTTACCTCTAGAATTCTCTTCCATGGCTGGCCCCCTCCCTGTTCTCTTTTTGCCAGCTGGCAAAGGCCTTTTGGTTTAAGCAAGCTTTTAATATGTAAATGGAGAGACTTCATATTAGAGTATGTGTTTTATTTATTTTTTAAACTTTTTTCTATTTCTAAATAATTTTATACTGCTTTAAATGTGATGAGTTTAATTGTTTCTAAAATTTCTTTGTTGGATTTTAAATTATGTCTTTTTTGAGCCACCTGAGGTCCCGTTCTGGAAAAAAGATGGCATCCATTTTTTAAAAAAAAGTTATCCTAAGCATCAGGATTCTATTTACCTATAGAAAAGTTTGTCTTTTTATTTTTTATTTCTATCAGTAAAGTTTAATGAACTTCTTATGCACCCCATCTGGAAGCATATAGCATTGTTCAAAAATTTATTACATCAGATGCATCGCCATAAGATATCATTCAGCATGGAGAATTCTGTTCTACTTTCAGATAAGCTGCCACATTCCCTTCAAGCTCTCTCAAGCACTGGAGTTTGTTTGTAGTTTCTCTATTTCATTCTCCCAAAAGGATACAACTTATCTACAGGAGATAACACTATTTTACTACTTAGAAACTTACAAGGAATTTAGTGTGCTTTCTTCTGAGTTTTGGCCTTGGAGGGAACAGCTTCTTAATCAAGTAACACACTGGAGGAAGAGGTGGTAGAAAATTAAGTATGGCGTAAGTAATTTTTTTACTATCTTCAGCTGCTCAAATGTTATTGCAGTGACCTTCACTTTTTGAATAATTGATATTACTGGGAAATATTTAAATTTATAAGACTATTTGGAGTGGACATACGGTCTTCAGAGAGAAAGAAAGAAAAGAAAAGAAGTCACATGAGAAAGCCCAGGTGGCATACTTTGTATGTCTACTCAGAGCAGAGAAGGGAACAAGGGAAACTAATACACAGCAAGAGGTTTCTGTTTAAGCAGCCACCTCAACAGACTGTCATGGTCTACGCAAGACAGGGTTACAGAAAGCTGACTATCCCTCTATCCTCTGCTATGTCTTCCCCTACTAAAAAGAAACAAACAGTAATCCCAGCCTTTTTTTAGCCCAGTCACACAGACTACCGCAGCAGTAGAGACAAAATGTCCCCAAGAAATTGTCTTAGATTGGTCCTTGGACCAAAACCAGATCCTACTTGAAGTTCAAACAGAGACAAAGGGACTAGTAGACCTAGAAATGGAAATTGCATATGCTGAAAAAATTAACTTACCAGCAATACAAGAAAACACAAAACTTCTGAGCAATTCTATGAATAAAGAAATAGAAGTCACTACTCAGTGTCATAGGGGGATGGGGTGAAGGAGAAGGAGCAACAGAAGGATAAAGACAAGGGGAAGGTGGAGGAGAAAGAGAGCTTAAAAGAGTTTATAGGATACATCACTAATATTTCTAAAGTCGTAGATTTAATTAAGTCCTTCCTCTCCTAATGTAATGGCTTACTAACTACTGAATTTTTATTAAAGGTGGAGACCAGAAGTGATTCTAGGGCATTCTCTCAAGTGGATGATTTGACTTACTCCTCTTCCTCCACAATGACTAAAGACTAAAAAAATCTTAAAGAAACAGAAGCTCCATCAACCTAAGATAAACAGAGTAAAGAAGAGTAAAAATATTAAGACGTCAAAGTTAACACAGACATATAAGAAGATGAACTATAAGAAACTTTTTAATCTGATAGAGGAGAACACAAAGGAGGCAGAGGAAGTAAAGAATGTGGATGAAAATAAACTACAGCCTGAGAAGATGATGAAGATGCTAACCAGCAACTCTTGTGATCTCTTCTCTGTCTCTCCAAAGAAGTGTGAAGAGTTTGATGCCACAGACCCTAAGGAAGATATCCTCAGGAAAGAATCTAGCAGTAAGAGCAAGAAATTAACCCTTTCAACAGCAGCACAACTTTCAGATTATCAGGACAATTCTAGAACTATGCACTGGAACTTAGAGATTGGTGAAGAATAAACTTGTTTTTAGTAATTATCCAAAACCTGCAGGCATGGTGATCCAGCTGCAGCATAAGCAGCACCTTCTGCATATTTTAGGGCCCATGGTGCAAGAGATTCTTACAGTGGATAAAGCTGTGCAAGTGGAGTACCTCTTTTTTAACCACACATATGCCAGAGCTGTAGTTTCTTTCATGGATCAATACATACTGAAAAAAGTCCTTTCACAATGGAATAGCTTTTTTAAATATGGGACTTTTAGTTACTCGTTTTTTTAAAAAAAATGCCCCTCCCATGCCATTGGTTAAGAATCCCCCCAGCACAGTTTCAATTAATGAACAGCCTGAAAGAGGATCAGTTAATCTCATCAATCTGGAGGACAGCATAGTTTGCTTAACTCATACTTCTCAAGAAGAAGCAGCTTTCACTGATTATCACAATGTATTATTGCCAAATGCAGAATTCAATGAAATCAGTATTGTGGAGGAAAAGTCTCTTTTGGAGAGTTTTCAATTACTTCTTCCACAGGTACAATCAAAAATAATAGAGAGATTATCATCCTTGAGAATAACTTTACTAAGCTTCCAAGAGAAGAGAAGCCCAAGTTCAGTAAGCTTTCCATTGTATGTTACGAATTTTTTGTTATACAAGGTAAAGAAGAATAGATTATTTGTGGGGCTTCAGCAACCATTCAGCAACTACAGATAACACTAACAATCCGGCTGATTCAAGCCATATCAAGAGGAGTGAGCTACATACTGGTAGGAGTGAACATGATCTTGCTTCTTCTATAGTTAATCCGAAAGTGAAGATGGAAGAAAGGCCAAGTAGACCTCAAGATCTAAATAAATTAGAAGATCCTATTCCCTTATCAACAACACAATTACAATTTGTATTACAATTACAAAAAGAAAAGTGTCGTAATAGGATGTTCCTCCAGAAAAATGGGCCAATGTTCCTTGATAAGGAGGGACATTTGGACCAGATTCACTCTATAGATTGACAACTCAAGCATCATAGTGAGTTGTCTATCTTTTCCAAATCACAAAGCTGTAGTTTCACTTCCCTGACCTGCATTAATACAAAATTAGCTTCCCCAAAATATCAGTTCAAAACATTATCAAGGAATATAGTTGGCTGGAATCACAAATTGAGAGACATTGATGTAATAAACTTTATTGGAGAGTATGACGTGATCTTCCTTCAAGAGACATGATGTGCAAATAAATTAGATGTTAATGGTTATTTTATCAATGACTTACCAGCGGTTATTTCCACCACCACTGGTAAGAGAAGGCCAAAGGCAGGGCTAGCCATTTTGGTTACCACATCCCTTCAAGTTTCCATTAAATGCCTGCCTCATTGCAGACAGATTGCTATATCTTGTTAAATTGTCTTTGGCTGTATGAGTTTTCTGCTTGTAAATGTTTATATTCCTCCCACTTCCAGAAGAGATCAGACCATACAGCATTGGAAAGAATTAGAAAACTATATAGTAAATTTAGAGTCACAATTTCCCTCAGCCTACTTAGTTGTTATGGGGGATTTCAATGCTAGAATTGAACCTAATAATGACACCCTTTTTGCTTCCTGGTATTGGTGCCTGACTGACATAGAGGACCACATATTCAATAACAACAGGTACTCTAAAGATACTGGGATAAATTTTGCAGGCATATGCCTTGTTCAATTGGCAGGTCATCTCACTTTAAGAATACTTAATAGGAATCCCCTTTTTGAGTCTTGTAGAGAATTTACATACATTTCAGGGGAGGGAGCAGTACTATTGATTATATACTAATTTCAGATATGCTATTCAGTTCCGTTAAAAACTTTTATGTGGTGGACAGACTCAAAAGTGATCATCTGCTCCTCTCTCTTACTCTTGGGATCCCTATCAACATTCATTTGCAGATGCATAATCAGTTTGTTGGTTCAGCTATGACAGTTAGGCATAAGAGGCTGATAGGGTCAGAAAACATATATGTTAAAACTTCTGCATTTTTAAATTCACCAGAAGGCACAATGCTTAAAAACACCATTACTGAAGCCAATGACATGCAGATGATATTGGGAAGTTATACCCAATTGCTGTCTGCTCTATCTCTGACAATGAGGAATACTGAAATGTGGATAGCAAACTCCAGATACAAAGGTGCATCTTGGTTCGACAAGAAATGTTTCGAGACAAAAAATTGTTTAAGGACTCTGTATTGCCAATATAGAAGGGACAATAGTAAAACTTTGCCTCAGTCCTATTATCTTATTTAAAAATGTTATAAAGCTCCGATTGCATGAAAAAAGAAGGAAGCTATGTACAGGCAATGGAGTCTTTTGATAAATGCCTCTATCCAAAAAAAGTTCCAAAGAATTTTGGTCTATAGTATCAGGCATGTTAGGGAACCTAACAGGCCCAATTTAGTGTAATATTCCTGCTCAGGTGTGGGAGTCATATTTTTCCACTTTATTTAGAGATCATGGAGAACAAATCTCCACAGAGACTGATTCCCATTCCTTGAACTTTGTGGATGTTCCACACTGGGAACCTATGATCCAAGCTGAAATAAATACACTAATTACACATCTCAAATCTGGTAAATCCCCAGGACCCGATTCCATAATGCCTGAGCTCTTGAAAGTCAATATCACACGGTGGGCACCTTTCTTAGCAGCCCTGTTCACCCAAATTAACAGGACTGCTCAATTACCCAATAACTGGACTCAGGCTATTATAATTCCTATTTATAAAAAAGGGGACAGGACTGATCCCTCCAACTATCAGCCCATTAGCCTACTTTCTGTAGTGGGTAACATCTATACCTGATACCTTAATAATAGACTTATCAATTAGATTGAGGATGAAAACATTCTAGGAGACAAGCAGGCTGGCTTTAGAAAGAACAGGTCAACATTTGACCATTGTTTAATTTTAAGCCACCTATCGGAAAAGTATACAAGATCATTTAGTTCCAAATTATGTGTGGCTTTTATAGATTTAAAATCAGCCTTTGATTCAATATCCAGAGATTGACTGTGGGCTAAACTTTCTTCTTCTTCTATGGATAAAAGACTTCTTTTGTTAATTATGTCCCTATACCACAAAATACCTATACCATACAAATTAGATGGGATACACAGGGGAGTCTAATTCAAGCTATTTCTGTTCAAAAAGGAGTCTGTCAAGGCTGCATTTTGGCACTTACTCTCTTTAATTTGTACCTCAATGACCTTTCCACAGTCTTGGACTCAGAGTCCTTCCATGCTCCAAACCTGGCTGCTGCTAAAATCCCCTTAACTCCTGTATGCAGACGATGCTGCTCTGCTCTCTTTTAGTAAAGTGGGCCTTAAGCGTATGCTGAGAGTTTTTGTGGATTACTGTAAAGATAATCTACTAACCATCAACATTAACAAAACTAAAATTATGTGTTTTTTTTCTAAAAGTCACTCTCTTTCTGAATGGATTATAGCAGGACACAAGATAGAACCAGTAAGATGGTTTAGATATTTAGGTGTCACTTTTCAATCTACTGGTACTTGGGCATCTCACTGAACTTCTGCCCTCCAATCTGCATCTAATAGTGCCAAAGCTATAGTCCGTTTTTACCATACCAAAGGTGGGTAATTTATTCCTGCTGCTCTTAGGGTATTTAAGGCCAAAGTACTTCCCCAATTGTTATTCAGCATCTCTACCTGGATTTTAGGCTTTTCCAAGGCTATGGAACAAATACTTTCAGTGTTTTTGCAGCAATTGTTTAGTGTACTCACCTGTGTGCCATCAGCAGCACTTCACCTTGAAGCAGGTATTTCATCTGTGGAATGCACAGCTTGGCTATGGACATTAAGATACCAGCTTAAAATTTTTTATTCAAAACCTGAATTTGGCTATATACACCTTTTGCCAGCAGACAATTATCAAAGCCAATGGTCCAACACCATCAATGATAAGGTACAAAGATTGGGCTTTTCCAATACCTTTCTTTCTACCTAAGATTTGGTCAAAGCTAAAACAATTCTCGATCACCGTATTAAAGATATGGATATACAATACTCGGTATCTGTTGCTTGTACTTCCTGTTCTCCAATCCACCTGGGACTGTCATTTAATAGTGAGAGGGGTACAAATTATCTGAATAACTTGACTATCATCAAAATACCATAGGGTTTTTGCCAAAGCTTGTTTTAACGTTATACCGTCAGCCCTTCTAGAAGGTCATTTTCAGGGAATTCCTTATAAAGAATGGTTTTGTCCCTGTGGTGATGGCTCAATAGAGTCCTTATCCCATGTAATTCTCTTTTGTAATTTTTACCGAGATGTTAGACTCAGATTCATTTCACCTCTCTTAAATAAATTACCTGGCAGATCCCGTAAATGGTATTTGGCCTATCTCTTAGGAGACATAAAGAAACCTGTAACAGAAACTGTTGCAAAGTTTCTTCTTGCTGCTGTTAATATTTGTAAAAATATGATTAAGAGACATACATAATACACTGAGTCTGTGATTATATGCTTCCTTTTGGTTTGTCTGTTCTCTGCTCTGTTTTAAACACTTTTTTTACAATGGATTTCACATGCTTTTAATGGTCTATGAGTCCCTAATTAAGAATGCTTGAATGACTGTATTAATCATAATAAGCCCTCCACACTTTATGTGTCTTTTCTTTTAAGATCCACATGTTTAACTGACTTTGGTTTTAACAATTATGCTTTTAACTTTTGTACCATCTATGTTGTTATTGTTTTGCTTGTTTTATTGGGTGTGTGACCGCACAATAAATATCTATCTGTCTATCATTCAGCATGTCAGGATGCCATGACTTACACTAAGGTTTCAGGTAGATTCATTTCAAGAAGAGGACATAACTTTATTTAAAAATCAGACATGATGGATGATATCTTAACCCTATCTCACATTCATTATGATCATCTCTTGGGTACAGGAAGTAGATGTGCAGTCGTGTCCACTCAGCTTAATAGCTTAGGTTTTCAGCAGCAGCTTTGGTCATCAAAAGGCAGGGATGGCTTCCTCAGCTCTCTTACCTTTGCATTGGCCTGTGTCTTAGCTCATTTGGAGAGCGGCTATGACTGAAGTGAACTACTGTCTTTCCTATTCTCAGAGGATAGCAATAGGGCCCCTCAGATTCTTTTAAGCTTCTTTTTAGCTTCTCTGCACAAGCCTTTAGGCTCATGTTTCACTCTTGGGTCAAGCCTTTTATTTATAGCTTCTGTTACGCTCCTTGCTGCTTCTGTTTGCACCTGACATTGTTTACAATGCTATCTTGGAATTTATATTTACACAGGTGCTAATTCATTCACTATCCACTACCATTTGTCCTTTTGAACCCCTTATGACATCTATGCAACAGAATATACAAAGGGACATAATCCTGTTGGATTTCCCATCACATAGCTATGGTGGAAAGGCAGCAATCAAGATGCAGTTTTGGTTATGATCCACTCTATATTCTGAATAAATGGAGACATAGTCCATGTTTGCTCCTGCTCCTCAGGGCCTTGATGGCAGCAATTGACAGATGCAACAATATGACAAAAATATTAAAAATATATCATAAAGAAAAACATCTAAAGCAGCATATGGAAGAAAAAATATAAACTGTCAGCCTAAATAACACTTACAATTATAATGGGGATATTACTAAATGTCTTAACCTGTTGAAGGGCTTAGGGATTGAAATGTAATGGACAGAGTCCCATTGTACTGTCCAGGTATTCAGAATTCAATGGGTGGTGGCAGCGAAGATGAATTAACAGCTAAAATTAATAACAGGCTGGAATATACATCATAACAGGCTGGAATATACACCCCAGAATCACATGGTGACATTCCCAGCTTCACATGGGGATTGAATCCTTGTCTCCAGGGCTGTAGTCCAATACTCAAACTGGACTAAACAACTTCTGGACTGGACTAAACAACTGGACTAAACAACTTCTTAGAATGTGTTTTTAAAAACCCACAAACAGATACAACAGCAGGTGAAGCCACTCTTTAGTTTTAAGGGACTGAATACCATCTTAGCTGCCTGCCAGAAACTTAAGAAGGATGAAGTCAGCCTGACTTCCCTTAGAAAGGAATTCCACAGTTAAGACATGGCTACAGAGAAAGCCCTGTCATGTACCCAGCTTGGGGTGTGGGAGTGGAACATGCAACAAGGCCTCTAGTCAGAATCTCAGATTTGCTCAGGCTCATACTGGAGTACTTGGCCATTGAGACATCCTGGCTCTAAGCCACTGAGTGCTTTTTCATCCAAAATCAATATTTTAATAGAAATTGAGAATTAGGTTTGAAACTAGTGCAATTGGTATGAGACCAATGACACAGAAAAACCAATGGATATGCCTTCAGTACATCTCGTGATGGTTCAAGCATTTAAAAGATGCTGAGACAAAGAGTAACTGCCACATTGAAGGGGAAGTTTCCATGGCAAGAAAGTTTGGAGTAGTGCAACCACCACTTACTTTAAGACTTTGCATTAGAAAAGGGAGATTAAAAATTAACCAACAATTATGTGTGATGGTGGGGTCCAGTGAAGTTCTCTTCAAGAACAGTCATATGATTGCTTCTTTTAGTGGAGATGGAACACAATCCTCTTTCAAAGAATAGTTTAAAACACAGTTCTCCTCTAGTAGCAATAATTAGCCAAAATGGATATGGGTCTCCAAACATGATCTACTCCTGACAGGAACTGTTTTCCAGGGTACTCCACTTGGTTTTCACATGCAGTTTCTTCCTGTTAGTTCGGTAGGATCAGGTTAATTTTTAGTCTCCCTACCCAGTCTACCCAGGAAGACCTTGGGTTCCCTGATGTATTCAAGAGTCTCAACACATATCTGTGGTACACTGATCCTCTCTTCCAAGAAAGCCACCAGTTTACACCTGGTATAAGTACAGTTAGAAAGGTTTTCTGACTAGAAGACAAACACTCCACACATGTTGCACCAAACAGTGAAAGATCCTTCCTCCATCCCTACAGTTATTTTTTCACCCTTTTCAAGCTGTAATAGTTCTTACTGGTATGACTATGCATGTCACAAAGCACATGCCACTGGGTCCCAGAGACTGAGCTCCAGAGATTGTACATCTAGATGTGGATTCAGTTGTGCATTCAGTTGTACATTTGAGTTGAATACAGTTGCCATTCAACCCAAGGGCTGCATAATTTCACTTGTAGAGATGTATGCTATACAACACCATCTCAGCCATGATGTGTGAGGTATAATCTAATTCTTCTCATCCTTATGATTAATCTGACCTTTGGATTTGGATTTATATTAGAATGTATAGCTTTAAACATGCTGTCTAGAACACATTTACCTAGGAATAAGCCCTAATGAACTCAGTGAGCAGATATGTATAGCATTGCACTGTAAATGTGCTTTCAGTTGAGATTAGCCAGCAGGAATACACACATGACACATTCGGAAATCTGATTATAACTGGTGATTGATAATGGTAACTGTGTTACCCAGGAGAGCACGGAAGAAAGCATAAGAGAGAAATCACCCAACAAAAACATCACTTTATCATGGAGATAATTCATACCAACCCTCAACTCCCCCACTTTTTTTTTTTTTACTTCAGTTGTATTGCAGCACTTTTTAAAATAAAGTCCTTGAACAAGAACATTGCAAGGTACTATTTAGCTGAAAATTATTCATGCCCAATAGAAATGACATTTTAGTTTCAGACTGCCAAAGTGAGCTTTATTAGTACATCATTAATCATTGTCTTGGAGGTGACACCTGGGGAAAATGATTTAGTAGAGATTAGAGCACTCAAATGTAACACTGAAAATATCACATTTATTTCCAGCCTCAGTCAATGAAATACACTTTAGGAGAAAATGACATTTGTGTACATTTAAATCTGTGGACAACACAAAGACCAGCTTTCTATTCAGAAACCTCTCTTTTGCATTTCATCTGTTTACTATTTAATAAGCAGCAGTGTGCCTAATTTAGAAAACATAATGCTTGCAAGGAAAGGAGCTTCAGGAGCATAAAGATAAAATGAAGCATTGAACAAGAAGAAGGGGGACTGTTTTGTTTTTTTAAAGAAATAAATCTGTCATGGATGTTGGATGTTCATTAAACACACCTGCTCTGAATCTTTCCTATTGCCAAATATTTTAAAGCCACTGATTCCCAAAATGTGGTTGCCTAGCTTACACAGTGAGCAAATTGGTTCTGCTTAAACAAATAACTGCAATTAGAAATCACTTAGCTCAACAATAGCTACCAGAATTGTGGACAGTGGACGCTTATGATAAATGAGATTAGAACATGCTTGTAAACAGCCAGTTGACTGGTTGCCTCTAGCGAGTATGAATCATCATCAAACAAACAAGCAGGGATGCTTAATAAAAGTGGTGGCTCTTTTTTTTTTTTTTTTTTTTAAGTCATAAATGACTAAGAAACACATGTGGCCCAGTAGCTAGTAAAAACTGTATATGGCTCATTTTTCTGAGTCTGCTTAAAACATTTGCATGTCTCCTCTTTGGGTTTTTTTTTACTAAAATCAAAGCTGTTCTATGAGAAGTAAAACAATATTTTGAGAACATCCACAAAATAATCAGCTTTCTAGAAAATAACAATGAATCCAAACAGTACAGTCACATTTGCTCAGTATGTTTGTGTGTTGAATGAGCACACAAAGGGTGCTGGTTGCACCTTTGTTTAACTCAATCACTCTGTTCACATGCAGAGAAACAATAGGAGGGCCTCCTCTATGGCCATTTCTGCACTGGACTGTTATAGTTCTATTATTCCACTTTCAACATCCTATGGAATCCTGGGGTTTGCCTTGAGGTCCCTTCCTAAACTGCAAACCTCAGGATTCCATAACATGTTGAATGTGGAATAATAGCACTATAACAGTCTAGTGCAGCAGTGGCCTATGTGTGGGTGCTCTCCTTGCAACTAATGCCTTGTTGGATGAGTTGTTTGAGACTTTTTGATCAATCAGCCTGTCCTGTGCTTGCTCTGTGTATGTGCTGTGCTGCACAAAGGTGGAGGTAAAGCCCCAAGTTTTGCCCAGAGATATTTTTTGAGCAAATAGCGTAACTCTTGAGAGGAAAAAGTGCTCATTTTTTTCTCCCTCTGGAGATGATAAATTTCACTGGGGTTAATAAACTCTTGACAGGCTGTCTCAACATGGCTTTTTGAGACCAAGTCATTTAGCAAGATTTCATTACATCTCTAACCTCAATTTTTATAATGGAGGGTTTTTTCAAATTTTTATAATTCTCCTACATCTGGGGGCCACCTTTCCCCACAATGCATCAGGGGAAACATACAATGAGTAAGGATGCCTTTTGGGGAAGATGGGTTTTAACAGAGGTGCATCATAGTGGGGAAGTGCTAGCAAAATCAGTATGAAAGATCAAAGGGGAGAAAAGAATGAAAATCTCCACCTGTTTTTTTTTTTAAAGTCATTAACTTCCCTATTCCTGAGAATACCCACAGGGTGGTATGAGAAGTTTTAAATAAATGCCAACTCCAATGGCACTGGCTGTACCATGAGGCAGAGTGATTACCTCAGGTGATCAATTCCATACATCCAGAAAGGGCCACAAATTATTACTTAATTTATTAGGACTGTATTTTTACTTCCAGGGATGAGGAAATGTAACTGTGGGATTTTCTGCCTTAGATGCCAAAATAATTTGGCTGGTTTTGGTTGTTATAGGTGAAATGTATTTATTATTCCCTCCTTGAGTAGACTCACTGAATTAATCTAACTTAGGTATTTGTAGGCTTACCAAGATTCCTTTGATTTAATGGATTTACTGAAGCTAAGACTAACAACTGAAAAAATTGAGATGAGGTAGGCACTATTTGCTGCTCTGCCTTAGGCAAATTATCTTGGGCCAGCCCTGTTATCTAACCCCTTTATCTCTGGTCTTCTTGCATGTACTGAAAAAATTCTTCTGGGAACATTCAGCAAAGCTCTGATTATTAAGCAATAAACCTTTATTTGCTGTGGTGACATATCACTGATTTCTGTCACTTCAGACACAGTCATAGATACCAAAGCTTGGAGGATTAAGTTCATCATAACATAGGTTGGCCCCATTTCAGCTTAGTAGTGATGCTGAACCCGTAGTAGATAAAGTACCCATAGCTCAGCAGTACATTTTACCCCAAGCCTGGAAGGAACTAGCTACAAATAGCTAGTTAGTTGTGCTTACTTCATTATTCCTATAATTAAAGTATAGCTGCATTATATTGCAATTGTAACTTAATGAGGGGTAACATCACTTATTTTGTAATGCAATTGTCATCTCTAGTTCCTTTTATAGTCATGTTGAAGGAAATGGTAGAGGAGGAAATATCATAATGTTCAAGTATTGGCTTGCATTGTGCCTTGTCCTCTACTGTAGATGTTAGATGATAGTGAGGTGTTTTGTATGGCAAAAAAACAGCTTGTAGCATTCAGACATGTAGCATGCAGAAATGTTTTTAAGAGGAATAGCAATGAATGTATTTACTTTTGGGAAAAGTGAAAAGTGAAAGGTTGCTACAATGGTGATTAACTATATGGGAAGGATTGCAATTGCAACTATAACTAACAGAATTTTAGAAGTAACTTTTTAAAGCTTTGATTTCATTGGCTTTATCTCCACTGATATGTGGCACATTCATGTAATTAAAGAAAAACTCTGTGACATCTTATCGGTGGAAATTTTTTTACATAACCAATCTACCATGTGATAGCTATACTAATAAGATCTTTAGAATCCTTTTTTTCCTTCTTTCTTTCTTTCTTTCTTTCTTTCTTTTTCTTTTCTTTTTTTTTTTGCTTAATTGAACAGCAGCAGATGGTCTTCTACCATGATGGAAAGTTTGCCAGGATGCAGAATTTGAAGGACTGTGACACTAACAAGCATTAAAATATATTTTCTATACTAAAAACTGGACCACAACCTCAGCATTCTACACTAATCTACATTCCTAGTGTCAGCAGAAATCTAGCACACTAAACATGTCTTATAAATAGAAGAAGAGAGTTTCTGTTGATTCAAATTTCTGTTAATCATCGATATGTTGGGTTTTGACCTCCAGACCTTATGGGGGGAAACTCTATATAGTAGATAGTATAACGGTTATTGTTAAGAGTCTTTTTAAATTAGGTGGGTGATTTTTTAAAATAAATATTTCATGATTTAATTATATTTATTTTTATTTAAGTTTTATTGTGAGATACATTGAGTCTCATTCTGAGGAGAAAACTGTGATATAGATGCATAATGAATGACTGGACTACTGTGACAACGGCTACTTTAATTCTCTATGTTTTAATGGTTCAGTATCTGTGCCAGGCTGAGAAAGAGCCTACATCCAGCCTCTTTAGCAAATGCTGTCCACATTAACAAAAGGTGTATCAAGAACTGCTAGTATGAATATTTAACAAAACGTACTTTGCTTCAGATAAAGGTCAGGAGTCCATTTACCATGCCATTATCTCACAAACGTGAAAGCCTACATAGGGGCAGCCTCAAACATCAGATAGCTGCTACAGGTTGCTACAGCAACCTGTAAAGGTTGATAGCTAGTAAGAAAAAAGAAAAAAATCAGAGTTGAATTAGAATGCTTGGCTGGTAGCATAAAATACCAAGATATCTTAAAACTTTTTTTAAAAAAAAATAGAGTTTCTTAACACATTTTTGTACTAGATAGTACAATTCACCGTACACAACTTGTATTCACCATGTGAAATTGTCACATTATTCTGATTTTTTTATTATTATTCTTGAACATGCCACCCTATGATGTGAAAGGTGGTGGAAATCCTTTCCCATTCTTACATACATGATGGACAACTTCAAGCTAAATACAGCATTTACTCCAACACTTTTGAACAACATCTTACAGGTACAATTCACTTTGGGCATTCTTAGGGCTTTATCACAATTACAGCAAGATAACAGTGTCTTTAGCTGGGACTTATCACATATACCTTGTTCCTCTACTGTTCTTCTCGGAAGACCATTTGGAAAGTGTTTTACAAAGGAGGTTAACAGATTAATCCATTAATGACCCCCTTTCTAAAAGAAACATTTTTAAAATGACCTCCCACTAGGAGAACAACAGAAGAGGAACCATGTCATTTGGTAAATATCAGACAAAAACACTATTATCCTGCTGTAACTGCAATTCACCAAAGCTCTTAGAGTCTTTAGCCAAGAGGCAGGGACATATGGACCTTCCATTGGATGTCTAATAGACAACACTACTAAGAATCCATTTCATCAAGCTGTTAAGTAGATATCACTTTGAACTCACCTAGCTGAGATAAGAAAGACAAAAATTAAAATTCCCTTTTTCAGCCTCTTTCATGCTCCCCATCACCTCCCTTTAAGCTGATATCAGTGATCTTTTATGCTCTTTTGCTGTCATAAGAAGAGAAATAGAATTTTGTTTTATCGTTTGCTTCATTGCCTTCTGTCTGGGATTCCAGGTTACAAAACGTGGGCTGAATTCTCCTTCAGCTGCAGTAAATGGCAAGGCATGTCTTGATTTTAATGGTTAGAGATATTGGCTCTATTTTCTTACAAATGTAATAGTAATGAACACATGTAGCAAACTCTTATTGGCTAAAAATTAACTTCCAGGGCAATGGCTTTGTTTGTTAAATCAAAAAAAAAAAAGTGGGTTTGATTCCAAACCTCCTTATTATTGATGGAAGTGCTCTTTCTGTTATCAAAAGTCTTTTGATCCAGCAGAGAATAACTGCTTTATGGGAGGCAAACCTAGCAACCACTAGCTGGTGAACTCTGCTTGGCTGAGATCTTTGTAAGATTTGTTTTTCTGTCTACAGCACATAGCGTAAGGGGAAGGGGCTAATGTTGAGAAGAGCTGAATCACTGTCTCTGTTGGGGATGAAACTATAAGCTACTAACTGGTGAACTGCTCATGAGCACAGTATAGTTGTTCTGGCACTATGAAGTTGTTCTTACAAGTAAATAAATACATTTCCATTGGCATTTGGAAGGGATAGCCCAAGTACTGTTCCATTGACTATACAGAACAAAGAGAAACAGATAGTGAGGTTGCTGCTGCAGTGATCTGCAACTTCTATGTCATGTTTGCTCTCCTGTCTGGTGATATAAAAGGATATTCTCTGCAAAAACAAAACAAAGGCTAGCTGCCCTTCTGGAAGAGAAAGTTTAGCAGCTTGACAATCACCTAGCTACACTTTGACTCATCAGGGAACATGAAGTATTTTGGAACAGAGAAGAACAAACTGTCCTGGAAGAGTGGCAGACTGAAGATACCTTGGGAGAGGAGGAAGACTACCAAATATAGGATGCAAACATTTCAAAGAATGTGACATACAGAAGCACAAGTACACAAAACTATGTTTATTCTTTGGAGCTATATTGTCAGTTCCTATCTTCTGTCCTTTGATAGTGATTCTGGGATACAGAAGGCAGTCACAGCCTTCAGAGACCACAGACTTAGATCCTTCTGTGGATGGAAGGACTTTACCATTTCTGAGCGGGAGAGGAGACATTGGGTGTTTGTAGTTAACTCATTACAGATTCAATAGTGTACAGACAGAATGCTTCAAGAGGCGTATTGTCTTCCTATTGTTCAGGTCCAAGATGTGACAGAGACTCTTCCAAGGCCCATCAGGCATACTGAACATGACTCCTTCTTTCTGATCCACGTGAGAACAAAAATTGCAGCCAGACAAAGCTTCTAACATATTGCAAACACATTATTTTCTCATCAGTTCTTCCTGTTGAAGTTCACAGCATAGGAACAGAGAGAACACAGCAGTGAACCAAAGACTATACAGTTGATGTCATGGGCGAGTTTTTCTTCTCAGACTGTGGTCTTTACTTCCATGAAGAATGGTAAGAGATGGGTTCCGCCTCACAGCAGTTCATAAGAGTATGATTGTTAGAAGTCTTGAAAAGCTGATCAAGAAGAATTTGAAATGAAAGCTGGGAGGGTGAGACAGAATATTGGAGAACAAGTACTGGCTGCCATAACAATAGTGGTGTAGGGCAATGGTAAGTGAACACATCAATAGACAGGAAAAGTCAGCAAATAAACAGCTGGAGGAAATGACATTTATTCAGATATGTATGTACTATGTATATGTTTGTACTGAACAAAGCATGAATGAACAAGACAAATTTGATATGTTAGCACTGGAAAGCAAGTATAACTTAATAGGCATTACTGAAATGGGGAGAGCCAGTTTGGTGTAGTGGTGTTACATTGTTTACTGGAGGTCCTGGGAGGGACACCTAAATAACTTTACAATTACAAAAGATGGGGAAATTAGTCAAGAGCACTGGTTGACGCTACGAGAGGCAGGGTAACACAGCAGGATCTTGTAACCCAATGTTTATGGGGTCAAGCCAAGTCAAGAAGCAAACTGTGTTGAAAATTATGAATGATCTTTATTAAATACAGGCACACAATGTAAGCAACACATGCACACAGATAACTAAGGAAAATAAAGGGTTGAGTATGATAGTGGGATTTTCAGAGGGATAGTTAATTCGGGTGATACGGAACCTGTTCCTGGAGCCTGGAAAGAAGATAGAGAGTGAAGCTGGGGTGTGATGTATCTCAGCACGTGGAGCTGAGGGGAAGCTCGCCAAGCAAAGCGGCAGCAAGGCAGTCTGGAACTCGGGAGCGATCTGAGGATGGTCTCGGAATCAGGGGGTTTTGTAGAGGGAAATGTAACTGCAGACTATGCCTTACTTGGGGAAAACAATGCATTTCAGGTGTGGGACAAAGCTTTGGAAAGGTCAGAATTTAACATGATTGAGTTAAGTCCGAATTGACAAAGAGTTAGCCAGTATGCAAATGCAGAGTGCTTGGCAGTTGAGTATTCAGCTTGCCAGTTTGCCTGCTCGGGGCAGAGAGTCCTTTGTAAACAGTGTGCATACATAATGAAGGTGTTTGCAGAGAGGTCTCCTAAAGCAAGGATCTGGCTATTTCTGGCATGCCTGGGTGGAGAATGGAATGTTCAGCAATCATTGACCGAGCCTAGCTCTGTGCTTGTCCAGGGGCCTCTCAAACACGTGGAGAGGGGTGGTAGAAGAGAGCCAAATTATGATATGAAAATGATATCTGGGGGTATCTCCAAGTAGGCCTAAACTGCAGTAACAGTGGTCTGAGTGTGATTCTGGAGAACAGGGTTCTAATTCCCACTCGGCTGTGGAAACCCTTGGGAAATCACATTCTCTCAGTCTCAGAAGAAGGAAAACACAATTCCCCTCTGAACAAATCTTGCCAAAAAAACCTCGTGATAGGTTCACCTGAAGGTTGCAATAAGTCAAAAATGACTTGAAGATACACAACAACAAACTGAATGATGGAATTAGACTTGTTTCCTCCCCCCTCCAAAAAAATAGACCGAAGAGAAAGAGATAGAGAGTAGCTTTAAATGTAAAAGACATGTACACCTGGAGGAAACTCATGACTTTGCACATGGTAGGCATGTTGACAGCATTTTCACAAATATTCTGAAACAGAGAAACAGCAGTGATGCTCCTGAATGTCTGCGATAGACTCCAAGCCAGATTGTCAACTTGGGTGAAGCCTTCCTAGAACAGTTTCCTAAAGATGGACAGATATAGTAGTAATAGGTGACAACTATCTTGATATCTGCTGGAAGTCAGCTTCTATTAAGGATGTGAGACCTAACAGATTCCTCACTCACTCTGCTGACAATCACACCTTTCTAGAACATGGAAGAAGTTAACAAGGAGAACAATTATCCTGGACTTATTCTCACCAACAGTAAGAACTGGACAGTGATGTAGAGCTTGTGGCACATCTTTGTACCTCTTCCTGAGATTCACCATATAGAGGAAAGGAAAAACTGAGTGT
Source organism: Ctenosaura bakeri (assembly GCA_948474755.1). Taxonomy (NCBI): domain Eukaryota; kingdom Metazoa; phylum Chordata; class Lepidosauria; order Squamata; family Iguanidae; genus Ctenosaura; species Ctenosaura bakeri. Next base: position 71,714 of record CAOLHI010000980.1, read on the forward strand.
AATTGGACATGAAATTTAAGGCAGCCAATTTTGATAGGATTAAGGAAATATTGAGTGCAATCCTATGGCTAGAAATAATCAAGTGGAAGGCAATTTATGGTGGGTAGGAGTTTCTTAAAAGTGAGATACTTAAGACATAAATTAAAAACAACTTCATTGAAAAGAAAGTGTGAGGCATCCAAGGAAAGTAGAGGGGCTGCATAAGGAGATTTCAGATAAAATGAAGTTTTAAAGGGGGCTCTATGGAGAATGGGAAAAGAGGCAAGCCAGCAAGGAAGAGTACAAAAGAATAGCCAATATTTGTAGATCTTAAAGCAACTTCTTTCTAATTTTTTCAAAAATCACTAGGTTGTTTTTTTTATTTTTTATTTTTTTAAATTGAATGCTATAAGCAGGTAACCTTTGGTACAAAATACTTCAAATACAAAATACTCCAAAGGAACCTATGTCAAGATTAAAAACAATTAGACATGCAGGATAGATTTTTTTAAAAAAATAAAAATCCATAAAAATAATAAGAGAATGGCATAAATGTCCAGACCCTTGCCACATGCCACTGCAATGCATTGAAATATTTTGAAACTAAATTGCACTTAAAATACTGTGTTTAAAATGTAGCCTTCAACAAAAGAACAAATTTTTCAAAGAAGTTCTGTTTGAGTAAAATGCAGATGATTGCAGCAATTCCTAGGAAGGATTTTTTTTTTTCAGACCTGTCATTTTTACTGAAATGTAAGTGCTTGCACAGAAAAAGCATGTCAAGAAAGCATTTCCAAATATATTTTCATGTCAACCGTACTGGGAAAAAACGTGTAAAGTAGCACAGTACAAAAATTCTGTTTATCCATGTCTACTTTTTAAAAAAACAAAAACAAGAATGAATTACTCAGAAGTAAACATAGACTCATAGATTTGAATCATAAATTCAGACTTTTACCATTCTGAATTTCTGGCCTGGGGTGAGTCCAGGCCAGACCCCATCTCAAAATAGAGGGTTGATACAAAAACATTTGTTTAGAAGCATATTCTCCTCTAGGAGCGAGAATTCACACTCTTCAGAAAGAGAATAATAAATGAATCTCACATCTGTAGAAGTATCTGTGAGAGTGAAGCTCCTGTCATCTAATATATAAAAGTTGAAGTTTGTTTGTCTGTGTCAGGCAACCACCTCATAAGATTGGCTGTGTCAGCTGAAGACCTCATATGATTGGCTACCTAAGAAGATTCTATGGAATTCTGGGGATTGCAGTTTAGGGAGTGGCTTTTAGAGTCCTCAGCCAGAGAGCCAGTTGCTATGGAGATGAGTCCTAGCAGCAAAGAGAAGGAGTGTATTTCTCTCAGGAACCTTCTATATGTTAATAATTCTGAATACAGATTGGATTAGAGAATACGGAGAAAAGCTCAAGGTACTGGACAAGACAGCTTGGGGAATTAGAGACATAGGATCTCAAATCTAACAAGCATTACCTATGAGAAAATAAAATCCCAGGCAACGCGGGGTATATACACTAATTAAATTATAGTGATGATGTGATTTAGTTATGCCTTTGTTATTATGGCAGAGGATTAATAGCAAATAACTAGTTACTTATTGCATGCTAATTTCAGACATAAATAACCGCCATTTGTTACTGGCTGCTTCCAAGCGTAGCATGCTTAAATACTCTAACACCAGATCCTGTCTAACCTTGGAAGCTAAACAGGGTCATCCCTGGTTAATATTTGGGTGGAAGACTACCAATGAATAACAGATGCTGTAAGTCATATTCCAGAGGAAGGAACTCACAAAACTATCTCAGAGTATTCCTTGCCCAACAAAACCCTACAAAATTCATGGGATCACCATAAATCAACAGATGATTCAAAGGTGTACGCACACGCGCGTGCGTGCTAGTTTTTAAACAAATTTATGTTGAAGAGATATGGAGGACAGAAACGTAGGGTATAAATGAAATAAATAAAATCTTAGACTGCAGTACAATGCCTTGCACCATGTGACCCAGTATACTCATGTTTTCTTATGCCAACAATTCTGCAGTACTGCTCTTGGCTCTTCCTTGCACTACACTACATTAACTGAATAACAGACCTGGACAATTGAGAAAGGATACAGTCTCCAATACAACGGCAACCACCACACACACACACACACACACACACACACATAAGATATAGAGGAAAAAAACTATACTGGCTTTTTCCCCCCATGGGGTTAACAAGTAGAAAAATGTCAGGGCTTCCTCAAAAAGAAAAGACTTGTGAGAAATATAACAAAGCTTGTTATAAATAGCCACTCAGTTTGGAATGCTGGCATCTTCTTTGCTCTGCACAACATAGAAGGTGAGGGGGGAAGCATTCTATCAACCTGCACAACAGTGTTTTGGAACAAGGCACAGTAAAATACTGTGAATCATTTCTTTGGTCTATGTGGCCTTAAATGGTTTTCAAAAGATTGCTCTGTATCATTTGTGAGTCAGTGTTCATAGTGCAGTGGCTCCATGGAACCTATTTTATTAGCTGCATCTTTCCCCTTTCATTATGCCTTTGTACTGAAACTGGCTTTGGAAAACTAGAACATTTTTTTTCCAAGGGTATGCAAACTAATGGTATGCTGAGGGAGGGAGTACAAAGAAACACCTGTGCAATAGGAAGATAACAAGGAGAGAGAAAAAATCACAATGAATATAGAAAGAGACATCTTTCCTAACTAACCTCTATATACCTTTGCAGAGGAAATAACAGAAAATGACAAGGTCAGCCTCTATGAGAGAATTTACAAATCCTTTCATAAATTACAATGGCTGCTTCTCAGGGTGAAACTTGTTAATGGAGAAATATCAAGCCAGAGAATATAACAGAAGGGGGAATTATTGGTAGCAGAAGGGGAAAAGTGTACAGCAGAAAACTAGCGCATAGGTGACAGATGGGGAGGAACTGGGAACAGAGAAGCATGAAGGAAATACTTACTCAAATGTACCAAAAACTCTAGACTTCACTTAGAGAAGTCAGCAAGGAGTCCTTCCTCACGTGGCAGACCTTGTGGTGGGATCATCCATTGGGAGCACTGTGTGGTTAATATGAAAATCTTTTGCAATTTAACTTTTAATATATTTAAAAGTAGGCCTTTGGACCTTGTTTAGTAGCAACTAGTGACTGCCACATCAGAAGGGCAGTGTGTCCACTCACAGTTTTAATCTGAACTTTAAAGGAGCAATCCAAGGCAGGAAGCCATTTTGGGGAACACCTTTGTTAGCTCAGTTTAAATTTGTTCGAAAACCTGAAGAGATTTGCCAGCCCGCAGACATGGAAGCCACCTGCCACAACTGTCCTGGTTGAGCTTTTCTCTCCCATGCTCCCTTGCTCCAAACCCAAAATGCTGATCATAAAAGTTTAGGGCCAAATTCATGCAATTTTATTTATTGACGTTTAACAAAATGGCATCAAATATCCCTAGCCTGAGCTGATCCACAACAAATATTGTAGGAGGTGGGATGTGTACTAAATCTTTAATCTAATGAGCTTCTAAGGTTTACTACCCCTCCTCCTTGCCCATTCACATTAACAGTGGATCAACTTACTCTAAGGACATTTGATGCTATTTAGTAAAATGCAAAATTAGTACAAGTTCAGTTGGGTGGTATATCTAGACAATACTGACCCAGGACACCTCCACCTTGCCATCATGCCTGGTACATTGTTCACTCAAGCTGTCTTCCTGGGCCATATTCACCATAGAAATTGTTTATGGGAGAGAGCAAAAGTTCTGCAGGAGCACCCCTAATCCCTCAGGCAATCTTTTTCCAGATACATTTTGCCTTATCTTACATACCTTTTTCTTTGACAAGAAATTAGCAATTTGCTGAATGTTCTCATGACACTGTACTTAAATAAAATATTTAAGTATGCTCATATCACTGTACTTAAATAAAATATTTAAGTATGCTCATATCACTGTACTTAAATAAAATATTTAAGTATGCTCATATCAAAACGAATTTGAGTGGTTTCCATCTCAGATGAATAACAGCAAGGGCAGAACATTCTGAAGATCGACAATAGAATGAATGGAAAAGCCAGTTAAATGCCAGTACTGCAAGACACAAGCCACAAGGTTGTGAGTTCGATCCTGCCGGGCTCCAAGGTTGACTCGGCCTTCCATCCTTTCGCAGGTCGGTAAAATGAGTACCCAGCTTGTTGGGGGCATGTATAGAAATGTTTCGAAATACATGCTATTTGTAAGTTGTTTGCCACCTCGATTTCCCTATGGAGAGGCGGGATACAAATAAATAAATAAATAAAAAAGAATGAGAGAACTTTTTTTAGAGAGCTAGGTGCTCCCATTTGTCAGCTCTCAAGTCCCTCCCACTTGAAAGGAGGACCTAGAACCTAAGTCATATTTGTTGTAAAATAGAAAATCAGCAGACAAATGGATAATACAAATACTCTTTTATCTATTCTATTTAAAGAGAAAAATAGCAAGTATGTGTTATATAGAAAGATAATATATATAAGGAAGAGGTAGTCAAAATGTTAAAATGAGCATGAGCAATATAGGCAAGTAAAAATAGAAAAATACAAAATATATCAAACAACAAAATACCACATGGAAGCAGGGTCAAACAGGATACAAAGACAAATGGCAACAATAGCAGTGGATACGCTCACTAAAGAAAATGCTAGTCTTATAGAGGCTTCACGGTTGCTCCAAATAACATTTACAGTTGAAGGTCCTTTCTGTCTCAATAATACTGTCTCAATGATATCATTATAGTCAGACCTATTCAACAATATTCAGGTTTTATTTCTATTTTCAGCTAGCATTCTTCAACATGGAAGAAGGGAGTTGCCTGGCCCTGGCCCTCTTTATCATAGCTTTCCTCAGGTGGAAAGTAGTGAATCTGAAGAAGACAGGATTGCATGGATACTTTCAACATGTGCAGAATCCCTGATTTCCCACGGTTACTGCTTGAGTGGAGAGTTCCCATGAGAACAGCAAGATCTCTTTTTCATACATATAATTTTCATGTGAGGAAAATAATAATGCAATGAAGCAGAGTTAAGCAATCCCTTGCTTCCCTGGGAAGAAACCATGCTGAGTGCTTGGGTGAATAGTGCCTGAACAGGCTATAGATTACAACAGGAACTACTGATAACTGCCACAGACCATTACAATTCTCTATTATTTCTTTATTATCTTTTGCCTGTATTTTGATTGTAATTATAAACTGAAAAGGAGAGAAATACAATTGGGTTGGACTGCTAGAGGGAACTTTCAGGGGTGAAAAAGGTCTCTTCCAGTGGTGGAGCTTGGAGTGTGTAGAGGGGGGCTACAGTGCGAGGGATGTGGCCATGATGCATGGGGACATGGCTGTGGTGCATGGGGGAGTGGCCAGGGCATGCAGGGGCATGGCTACGGGCCAGGATCCCCCAGAAACATTGCCACCTGGGGCAAATCGCCCCACGTCCCTACACGACTGGTTTCTTCTGAAGGCAGAAAAACTTTCCTCTGTTTTACCCATGATCTTTGCATCACAAAACAGAACTGAAATCTAGTGGTGTGGTTCTGTTATCATAAGGAATTTTACACCACAAGTAGAATACAAGGCCTCACACAAGGTCTAAAAATGTATGCTATCATGAGGGTTCTGCTCCTATATATAAGTCTAGTTTCAGAGACTGACACTGAACCAGTTAAAGCAAGGCATTGACAAAGAGCCTAGACCACAAATATGGCAAGTCCTCTCTTATGTGGTTTCACCTCATCTACTAGGCTGCATGCTTGGTTGATCCAGCTTCTGCTTGGTATGTACCTTGTGTCAAGTGGAAGAAAAGAGAGGCAGAATCAGGTGCATAACTACCTTACCTTAAAAACTACAAAAACTACCTTTTGCTCCCTTCCTGAGGTACCAATGTTGAAAAGGTCAGTGTTGTGACATATGTTATGTCCTGAACATTCAGACTTGCAGCGGTTGGTACCATTTCATAGCCAGCTCTGTAGTAACGCCAGATTATTTTGTCTAATTCATCCCTGAAATTCATACTGAACTTTAGCATTATCAGGAGGCTGGGGGGAAAATACATGGCCATTCCTTGCTTATTTTTCTATGAAATTGCATAGAGAAAGCTGTAAATATTCAGGCTGAAACTCCTGCAGGTGAAGAGCTGTTTGTTGACTCTGTACAAGCATCCCATTATGCTTGGGAGCTACCTTATCCCTTGATTATTTGTAATTTTACCTTTCTTTGAAACTCATGATTCAGAGACCAATATAGCTATACCAATATAGCTATACATAAGAGATAGACTCCTGAAACAATTCCTGAAACAAAATCCCATTGCTACTCAAAAGTAAGAGCAATTGAGACCAATGGAATTGACTTTAAGGTAAATGTTCACAAGATTGAAGCCTTAAATTATCAATTTTGGATTCCTATCATTTCTCGTCCGAGAGGTGCTGGAGTGGGTGGCGGACAAGCTCAAAACAAAAAATATTTAAATATAAACAGAGGCTAAAATATATTTTAAGCACTTTTTCTATTGAAACCTATGAAAATTAAGTCTCCCAGATGCAGCAGTGCACTCTTTCATTACAATGTTTCTGTATCATAGATATGGAGGTCAGTATCTGCTAATAAGAATTTCAGACATTGACTCAACAGAAGCAATTTAGCTTTCATAATTAGGAATCTTGCAAGAACCAGTTTTGAAGAATGATTACTTATAAATGAATAATGGATAGTTTATAAACAAGTTGGCAAGCTAACTGTGATTTCAGAGTCTACATAATTGTCAACTGGCCCTTAGGTGTTTCATTTTCCTTCCATGGAGTAACAAAACAATCAAAGTAAGGATTATAAATTATGGATACTTATTTTGAAACTTCTCATCACACAGTTTCATTAAATTCCACAAGATGCCTGAAATTTCAACCATAAATTGTTATTATCATTCAGTGTCTGAAGTGTCATTTAAAGTGTTGTTTTTTTTTAAAGGAATGATCACCTGTGGTACAATCCAGCAAGTATTTCAACCGTGCAACATTCATTTATTTCAATGGTGCTTGTGTGGGAATAATCCTGCTAAAATGGAATTGAAGTTGTGCAGTGACAGCAGTGATTGCAACCATTGTTAGGATTCATGTGTAATCTCTGTTCGCCTTGCATAATGTGCCATATCAGTGCTATATGAATAGGGAACTTTTCCATTTAACATTTTAACAGTATAATCAAATGGAATGTGAATATATTCTGGGAGGCTTTCTTCAGAAGAAAGCTGAGATGACAAATTTTATTAATGCACTTGTACCTCAGTATATAATAAATGAAATCATCCCAAGATAGTTATAATGCTGTGTGATAGCTTTTTCTGCTACAATGTTCTTATATATATATTTGATATCAAAGCAACTGAATAGTGAAAAAGCAAGGCAAGAATAGAAAGAAAGAACTGAAAACATAGTTTATTTTTCCAGCAACAATGGCCACTTCATTATAAGAACAACTTTTTGTAGGGTAATATGGAAGGCAAGAGTGTTAAAGGCAGGGAAGTCAAATCTCAAATGACCATTTTGAAGCTGAAAGAGAGAAAAATAGAGTAAAAGCTAGTAGGATACCATTTTCATTCTCATCATCATCACTATTTTTTAAAAAAGTTTGATACGACTTCATTTTAGCAAGAATATATTAAAAAGTTGTCCATAATTTTCAGTAAATTATTCAGTAATCTGAGGCCCTTCCCTAAACTGCAAACCCCAGGATTCCACAGGATGTTGAAAGTGGAATAATAGCACTATAACAGTCTAGTGTGGAAATGGACTAGGTTTTAGTCTGAACTTTCAAGGAGCTGTCTCTGCAGTACTGAACTCTCTCCTGTAAATAGGTTCAGCAGCTTGGATTTTCCTTAAAAGGTCAATTGAAAACCTGGAATGGATTCATCACTCCACTGACATGGAGGCCATCAGCCACTCTTGGTTACTTCTGTTACACTACAAAAGGAGTGATGCTGTTCCTCATTAATTAATAGTTGTAATTGTAAGTTTGCCTTCATTATTGCAGAAAGGATGAGTTGCAAACAACCAGTTAATTTGTAATCAGTTACTTCCAAGTTCTGCCCAGAAGGAACATGGACCATTTCCGCACTACAGTGTTAAAGTGCTGCTATTCCACTTTCAACGCCGTGTGGAATTCTGGGGTTTGTAGTTTAGGGAAGGGCACTTTGAATTCTCAGCCAAAGAGCTCTTTGGTCTCAGTAAACTACAAACCCCAGAATTCCACAGGGCGTTGAAAGTGGAATAGCAGCACTTTAACACTGTAGTGCGGAAATGGCCATGGATTCACATATAATTTGCATTTGAAAACTTGTCCATTAACAAGTTTGCAATGCATTTCTCAAAACAAAAAATGTACTTTGTAAACACATACACATTTGAAATAGGCAAATTTCAAACGTGCAGATTTCAAAAGTGTACAAAATTTCATTTTGGGAAAAAAAAGTGTAAACAAAATACATGTTGAAATGATGTTGAGGACTACAATCTGATTCACAACTAGGCTAGTCTGAAAACCTGAAATAGTTCAAGCTTGACAGCCTTGGCCATCTCTACATCAGCCTTGAATGTCCTGTAAGTGTGGCAGATCTAATGCTAGTAGAGTCTGCTTTGTTTTGCAACACAAGCAGTCAGAGCTAGATACAAAATAGTGGCTCACTGGGGAGATGTAGAAAATACACGCTGGTTTAAATTCAACAAGCAGTCTAACCTAAAGTAGATCCATTAAATTAATGGTATTTATATATGTGTTTACTTACTATTTAATAATTGATTCAATGGGTCTACTGTAGTTGGCATTAGTAACTGAATTTAGGCACTTGTCCTAAAATACATTTCTACTAGCAAAACTGAAGCTTTGCTCAGGCATTTCCAGTCCTGCCCCTGGCTTCTTGATTTCAAGAGTTTTCAGATAGAAAAAAAGGGGCTTTTCATTATGTCTTGTTTAACCATTGAGGACCAAAACCTCCTGTAGTCACAGGAAGATCTATCAGTAGATCCCAATCTTCCTTCTGCCTTCCTCTGCTCTTGTTATCAAGAGTACCCATGGCATATCTCAAAACCACTGCATCCTTCCTGGTTCTATGTAATTGCTCGATATTTAATTCCAATTACCTTTCTTTGGGGTGATAACAAAACTTTAATACATTTTCCCTGATTGGCTTTTAAGAAGTATAGCAGATATACTCCAAACATCTGGCGGATGCTAGTCTGCAGGTCCCTGAAGGCTAGCTTTTCTTTAAAAAAAGGGAAAACTTAGTACTTTTTAAAAATGAGCATATTTACTTTAAAATAAAGAAAGCCCTGTTGCTATGAGTTTCCACAGAGCAGAATTTGTAGTGACCATGTGTCAGCTTAGAACTAGCTTATACATTTAAGCCATTTCCACATGAGGTTGCTGAGCTGTTTCCACGATGGGATGGTAGCGGTCAGCACGTTGAGCTTCTGCACAACATTGTTGCCATCTCGTTGCCATCCCATTGTGAAATGTTGCACTCACACAGTATTTGAAAAATGGGGGGAAATCTGTTTTATACTTTCCATCACATGGTGATCCCATACTTACAATTGTGCAGAAGTTGCAGCAGTGCAATTGCAACATTTACTGCCCAAGCACAGCAATAGCAAGTGCCGAGCTGCGCTGAACTATGGAAGAGGTGGGACTATCCCACTCTCTTCCACAGGAAGCAAGCAGGTTCGGAGGGGAGCATTTCTGATGTGCTGCCTTCCAGACCCGGATTTGCAGCGCAACATCATGGAAGAGCCTTATCATGTGGAAAGGGCCTGATAGAGGTTTTCTTGTAGTTGACTTTGGGAAGGACAGTGGCCTCATATACTCAGTGACATTCCCTTCTTACTGCTGGCACTGGAAGCAACATAACCAGACAGCATTATGGGTAATTGGGGATTATGAGTGAGAGTTTTGACCAATTTTTGAGCTGTCAGCATGGAATCATATCGAACTGGAAACAGCTGCACTCTCCCTTGATGGAATAAAATGAACACATACATTCAAAATAATGTCTGCAAGAAGAATTGCAGATGATTTTTGTAAACTTTTGTAAACACACTGATCCTAAAGGGTTATTATACCAGCTGAACTTGATGTCATTTGCCCCATCTGTTAGAGCAGATGCTTTATTTCAGTGTGAATATTAAATTCATTCTGCAAGCAATTTCCATAATTGTAAGGAACAGTTATGAAATGAAAGGAAGATGAAACACTTTTTTTTTATGACGGGGATGCATTTTCACTGCCTATTGGGAAGAACTAAAACACATTACAAGCAAGGACGTCACACAGATCAGATCACTTTTTAACAGCACAATATAAATTAAGTAGAGAACATATTCTTTAAATGCTGATTATTTCCAGTGCTCCAATTTTTGGTTTACATCATTTATAACTTTGAAGCACTCTGGTGTGCCTCATTATTTTGCTTTTTAATTTAACTTTGAGATAACATTTTCTCTTTGAAAGCTTATTTTCAAAGTTGCACTTCCTCTTGACCTTAAATGAGATGGCAGATGCAAATGTCTTTGAGTCTCATGTTCACTGTGTGTCCCAGAATTCCACCAATGTGTTTGTCTAATCACAGTTCTGTATCAGACTGCGAACCTTTTTTTCCTACACAGAAATCTTTGTAGGTATCTGTATATATAATTGAATATCAGAATCAAGGTTATCCAGGCTGTTGTAGTGGTAATTTCCATGTATGGCTGTAAAAGCAGGATACTGAAGAAAACCAACAGGAAGAGAATCAACTCCTTTGAGAAGTGGTGCTTGAGAAGAGTTCTTCAGATATCATGGACTGCCAGAAAGACATATCAGCAGATTCAAGAACAAATGAAGCCTTCCTAGAAGCCAAGATGACTGAACTGAAGCTGTCATCCTTTGGACATGGGGAGACATGACTCACTAGAAAAGACAATAATGCTTGACAACATAGAAACTCATAAGACAAGAGAAAGACCACATTACAGGTAGATGAGCCCTATCAAGGAATTCATGAGTTTGCAAGACCTGAAGAGGATATTAATAATGGGATGATCTGTAGGTCTGTCATTTATAGGATCACAATAAATCTAAGGCCCTTTCCACACGGGGGTATTAAAATGGTGTAGCGCGACCTCTGACGGAGGTCGTCTACACTGTAAAATGGATTGGGGCAGATTACTTTAGTGTAATTCCACACCCCAATCCATGCTAAGGTGCCCGGAAGTGGTGTCGCCGCGTGCTTTTTTAAAACCACTTTTCAAATGTTTTTTAAAAGGCACGGGGCGTGCAGCCGCGTCGCAGCGCCCAGTGTAGATTTGCAGACGCACGCAAGGGCATGCCTATAGATCTGCCAGGGGTGGGCTTTCTGGCTGGCGAGCTTCTCCAGTTGGTGGAGAGTCTCCGCCAGCCGGCAGCCGCCATTTTGGACGCCGCAGGATGCCGCAGGACGTTGACGAGTGTGGAGCAGCGAAAACGCACTGCTCCACGTGGCAACGGACTTATCCGGATGCAGGTAAGGTCTGTCCTAGCATGTTTTCACCTGTTTTTTCCTCCGCGTGTGGAAATGGCCTAAGTTGACTTGACAGCAAATAATAACAACAAATCTGTGTATATTTTTTAATATATGTGTATCTTTTCTATGTATCTTTGAATCCATGTTTTGTACCCATTTTCTCTATTCACTAAAGCATACTTTATGTAGATTTGTCCAGTCCATGCATAATTTAAGAGCATTTTTCTTGTTGAAGTGTGTTGCAAGCCTCAGAAATCTACAGTGTTCTAAAGCAAAATATAGTTTGTCCTTTTGCCAGCCTTAGAAGGTACAAACTGGGTATTTTCATTGAGAAGTATTTATAACCATTTCCCACCAATATCAAATCTGAGATGTAAAGAATATTCATTAAATTTTTCATGCTCAAGTAAAAAAAAATGGGTACTTTCAATTAAAAATAAAAGATCACAGGGAGATTTTTCTCTTGCTGCACAAGAATGAAATGAGGAATCCTTTTATCCTGTCAATTTCTCAGCAGTTTGAGCAAGACGGCCTCAGCACAAGTATCTTTCCCTTTTGCAAAGCACACATGTAGACATATGTGCTTGCATCCCCCACATGCAGCAGCAGCAAAAATGAAGAATAAGGATAAAAAGATGCAAGCAATTCAACTAAGTGCTTATAATTTCCAAAAGTCCATTGAACAAAGCAATAACAATTGTAATTCACACAAATCATTGCTTGTGCAGTGGGTACCCCCAAAAATGTTCTACAAATCCAAATATTTTACCAAAAAAATTTTGCAGAAGACTCTTGACATTTCATCTAGTGGATGCAGGGAAGGATTCATATCTCTGTCTTAAATGTGCAAGTAACAGGATGTAACATTTGATGATGATGACTATTTCAATTATACCCCCCTTTCCCACAAATCTGGAACTCATAATGTAAAGGTTTCTGTACTGAACTAAGTTTGTTTTCTCCAAACTTTGGTGGACATTTTCCTTATGAAAAAATTTAAGTGGTCCCCTAACATAACCTTATTTCTGGATGGAAAAAATGTAAATGTAGCATATTCACTAGATGTAACTAAAATAACAGTAATAGCAACAGTGATGGTGGTTGTGGTCGAGGTGGTTTTGTATTTTTGGACAGGCAGAATAAGTTCTTCCAGAATCTGTTCTGTTGCTTTAAAATATCAACTCCATAAGAAGGAAAAGACCCATAAATCCCTCAGTCTTTTTGAATAGATATAATTCTTGGGTAAGCATGTTACCTCATCTTGAACTCTTACAGGAGCTGTTCATTATTCTTCAGGGTCAGTAACTATGACCGGATACAATAATCTCTGGTTTGAAAAAGAAAAAAAAGAATAAAGAATCATTCAATTGTAGATATTCTCATTGCTCATTAAGGCGTTTCTAGAGTTCCATAATATTGAGCATGCATTATGCCTCTGTATGGCCTTTAATAGCTGTAATTTTTTGAGCATGACCAAACATTTTGTTGTTGTTATGTGCCTTCAAGTTGTTTATGATTTATAGTGATCCTCAGATGAACCTATCATGGCATTTTGTTGACAAGATTTGTGAGGGAGTTGCCTTTGCATCCCTCTGAAGCTGAGTGTGTGTGACTTGCCTAAGGTCACTCAGTGGGTTTCCATGGCTGAGTAATTCCACAGTCGTACTCCAGTGCTCAAATCACTCTGCTCTCTGAGCGAACATTGGATGTTCTTAATACAACATCTTAAATTGAATGTTATTGTTGTTGTTTTTGTTGTTAATCGTATTATTTATCTAGAACCAAGTAGACAGATGCTTGTAAAGATCAAGGTTAAGTGGTAGCTCAGGGGGAACCTCCCAATTTCAAACATACATTGTTGAGGTTTAAACTGATGATGACAAAATGATCATGGTGGAGCATCCAGTGAAAGCATCAACTCAATCTATGGGAGATATGAAAAATTAAATGTCATGTTCATTCATCACAGTGATAGTGATAGAAAACAGTGATAGAAAATAAAACCAGTACAATGATCTCTTTAGATGAATGGTGAAGCCACACGAGGAATTACTACATCTCAGAAGAAACTGGAGAAGTTAAAGAAGGGGGTAATCAAAATGATCAAAGGATTTAGAGCATATGAAGACAAGTCATGACATCTGGAGCTTTTTAACTTAGAAAAGGTAAGAGTGAGACATGAAACAAGTGCATCCAACATTACATGGTGTAGATACAGTAAACAGAGAAAAGTTTTACTCTTGTATCATTACTCTAGAACCCAGGATCAACTGATGAAGCTGAAGAGCAGAAGGATCAAGACATAACACGTAGCTGTTTCCTGCCACAAGATAGGGTGCTGACTATTAATTTAAACAACTTTAAATGGAGACAAATCCATGGCTATAAGCAAGACTAGTAGTCATGGTTATGAGTCACGGCAGAAATACATTTCCTCTAAAATCGGAAAGTGCATACCTCTGAAGTGAAACACCCTTTGCTGGGGAACAAAGCATTTATTTCCTGTCCTGTCAGTGGACTTCCTGTGGTCATTTCATACCTCCCATCTGTTCCAATTTGGCAGGGATAATCCTAATCAATCAATTTTTCCACTGCTTAAAAAATGTTCCAGTTTATCTCTCCTCCTCCCACTTTGTAGTTTACTCACTTATTACTGTAAACTGAGTGCAAACTGGAAAGGTAGTTTGCACTCAGTTAATTCAACAGAGAGAGAGCAATGTAAGAGGCAGAGGGTCTTTCCACACTACATTGCTATAGTGCTATTATTCCATTTTCAACATCCTGTGGAATTCTGGGGTGTGTAGTTTATTGAGGTTCAAGAGCTCTCTGAAATTCCAAATGCCCTTCCCTAAACTGCAAACCCCAGGATTCTATAGGATGTTGAAAGGGGAATAATAGCACTATAACAATACAGTGCAGAAAGGCCCAGTATCTTGCCCTTCTCTGTAGATTCAGGCAAAAGCAAACTGCCACAGTTTCCCTCAGCTTGTGCGTTCCCCTCATTAATAACTTTTGCCGTCTTAAACATACTTGATGTTGCTTGGCCATACCTTTCCCATTTTTATATGTGAGATGTTAGAAGATATGACTCCTTTTTGACTAGAGTAGAAAACCTGATGTTGGACTACATAGCTCTGTGGTCTGTACAGAGATGGGTCTTCCAGTTTTTTCCAAAAAAGAAAGAAAAAGGTTTTCCCAGTATGTGTATATGTATACATGTCTGTATTTACTCTCCTACCTTTTCCCCAAATGGGACTCATTGCAGATCCAGTTCTAAAATCAATATCAATGATGCTTTAAAGCCTTTGTCAAGGGAGGGAGCAGTAGCACATGGATTCAAGACCTGCAATCCCAGGACTTCTGGACCTCTTCTCATTTTCATAGGTATCTTAGAAACCTAATATTGGTGTCTCACTTGACTGACAAAGCCCAATGTACTTATCTATATAGTTAACCTGGGAAAAATTAAATCCTGGAAGAAAAAATAACTGCTTTCTTTCTCTTTCATGGGGAATATTTTGCAAAAGCTTAATTTCTTTATTTCAATTAAATTAACCTCTTTACATTCTTCTTGCCAATAGCCATTGTTCTCCACTAGCTGCACATTTCTGAGGATCAGATAACTAGAAGGGGGGGGGGTAGCCAATATATAAACTCTTCCCTTTAATTGCTTTGTGACATCTCAATTTACAGATAATGTGTGTCTCTTCTATCTAAATAGCACAATCTTTAACTTACCAGCGTTAAACATGTAAGAAAATGAACTAATGCTATTTGCAGCTGAAATGAAAGCATTACCAGTAATGAGAGCTCGTAGTTTGTGTTTGTCTTAATAACAGCAATGCGATCAATTGGATTGTGTTTCAGGTTGAATTCAGCTGTTAAAGGTGGGTTCAGTTTACTGCTCTTATATCACCTGAAGATCTTTAAAGTCAATTGATAGCACTTAAGTGAAGTCCATTTAAAGGAACCAAACACTATGAAAACAGCAAGTGCTAGCTGAGGCAAGACTAAACACTTTTGCAATTATTTTTTTTCCTCTTTAGCAGCTTGCTCAGGTCAGAGGCAAGAAGACAACACATATTCATGTCAAGAGTGGTGGCTAGTAGCTTACCTACCAGTTGAAGTAGTGAATCTGTTCTGGGTTTTAGTCTGAACTTTAAAAGCACCATTCGTGCTGTAGCATATTACCTCTCTAAGAGGTTCAGAACCATGGATTGCTCCATTAACATTCAGATTAAAACTAAGGCCCTTTCCACACCTCACCTTGTTCCAGTGCTGGGGTGTGGGGATCGCACGAGCAGCCTCTGCAAAGAGGCTTTTCCCCTGCTGCTTCAGCTCTGCACGAGCTGCCTGCTTGCATGAGAGCCCCACCTCTTCCTTCTGCAGTGCAGCCTGGGACCCCAGGCAAGCAGCGGACTGGCCCAGCTCCAGAGGTTCCACATGCCAGGTAAGTGTGTGCGGGGCCCAGGAGCAATGTGCGATTGCACACCATTTTCAGCTTCAAGCCGAAAATGAAAAGGTACGCGATCAGCGCCTGCCGGCCCCTGGAGTGTCACGTGATTGTGAGTGCGTTGTGCAGATCCCTCCTCGCAATCGCATGATGCTCCAGGCTTTTTTGCATGGCAAATGCCATGTGAAAAGGGTCTAAGAGTAGATTCATTGCTCTTCTGACATGGAAGCCACCATCTGCCACCATACTTTAGGACTTATATTTAACTTTTCTTCTTCATCCCAAATGTTAGCAGGAAGAGATACAGTTGGTACAGAGCAGCAACAATAGCAGAAGCTACTTGCTCTTCCTATTCTTGCAGCTGAAGAAGGAAGGGCCTTATCTTGACTGCATGCTTGTAATGGGACATCACTTTTTCCCTGCACTCAGTCATAGGCCCTTACAGCACAAAGTTGTCATACTGCCAGAGTAAGGTGGTGTTCCTGATCCAAGATCCATGCTATCAAATGACATCCTTGCTAACCAGATGCTGTCACATTGCAATCCATTGGAAATCCACCTTTTTTCAATGCTGGAAAAAATCTGGTAATGACCCCCCCTTTTCCACCATAATCTTGTCAGCTGTTTGAGTGTGGTTTCTCAATAGTGCTTGATAGCGCTTCCTTCTGTAGCTGATCCAGGAGTGGGCATGGTGTGGGCATTCCTCAGTTGCCCCTCCCTCAGCTACTCCCATAGCATGGCAAGTTCAAAATCTATCATCTCTTCATGTTTATTTTACATTTCTTGAGTTTAATTTTTTAGCCATTATAGCACAAAAACACAACAGCATTACAATGTTGCTGGGCTCATACAGCTTGCAAAAAAAGCTCCAACAACAACCAATTACAAGCTGTGGGGCATGGAAAAGGTGGGGCAAAAGGTGTAATGCAGCTGGAACACCAGGGGCAATAAAACTGCTCATCCACTTAAGTCAAAAGGGTGCAGGAGAGACTGTTCATAACCCAATACTATCACACAAATAGCAATGCTGGGATTGAAACAGAACAATGTGGTACGGGAAGGGCCATAGCTGTGTTTTTTCAACCCTTCTCCCTTTTGTGGAGGAGGAGGAAAGAAGACAATTGGCTATCACTCTCTGCTTTGAGGAGGATGAGCCAATTACAAGTGACTTTCTTCAGGAGACTGACACTCCTGGGCAACTCCCTCAGTGTGAGACCCAATGTATGCTTTTATCTTGGCATCTACGAACCCAGGTTTCAGCATGGAGCTAACCAAGAGCTAGCATGGTGTAGTGGTTTGAGCACTGGACAAAGACCCTGAAAACCAGGGTTTAATTTCCTGCTCAGCCGTGGAAACCCAATGGGTGACTTTTGGGCCATTTCCGCACTAGACTGTTATAGTGCTATTATTCCACTTGAAACATCTATGGAATCCTGGGGTTTGCAGTTTTGGGAAGGGTTGGTTGGCCCCTTCCAAAACTGCAAACCCCAGGATTCCATAGGATGTTTCAAGTGGAATAATAGTGCTATAACAGTCTAGTGCAGAATAGCCTTGGTGTATCACACATTCTCTCAGCCCCAGGAAACCTTTGTGATAGATTCACCTTAGGGTTGCCATAAATTGGAAACAATTTGTAGGCACACAACAACACAACAATGGGGCTAAATGGTCACTATATCTGGGGCTAAGGATGTTTTTTTTTTGAAGTGGAGGAGTAATCTCCTTTCTTTGCCTACCTCATGCTGGAACAAGAAGGGATGGACTTATTGTTTAGAATGACTAATTGGGTTACTTGGATGGCTGCTTCATATGGGATTGTATTCATTATCACATGTATTGAATCTGGCTGATCTGACTGCCATTTGAATTTAGCTTGTTATCTTCTTAATACAGCACAGTGCAAGCTAGGGAGGATATAGAAATTCATCCTGCTTAGTGAACACCTTTGAGGTAACATGAGATGAAGGATCTTTTGCCAGGATGGTGGGCAATAAGAGGTCTCCTGGAAGTGAGATATCTCTGAGACCTGACAGGTGGACCACATCAAAGACAAGTCAATCCTGCTGTGTATGTCAGAGGGTCTTTTCTCTATGTATTTATTTGGGTACCACTGGGATAAAAGGTTATGAGACATTGGCCCTTTCCGCACCAGGCAATTAGAATGGGGCAGTGTGTCCTCTCACGGAGGTCGTCTGCACCTTGGAGCCGACTAGGAGCAGACTACTTACCAGACATCCACACCTCAGTCCACTCCAAAACAACCCCAAGTGGTCCTCCAGCGTGTTTTTGAAAGACCAGAAAAAACAGGTCTTTATTTTCCTGGAACGCGCCATTGCGTTCCTGCTCCTTGTGCAGATGTGCAGGCTCACACCAATGTGACCCTGTGATCTGTGGAGGGGGGCTTTAGGCGTAGCGACCTTCAGCAGTTGGTTGGGACCCATGACCAACCAGAAGCCAGCCATTTTGGAAGCTGGAAGTGGCCAAGCTGGAAGCGGCCATTTTGGAAGCCGGAGCCACCATTTTGGAAGCTGGAAGCCGCCCTTTTGGAAGCCAGAGCAGTGCAGATCTACAGACCTCGCACTGCTCCGATTCTCCCTGGACCAAGGAGGAGCCCTGCGGAAGGGCTTCAGGGACAGTTCGTGTTGCTTTGGACCCCAGAAGAAGCGGTAGGTAACAGCATGGAGCGATTCCCTCGCTTCGTGCAGAAATGGCCATTATCTCATATGTTCCTTTGAGCAGATATGTGTCACACATATACTTCAGTATGTACATCCATCAAGCCTGCATTTTTTTCTCTTCATTGCAAATTAGTTTAACTTAAATAATAGATAATAGATAATAATATAAAGGTAATAGATGATAAATACTAGTCCCTTCTCAAAGGACTTTAGTGGTATGTCTTCATTCAGCTTTAGTGTCTTATCTTCATTCTCTGAGGTGTGGGGAAGGAAACCTCATATTGCACAATCATGAGTGAGAATTTCACTTCAGTTTCTTTTTTTCCTTTTTTTTTTTTTTTTTGGAAAAATAAAACATAGTTCTCAAATTCCTTCATACTAGGTATGGAAATAACTTGGGTGGGTTTGTTTGTTTATTTACCAAATGTAACAGAAGCTGAAGGTTTTCCAAACAGGTCCAGAGTCTTCAGTGCTTAACTTTTAGGGATGTGCCTTTAAGTCTCTGTATTAGCAGTAAATTAGGGTTGTCACCTCTTGTGTTCTCAGACGATCCTCATCTTTGATACCTCAAAGCCATGTACAACATGGTCCTATCTGTGCTAAGAAGAGAAAGCTTCATTTCAGTTTGTTCACTGGAAAGGGGTGGCATTCTATTTCAGTTTGTTTTTGAAGATTTTACTCATATCCTACTTTTGTATGCCATGGCTCTGGAGATCCAAAGAAAAATTTGAAATTCATTTCAAAACCAAAAGCAAAAAGAATATATTAAAATGTTTCAAGAATGGTTAAAATCTGTGTCTTAAGTTGTAAAATGCTGACAATGACAATTCTGTACTGAAGAGAATGTTCACAATTCAGTATTATTCCACATAAAATTCACAAATTTTTCTTTTCAGAAAAAAGCACTTTTCTGTGCTGTAGAAAAATGCCATTTTCTGTGAAAAAACCACATGCAGAATGAGTCTTGAATTCTGCCATTTTCTGCACAGGAAGCAGCATTTTCTCTGCAGAAAATAACATTCCTGTCCAGAAATACTATTTTTGTACAGAAAATGCTGTTTTCTGTGTAAAAACATCCACATGCAGGTTTTCTGCACAACAAATCCCCAGATACATACAGGTTTCCACAAATTGCACAATTTTTGAAAATTTTCTTGCAGTGGAACGAAAATTTCTAAAACTACTAATTGCTCACTTCAAAAAAGCAATCAGCAAAGAATTACATTTATTTAGACCCTGTGCTGTAGTAGGTTACATCCTGCTAATATATAGTAGAATAATGCTATTCATTTTGCTAGAAGTAAAAGAAACTTTTATTTACTTAGGTGTTTGTTTTTAACAATCTAGCCCTTGAAAAAAGAATATACATTTTGCCTTTTAAATTTCTTATGATACATATTACTTGAAGCTATCAATTTATTACAGGAACAAAAGTAAGTCTTTGTACAGTCTGTTTAGGAAAAAGAAAGAAACAGCTAATTCACAGAATGATGTTAAATTCATTTCCTTTCTTGAATATTGGAAGGTGCTGATATATTAACTAATATTAACCAGTTGCTAATCCTACATAAAGTAGATCCATTGAATCAATGAAATTTACCTATATGTTGAAGAATTACCATTCAACAATTCACTGAATGGGTCTACTCTAGTTGAGATTAACCAACAGGAGTTGAACCGATAATTATTCCAAGTAAAGTAAAAACTATTAGCTGAGATGTTATTAGAAACTGTCCTAAATCTGATCAGTTCATGAAAATGTTGCTCCTAAACAATTCCAATTTATTTTTGCAGAAGTTCATCTCAATAGAACTGTATATCCTGCCTTCAGCTCCTTGGAGGAAAGGCAGGATATCAGTGCAATAAATAAAACAGATAAATAACTAAACACAAAAAGTAAGCTTCCACCGATACACCCCTAAAAAACATGTTTTAGTGCCAGGATGATCATTTCTTGTGCAATAATAAATAAAAGAATCATTCTGAGCTCATACATAATATCATACAGAATACCACTTGCTATAATTTTTGAGAAATCTTGGAGGACAGGAGAAGTTCCAGCAGATTGGAAGAGAGCAAATGTTATCCCCATCTTCAAGAAGGGAAAAAAAGAGGACCCAAATAATTATCACCCAGTCAGCCTGACATCAGTACCCGGAAAGATCCTGGAGCAGATCATTAAGCAGTCAGTTTCTAATCATTTAGAAAGCAACGCGGTAATCACGAGAAGTCAACATGGATTTCTCAAAAATAAGTCATGCCAGACTAATCTTATCTCTTTTTATGATAGAGTTACTAGCTTGATAGATGAAGGGAATGCTGGGGATGTAGCATATCTCGATTTCAGTAAGGCCTTTGACAAAGTTCCCCATGACATTCTTGCAACGAAGCTAGTAAAATGTGGGCTGGACAGGGCTACTGTTAGTTGGATTTGTAATTGGTTGACCGACCGAACCCAAAGGGTGATCACGAATGGCTGCTTTTCATCCTGGAGAGAAGTGACTAGTGGGGTGCCACAGGGTTCTGTCCTAGGCCCAGTGCTGTTCAATATTTTTATCAATGACTTGGATGAAGGAATAGAGGGCATGCTCATCAAATTTGCAGATGACACCAAATTGGGAGGGGTTGCTAATACACCAGAAGACAGGATCAAAATTCAAAATGACCTGGATAGATTGGAGAGCTGGGCCAGGGCAAACAAAATGAAATTCAACAGAGATAAATGTAAGGTCCTACACTTAGGCAGAAATAATGGAATACAGAAATATAGGATGGGGGACACGTGGCTGGATAGCAGTACATGTGAAAGAGATCTAGGAGTCTTCATAGACCACAAGCTGAACATGAGTCAGCAGTGTGATGCGGCAGCCAAGAAAGCCAATGCAATTCTTGGGTGCATCAATAGGAGTATGGTGTCTAGATCGAGGGAGGTACCGGTACCACTCTACTCTGCTTTGGTTAGACCCCATCTTGAATACTGTGTCCAGTTCTGGGCACCCCAATTCAAGAAGGATATTGACAAGCTGGAGCAAGTCCAGAGGAGGGCGACCAAACTGGTGAGAGGCCTGGAAGCCATGCCCTATGAGGATAGACTTAGAGAGCTGGGTATGTTTAGTCTGCAGAAGAGGAGGTTAAGAGGGGACATGATAGCCATGTTTAAATATTTGAAGGGATGCCACGTAGAGGAGGTAGAAGGCTTGTTTTCTGCTGCTCCAGAGACCAGGACAAGGAGCAATGGATTCAAGCTGCAGGAAAGGAGATTCCACCTGAACCTCAGGAAGAACTTCCTGACAGTCAGGGCTGTCCGGCAGTGGAATCTGTTGCCTCGGAGTGTAGTGGAGTCTCCTTCCTTGGAGGGTTTTAAGCAGAGGCTTGATGGTCATCTGTCGGGATTGATTTGAGGGTGTTCCTGCATGGCAGGGGGTTGGACTGGATGGCCTGTGTGGTCTCTTCCAACTCTGAATTTCTATGATTCTATGATCTGTTATTACTACGTAACCACAGTAAGTAATTTGGGATGAGCAAACAGTCCTGCAAATTTATTATGTTTTCTATCGTTGCTGCTGTTGCTGTTGCATGTCTACATGTTTGTTCTGACTTATGGTACCCTATTATCATAGAGTTTTCTTGGCCACTTTTATTTAGAGGAGGCTTGCTATGGCATCCCTCTAACACAAAGGAAGTATGATTTATCCAAGGTCATCAAGCAGGTTTCCATGGCTGAGGAGGGATTCAGACTCTGCCCTCCTAGAGTCCTAGTCCAACACTTTTTTATTTTATTATTATAATATTTACATAATAGATAGCAATTATTATTTGGTTATGGGTAACATCTATACAACTTATGAATATAACAACATATAACAAAATAGTGTACACAGTACACAGATTAAACAACAAAAATACAGGATTAACTCCAGTAAAGGTATATATTCATCTTATCTAACTCAATCTCTGTAAGCTATGACAAACAGATTCCCCATTTCTCTGCAAAATATGTAATTAAATCTTCCCATTGTTTTTAAAATTATCTAATGATTTGTCTTTCAGCAACATTGTCAACTTATCCATTTCCAACAATTCATAAATCTCCATAATCCATAAATTTATGGTAGGAGCCTCTTTTTTTCCCATTCTTTAACAAAAAGAATTCTAGCCTTAGTTATCAAATTGAGTACTTCTTTCTTATGTCTTTTATCAATGTAACTCTCCACTACATTAAACATATTTAATAAATACAATTCCGGTTTCATGGGGAAGCTCTTCTTAATAATTTTGGTGATTTCTATGTGAATAGATTTTCAATTTATTTATTTTTTTTTGCTTTTTTACCATTCCACCAACAATGATAAAACAAACCTCTTTCAGATTTACATTTCCAACAGTTCTCATTCCCGCCTTTGTAGATCTTAGCAATGTTTGCTGAGGTTAGGTGCCATCTATATAGCATCTTATAGTAGTTTTCTTTTAGTGATTGGCAAGCTGAGAAGTTTAAATCTTTCCAGGACTGCAACCAATAATCTAACTGAAGGGGATATCCAATGTCCTGAGCCCACTTTATCATGCTGCTTTTTACAATCTCCTGTTCCAATTCCCATTTTAAAAGAAGTTTATAAAATTTAGCCTTGATGTGTTGCTTGCCAGCCTCTAAGCTAGTCTAACACTTAAAACAACTACACCACATGAGATCTCAAGACAGGCTTATATTCCAGCATCCCTTGTCTTAAAAATTAAGCATGAAAGGGATACAAACAGATACTGGTAAGACTGGTACAAGTGGGCACTGGGCCAGGAAAGATGCATGATTGTACCACCTGCCTTAATGTTAACTGTACAACTAATACGGGCTCTATGGGCTGTTAAGATTTCTTTTGTAATATATTACTTGTTTTTTCATTGTTCAGCCCCACTCCCATCCCCTCCACCTGAGGTCTGGGCCCAGGAATCTGCCCTGTTTTCCTCAGCCCTAGACACAGGTCTGGGCCAAGACATTTTGCCATCTGAAATAGAACAGGAGATGGCATCCCATTCACCTAAGTCAAGGCCCATAGAACTGTAAGCCAGTCAAGCTATTCTGTCACATGAGAAAGAAAATTCCCCATCTTATCATCATCCATGGCAATAAAAAAAATTACAACAATAGCCAAGCATTCCATTATTTTTGCCCTTTTGTGTTCTTCTGCCTAAGACAACCACTTCAGTTTGCCTAATGGAAGACCTAGCTCTTTGGCTTCCATATCATTTTCCTTATTAACAGAGAAATAGCCATGCTCAAGGCATCCTCTAGAAGCAATAAGTCAAGCCAGGCCTTTCATTTTGTGCAATTCCCATTTCATAATCCAAAGGCAGACTTTGCTTTTTCAGCCTTCCTATAGCTCTGGCAAGGGTTACATGCACCAAACGCTTAGCTAAGACATTTTAACCTGTGTTCCTGAGTGTCTGCATGGAATCTGAAGTCAAAACATTTAGGCTTGGAAGAAGAAGGTATAGTTCAGCTTTGGGAAGAGTGATCTTTGCATGTGTCTGCAATCTGTACCCCTTAATTAAGGCTATTCATAACAGTTTACTATAATTAGCAACAAACAAAACAAACAAACAACACCCTCAGACACATATCCAAATATGCAAGCTGTGTCATTTCTCTCTTCTTCACTGATGACTCACACTGTTCTCTAAATTGGCAATATAAATGGATTAGACTGCTGAGAGCCCCAAACTGTTTGCAGTTATGCTCATGAGCTATAAGAGTTTGTCTCACCCCATATTATACCAGCATTTAGGCACATAAAACAGTAAAGCTGCAAAGCTATTTGCTCTTCACCAGGCTCACACAAAGGCTGGTTTTGACAAGATGGGCTGTAATTACAATTCTTGGTACTTATATTAATTGTACTGAAAGGTTTGATTCTATGTCTTTAAAATAATTAGATAGTTAATTATATGGGTAAAAGCCTGAGGATTTTTGTCTAATTAATGCTTGTCTAGATAATGGTATAGCCCATTTTAAAATATTGTCTAAGCTTGTAAAGTGAGTCTCTTGCAAGAATGAATTGTATACAGCTGCTTCATTTTCTTATTGAGAAACATTTTTATCAAGATAAGATTTTCAATTATCTGAGCTAGAACTGCTGGAAGAGCTCAATATGGTCTGAAGTGCAGTTATGACCAGAGATTGGACTTCCATTTTAAAAACATATTTAATTTTTTTTTAAAAAAACTTTTTCCTTATTATAATTTTCCCCCCAAAGTAGTTAGCACTAAATTCACAAGGTTTTCTTTTTTTAAAGTAACTTTTTACTTTGCAAATGTCATACCAAAATACAAAATCACCTTTGTTGGTCATAAAATAATTCAGAACCCTTACTCATAAAACTCATTGGGCTAACCAAAATGAACTTGATAGGTGTAAAAACCCTTTAAAGAGATCACTCAAAATGTGTGTAAGCTTGTGAAATCTCATCATCAGGAAATATGTTGCAAAATGCATTATGAGGGATGGCCAAAGAGGAAAGACTGAAAAACCAAAATAAAATAAAAGCATCACAAAACACAAAAGTTTGATATTGAAGTTTTGGCCAGAACTCTTTTTGATAGCATATCCTGGTGTAACCCTCAGTTATAGCTGCATAAGTGCTTCTTCAGTGCTGTACAAGAAAGTATCCAGAAATTTTCTTTCTTTAAACCTCCACTGTAAGTGCCCAAGGGGAGCCACACGGCTCCTAGGTGGTTCTTCATCCCATAGTCACTGACTGGGCATTGATGTGTGCCTGGCTATTGTCCAGGTGTTCTTGTGCATCTGAAAAAAAAAGTAGCAACCTTTCACTTTTTGAAGGGATGAAGGCTTCTCCTTTTTCCCCGTGTTGCAAAAAAGCAGCCAGACAGCAGTCTGGCCAATCAACAACTTCATGGCAAATCTAAGGTTTCTGCTGTGCCAAAAATCCCAATAGGATTTTAGCCCTCCTGCATCCCCATTGTGTCTTCAGCTGCATTAGAGCCAGCAGAAGTTCAAATATAGTTCCATCAGGTGATGTATTGATATGATTGCAAAAATAAAACCCAGTTGTAAACTTAGGACTGTCCCCCCATTTTTTTGGAATTTTAAGGCTCCTTTGTCAGTGGAGATAGAGGGGGATTTTAAAATCTTGTTGTGGTTGCTGTTGCTGTTGTTATTTGCCATCAGGTCAGCTTTAACTTATGGTGATTGTAGGAATGAGAGCTGTCAGGGTAATGTGAGGTATGTACCTCAGAGCATGTGAAAAGTGCAGATAAGGAAGCGGTGCCCAACTGCTTCCAGCTGCTCCTGACGGGGGAAAAAAATACCCCAAGCAGACTCAAGAGTTAAGGCTTAGTGCTGTTTATCCAAACAAAGCAACAGATAAGTTTTAGGGCTTCTGGCAGTCCTAGTTACAGTGTTACACCTAACCCTTTTTTAAAGGGTTTAAAACCCTGCCCAGGTCCATATGGTGTGATCCAGTGCATAGCACAGCGCACAACCTCCTCACGTTGGATGCTCTCATAATGCAAGACTGTGGCCATTTCCGCACTAGGCTGTCATAGAGTTATGATTCCACTTTCAACATCCTATGGAATCCTGGGGTTTGGGGTTTTGGGGGGGGGCTGGCCCCTCCCAAAAATTTCAAATCCCCGGGTTTTTCCTGGGTGTTGTGAGTGGAATCCCTCGCTTTTAACAGCCTAGTGCGGAAATGGCTCTTGTGAGGTAGGCTAGCCATAACAATCCCTTGCAGCTATGCTCCCAAGGTCGCATTACCTTAACTCTCCATCCACTTAGAAAAACCTTTCCTGATCACACTGCACTCACTCTGAATGTCCTGACCCCCCAAGGTTCCCAGTCATCAGTAACCTTGCAGACTCAAGACCACGGCTGCTATCTGTAACATGGTCTTCCTGTTTTGCTGCTGCCTTCCACTTCACTAAGCATTATCATCTTTTAAAATGGATCACATCCCCTTTTTTATATATTTTAAAAAGACAAGGGCCAAATTTTGTCATCTTGACTACCAGTGAGAGTTTGGGGGCCCGATTTTTTCTCTCAGGGTCCATTCACTGTCTTTTTTGGACCTCATTCAGCACATCCAGCACCACATTCCAATTGACTTGGATTTTTGCCTGTCACCTTTCTTCTTTGTCTATACATAGGTTTGAAATACTATGGCGTGCATAATTCTGACTTCGATATTTAAAAGATATGTCTTTTGGAAAACCCCCTTGGGTGCATCACATGCTCCCTTTTTCCCCCGAAAACCCTGTGAAAGATTTTTAGGGTCACCATAAGTGGGAAACGACTTGAAGGCATACAGCAACAATGTTACATTTGAGGATTTTTACTAGTTTCATCATAGCTATCTCATTCCTTGATTTTCAGTATCCATTTTGATTAATGAGTGAGCCAAATATAGAAAATCTTTAACTATTTCAATGTTTTCATTACCCACTTTAAAAATTTTGTAAATCATCTGTAGTGATTTTTTTTTTGTCATTGTTTTCTTAATATTCAACTGTAACCCTGCTTTTGCAATTTTTTTCCTTAACTTTCATCAATAATCATTCCAAGTCTTGGCCACTTTCTGCAACTGATATAGTGCCATCTGTTTTCTTAAATTGTTGCTTCCACTGAGGTTAATCCTGTTTTTCCATGTGATATTGTCTGCATGTAAATGAAACAGAGTAGTAAAATGCAGCCTTGTCCTACACACATTTGTGTTCGCTTATGGCTTGGCCTAATAAACGTACTACCATAATAAGGCTTTTGTTTTATAGCCAACATGACTTAAATTAGGGCATTTCCGCACTACACTGTTATAGTGTTATTATTCCTGGGATTTGCAGTTTAGGGAGAGGCCTTTAGAATTCTCAGCCAGAGAGCTCTTTGGCCTCTGTAAACTCCAAACCCAAAATTTCCCCAGGGTGTTGGAAGTGGAAGAATAGCCCTATAAGAGTGTAATGAGGAAAGGCCCTTAGAGAATACTAACTTTAGCTGTTCAGAGGTGGGTTCCAAAGAAAAAAAACTGCACACTACCTGGGGAAACTGGAATTTTTCCAAGATTCATATCCCCCCAAATACCCAATTTGGCTTTTATTGGCTTTTTAAACTAGTGCAATGTGCAAAATTCACTCCAGGTTATTAAAAAAAACTGCCTAATTAGTGGGTCTACTCTAATACCTGTCAACAACTGAATTTAGCCCCAAAAATGGCTAAAGGAATGAATAAAAAAATAATAAAAAACGAATGAATGAACAAACGAACGAACAAACAGGGAAAAATGGATTTTTACCAACACAGCCAACCATTTTGCTTTTTTTTTTAAATATGCTTATTTGTCCTAATACATATGTTGATTGATATTGAATTAAGGAACATGTTCCTTTTTCTTGATAGAAAGTGAAATTCAGTGTATTCAGTTACAATAGCAGCATAGCAAAGTCTTGCCCTAGGGAAACAATTGTACAACTAAAATACTTACAATACTTTCCAGCTTGTTAATCCAAATCCTTTTTTCATATCATGTGTGAGAAAGCAGTGTAAAAAAGTAATTTCTATAAGATGTGGTTGTCATCACCTCCTGCCAAAGAAATTGACTTCCAGGTTAAACATGCCAGATTTTCACACCAAGATAGTATAGCCATAGCTCCCAAACACACTAAGCCATTTGAAACATCAGTGCAGAATTCCCAGGTTAACTAATTAATAGTTAACCAGGATAACCAGCATTTCAACTGACTTCTTTTAAAAATTAACATATTCAGCTGATACAATTTTGACATGAAAATGTAAAACATAAAATGTAAAACATATCTGTATCTATGTGAGAGGTATGCAAATGTGCAAACACTTGCATATCTGAATATTTTTGTACATGAAAATAGCACAGCAAATCTGTGAAATGGAAAACAAGTTTTAGTTTTTCTAATTCATTATAAACTAAAACAGTGGCAAATTAATATAATCCCCAGTCTTGTCTTTCTCTTATGTAGCTAGAATTAATGAATACTGCATTTATTTTGATCATAGGCCTTCAAGCAGAAAGGACAATATGAAACACTGTGATAAAAGATGATCACACCAAACAGTATAGAAGAATATAAAACAATATGAATGATCATAACATTGGACTAAACTTCTTGTCTTCTGAATCACTACATCTATACAGGTTTCATTACAGAATCAGTTATCAAAGGATTACTGTATTCAAAATATGGGGAGGTTGGAAAAGTATATGGATCTTATTCTTTTTAGTGTTTCTATTTTAATTGGTGTTAATATGGTCTGTAGCAGATAACAGTCTTATTTTTACTGATAACCTAATTCAAATGAGCGAGTTACAGAATGGTTATAAAATATTTTTTCCCCATCACACACAAATGCTCTTCTGTCACAAGGTTACTATGCAAAATTATACAAAACACAGATTTTTCTACAGCCAACATCTGAACACAGACCACCACTTTCTGGGTGACAACAAATTAGACATGTTTTCAGGCAGACTGGTGTTAAAAAAAGAAGAAGGTAGAAAACAGAGTCATCTCCAAAATTTTAAACAAGCCATCTGTTTATGTTTTCACATCCAGTTGCTCACTCTCTCTGACTTTCAGCCAAAGTTTTTCATTTGTATAGGTGGTAATCTTTAATTTGATTATGCATGTTTTTATTAAAGCCATTACCTTTTAAAGTAAATAAAATATGCAATTTCTCATAGTATAATTTAAAGCAGAGATGACACATACCAGAGGTAGGTATAACCAGTGCAACAAAAGGGTGGGGACTCTCTCTCTCTCTCTCTCTCTCTCACACACACACACACACACACACTTCTTTCTTTGATCTCTTCTCTCCTTCCTCCCACTGTAAGCATAGGATGAACAGAACACTTTTTCAGGGCCTGAACTCAAGGCTGGCTCCAAATAAGGTAAGGCTGGGCATTTGCCAGGGTCTCAAAACCATCAGAGCACCCACTGCCCTAACAATGTTTCCATTTCCATTTTGCAAAGAGTATCCAAGATCAGATGCAGCCTAAGGTAATTTTCAATCTCTATGCTCTGACTCTTTCAGGCTAGGCAGGGCATTGAAGGTGGTGTGTCCAACAGTTTCCCAAGTGCTGGAGCCAGAACTGTTTGATCTGATCTGTTTGATCTGATTGGGTGCAAAAAGGCTTTTGAAAAATTAGGGTTACCTGAGTGGGATACAAGATGGGGTTTCTGTAACTTTAATTCTGAAGAGATTGTGGAGCAAGACAAGGTACCATAAAACTTTTTCAAACTGGGAGAAGATACATGTCTTCTCTTGCCTTTCAAATTCCAACTTTCATCTACAGCTGTTCCCTCCCAACATGGCTTGTGCTTTGAAAGTGTAAAGAGAGGGTGAAGAAGCACCAGTGACAAGAACAGTCCTGAGCACTTCTTCATGGTCTTCCCTCCTGCTCTCACTAGGGAGGTAAGATCCATGTTGGAAGGAAACAGCTGTGGCTGAAAGCTGGAGTTTGGAAGGTAAGAGAGGACAAATACCTCCATCCAACTTGACAGAGTTGTTATGGTTTGTCCTGCTCCACAGTCTCTTCAGGATTACAGTTACAGGAGAACATTCAATATCCAACATGTCGACCCTACGAATGACCCGGGTCATCCATTTTGGTTTAAAACTTCCTCTGGATATTAAATACTCAATGCAGTATAAGAGATTTTCTTTGCTTTTCATATCGTTTTATATTTCCTGCTGCTCTATTGTGCTGCATTTTAGTAGCACAGCAATTGAAAACAGGTTCCTATCAGTTTAAATTAACAGTAGTTAAAGGAATGAAGCTTCTGGCCCCAAGATTTCATGCAACTGCGATGCTATAATGAATCTTTAATCTAAGTGGAAATGACATCCTAATTTGAGCATTCAGGAATCTCCTTAAATTGGATTGTGAATCCATGAGACGGGTCCAATTAAGATTTATCTACATTTGCTTTTTAATGAAATATTCTTTAGATTCTATATGCTTTCTTATACGCGTTGGAACCTAGGAAACTAAAGATATCTTATGTGATTTTATATATTTCAGTGTATGGGGGATTGCTGGCTGGAGGGGACCCATTTGAGAGAGAACTGCTGAGCACTAAATCTCATATTAAACCTGATGAGGCAGAAAAGATAACAAAAGTAATCAGTATTTAATATTGTTGAAAAATGGAGAAACAGTGTTGATTTATACAGTTCCATGACATTAATTGTTCTTAATTACAATATGTCACTTAAACCAACTTCAGTTCTGATTTCATTGCTGTACTATTTGAAATGGTAAAAGATCTTTAATTTTTGCTTTGGCACAATCAGGTTTGATTATGCCAATTAATTGTAAGCTGTATTTTTTTAAAAAAAAAATGTACCTAAGACACTCCCTCAAACTGAACATCTTATCTTCCCTAGTCCGCTAGGCCTTAGGTTCTCTTTATTCGCTTTCTAAAAATCAGAATTTTGAACAATTTTTATTAACTTTATCCAGGGTGTTCTGAAATATCACTATGGAACTCTAGCTGCTGAGTGGATTGCTTTTCTTGGGCAAATAATGAAATATGATGGGTAGGTCATTGTTGGTGGAAACAATTTGGAGTTAAATGTTGGGGCCAGTAAAAAGTTAAACAAAATGAAAGTATTCTAAATTAGTAAAATATTTCCAGAGATTTCAGCCAATTTCTCATACAGGTCACATGTTAAGAGATTTGCTCTATAGAGATCTGAAAGATATGTTTGCACCAGATTATTTTATTCACACCAGAGATTGAGCCTTCCAGAAGTTGTTGGACTGTAGCTCCTATAATCTCTTGCCACTGGCTATGCTAACAGTTGATGTTCTGGTTGCTGTTGGACTTTTTAATTAATTGCCATGCAGTAAAGAAGAAGATTCATGGTAGACCACAGTTCTCACTACTGATTTGGGCAATGAGTAATGCAGTGATGTATTTAAGTCTTTTACTCCAAGTCTCAAGTTAAGTCTCAAGTCTCTACCTTCAAGTTCAAGTCTTAAGTCCTTGCAAGACACTTTCAAGTCAAGTCTAAGTCTGGAAGTCAGCATTTATACCCCAACCTGTATTCCAGAATTTGTGGACAGAGTCGAATAAATCAGTATTAAACAATTAAGTAAAGTCATCCCTCTACTTTTGTGATTTTGCCATCTGTAGCTTAGAAAGTGAGGAAAGATCCTTCTTACTTCCTATTTGCAAAGCTGGAGACTTTTTCAAAAGTGGGGAATACAGTCCTTCTTCCCCATTACTGAAGCTTCAAGGGCTTTAAAAGGAAGGATCCTTCTTCCTCAAGCCCATTGCCTAACACATTTTCTGTTCCCCAGTGAGATACATCCCTGCACTCGGAGCATGAATCTTGCCTTCTGCTCTTAGGAAAAGTTTTAGAAAGCTCTTCCTATATGTAATGGGGACATACTGCTCAATCCCACTTCAAGCCCATTGCCTAATCCATTTGCTGTTCCCTCTGAGAAATGCGTCCACACTTTGGGCTTGAGACAGATTGTCATGTGACCATTAAGTTGTAAGGTTTCTGGATGAATGTGTTTTGTTACTGAACCAAGTGCAGCAAGTCAGTCACTAAAAATATGCAAGTCTCAAGTTGAGTCAAGTCAGTCTGTAATTTTTGCCAAGCCAAGTCCGAATTGAGTCACTGAAGTGACTTAAGTCTGACTTGAGTCTGAGTCTATCGACTTAAGTCTACATCACTGGAATAATGTGAGTGAATTTATGAAATGTAGAACTAATCAATAGACATCACCACCATGGCTAATAAATGGCAGAGAGTACCAAAGGCATGAATAGAATATACCTATCATGACAAACCTAAAGGTTATTGTACATAAATTTAGGTGTGTGGTGCTGCATTAAAATGCACTACTGTTCATAGCACATAATCCTGTCTTTTTAACTTTCTTTCTTACTTGATCTTATTTATTTGAGACATTTTCAGACAAAATACAAAGAGAAAAACATAACCATCTATTAGTGAAACCATCTCTTTAGCAATGGTAATAGCTATAAAAAGAAGAACCCATTTCTCTGTAGACATCAATTAATCCTAACCTTTGAAGGTAGATTCAATCAACAGTTCAAGTTTCCAAGAACTAGGACAAAGCTCATCATTAGCACCGGGGGAAACAAGACACAACTGCCAAGGGGAGAACAGAAGTTGATGAATTTGAAGCTGCATAAGTAACCAAATAACTAGGCAATTTGGCAATGGATAAAGTTGCTAACAGACACAGCATAATCACAAGGCATTTTGGAGAACTGGATAAATGCAGATAATTATGGGCAGTTTTGATCTAGCAAAGCATATGTTTATTGATTCAGTGACTAAAACAGTCCCTGTTCTATCCATTCAATTCTAGCCCTAGCTCTGTTCAAGCAGTAGGTATCTGTGTGTACTGCATGCAAGCATAGGTTTTCAAGAATGTACATGGCAGACTCAAACCCAGGTACTGCCCTCCCACACCCAGCTGTGTCATCTCTGGAGGCTGTGGGTATAAAATCAGGTCAGAAGTCTTCCAGCACCTTCTGCAAAGAAAATCCAGGAAGTGTTATTTGTCAATGAACTGAGAATTTTGGTTTCATTACTAGTGAAATCATTGTTCCATATTTTTCTTTGTGATGTATCTATTTTCTTTTTTAGTTATACTTATCTTTCATTGGTAACTTTTTAAATTTTCCTTTTTCTTTTTTTCTTTGTTATAGCTACTGTTTCTCCCATACCTACTTGCTATCTTCCTTTTTCCCAGCTTCCCTTTTCATGCTTCTTATGGAGGGTGGAGGTGTTGGGGGCCTTTTCTATTATGTAGCTCATGCCAATTTCAGCTTTTGTTTCCCTTTCCACCAGCACACTGTTTTGCTTCTTTTGAAGCCCATGCTACGAGAGTCCTTATTCCGCTGCTCCTGCAGATTGCAATCATTTACCATCTACCTGCCTTATTTTCAACTTTTATTTCTGATTTTGATTCATGATTGACTTTCTTTCTCTAAGATGATATTCCCAAGCCCATATTCTTCCTAAGTTTGTGTTTCTATTCCAAACAATTCATGTAAGACCCAACTTTCAAAAAAATCAAACAATGGCAAAAAAAAGGGTTAAAAATATTTATCGGGAATAATAAAGCTAACAGATTTGTAAATCAAATTAAATATGAGCAAGCTACCTTCAGGGGTTCAACTGTTCCTAATTTGTGCATCCACTACAAGGCATTTCAGATAAAACAAATTTGTAAATTTTTTAAGGACAGTGAGGAGATAGCAGAGATTCCGATGGAGAGTGGTGACCTATCCTTTATACAGGTAATCATTGATCCTTCTTCCTCTTTTAAAGATAAATAGCATTGTTAACCCCTTTCTTTTGGAAATGACTAACAGTTGGAAAACTCACTCTAAACTTTTAGCCCCAGTTATATCACCTCTGAGCCTTTTTAATTACCTCTCAATTGTAAACATGGAGATAAATATAAATAACACAAACAATGGAAAAAGAAAGGAATATATATGTTTAAAGATGTGTCCATAATAGGTAAACCGCTATCTTTAAAACAGACTTTAGCAAAGCTTTCTGATATTGAAGTGGCATGTTTACAAAAAGCTCAAATCTGAGTTCTTTGCTAATTATACACACAGACACTTTGCTGCCCCAAGGGCATAGATTTGATTTGAATTGGCATGTGTTTCCTCTGCAATTGCTTAAAGGGCAGGTATCTAATTTAGACAAAGATATAATTGAAGAAAAATATGAAAGGGTGAAAGGGTCAAACATTTTATGAGAGACAGACTTTAAAACCACTATTTTGGAGGTGCAGTGGAATAAAATATGATCAATATCAGCTTTGTATAAATCAATATCAGTTTCTTTCTAGTAATGTACATTGAGGACAATTTATATATGGCATTTAACACTGGTTAAACTCAGTAAAGTAAATTTATAGCAACAACAACAACAATATAATAACAATAATCTCACAATTTTGCTTGCTGTCAGTGCGCATACTGTCAGGACAATAGATCATATGTGGTTGCTGTGTGCAAAAGTGGTAGATTTTTGGAATAGGGTAATGGATTGCTTTAAACAAAACAACATATCGAGAATTATACCCCAGAGAGGTTTTATTATTATTGACTGGTTTTGAATTAGTTAACTCAAATCTTTTGCATAAAGATCTTATTGCTGCATTGCTGGGATCTGCATAGTTAGAAGAATGTGAAAAACTCTAGAAGATCTCTCGTTTTGATGTTGGATAGCCCTCATGTGGGAAGTAGCCCTCTCAGAAAAATGAACCTATAAAATGAAAATGGCTAAAGGGGAACTTTAAAAAGACACGTTTGCTACAGTTTGGGCCACTTTCATCTCACTAATAAATTAGGTCCACCACCTCATCAACAATTATTTGGGGCCTCACCTTTTTAAACTGGTTATGTCATCAAAGTTATTTTACGCATTTATATAAATTTATATATAATAGATTTATATAGATTATAGATATATATTTATATTGTACAGAGCTGTATCTAAAAGTAATGTTTGCACTATTTGGCTTACCATTTTGCTGTTTGTCATTTTAATATATTTTTTTTAATCACTGCAAGACAGCCATTATTACTTTTCATGTGCTTTTGTGCAATTACCACATATTTCCAATAGAAATAATGTGGCTGTTGTTTTTTACAAAAAAAAGGGGGGGTTAAAAAAGGACAAAAACAAATGTTCCAACAAATCTACTGTTTTTTTGGCAGTTAGGTATTCATCCCAAGATCACACTGGGGGTAGGGGGAAGTCACATGTCATCTCCCCTTAAAACATGATGCGGTGAAGCTGGCAGGAGTGCTCTGGTTACCACTGAGCTGACCTCATCCAAGGGAAATAAATATTTCTTTCATTGGGAGGGATGGTGGAGTTGTCATTCACATGAGGAAATCCCCAACTGTACAAGAAGTATACATGAACCCCTAATGCTGTCTTTCTTTGCATTGGTATTCTCTGAGGGGTCAGAAAATAGCCCCATAGTTTGTGCTGTTAACTGTGGCAATATCAGGACAAATCTATAAAAAATATCCATGTAACATTTTGTATATTTTTTTAAAAAAATCATTAATTGGTTAAGAAATTAAAAAAGTAATTTAAGCTTGGAAAAATGAGAAACTGAAACTGAAAGATTCATCTAATCTCTCACAGGAGCAGACATAGAAATATGCTGTTAGTCTCCATGAATTCCTCTGATTTTCCAAATGTACTGTATACACTATAAACGGTATACTCTTCGTGCATAGCCTCAGTTTTCAGGTTATCCAAATGTTTACCTCCTGTTGATTTCTCTGTTAGAAACTTAAGAATTCTCACTTGTGCTTTGTAAACTTCACCCTATTTGTGCTGCTAGAAGTAAATTGGATACTACTTTATGTGACATGTTGTAAAAGAGTCACTGAAATCACATTAAGTCAAAGCAGCTCCCCTTGTTTATATCCCTCATAGGTATTTCAGCAGCAGCATCTTCTGTACATTTAGCAATGAATCTAAACTGATAAACAGACTACAGAACTCAGAGCCATCTTGCTCTAAATAAAAGTTGGCATCCTGTATTCCCTGAAGCCTGTAGCGTTTTGTTTGTTTTTAAAGAGGAATGCAGAAGGGCTAACACAGAGTTATATCTAGTCAACACATCCCAATATATCTATCAGCCCAAATCAAAAGAACCCTGCATTGCCTTCTGTGGTTAAAGATCTTAGACTTGTGCTTCTTTAAACAACCCCCACTATGCCACCTATGTTTCTGAAACTGGACAGGAATAGATTTTTTTAAAAAAAAGCAGTGTGGAGATTTTGTGAAAGTTGGCCATTAAATCAGGGATGAAGATAGGGTTGCCAGGCTTAATATGGGATGAAGCATCTGTAGTGTTAATTATTAACAGATCCTCAGTCAGGGGACATATCATAAAGTTCAGCTGGGTGTTCAGTCTCCTCTGTCACCCTCCAAAACTAACCTTTTAGCTGTTTCTTGTTCTTTCCTGGATGCCCAGCAATAGCATCCTCTTCTATGAAATGTGTCCAGCTACAGGAACAGAGCTGGATACTGCTTTGCTCTCCCCAGTCAATAGCCTCATTGGAGGCTGCAATAGGTAAAAGATGGGTTTGGTGGAGTGTAACGTTCATTCCCCCCTTGGCCATTGAAACCCCGGAGGCATCACACACTCTCAGCCCCAGAAAACCCCATGATAGGTTCACCTTAGAGTAACCATAAATCGGAAACAATTTGAATGCACACAACAATACCAAGGGATGATAATGTGATGTAGTTCTTCCTGATGGAAGTTTATGGTACCTCTTCCTGCTCCAGGAACTGTTAATGATTAAAGCTACATAAGTCCTCTTCCATATTCGATATGGCAACCCTAACCCTAGATGTACACTGGACCTTCAGTTTTCTCTGCCTAAGAAAGGAGCAGTTAGCTTTGCATGCAACAGGGACAGCTGGATCTTGAAAGAACTGACTTTTCTGTCTCCAGTCCTCACAAAGCCAATAAGGAGGGTAGCCTTTGTCTGCATTGAAATCCCTCAACATCATCTCAACTGGCAACACCTCAGACAGAATGTAGGCAGAATGGATGACATAAGAGGACTCCTTGGGAAACTGCAAAAATGGTTTTGGGGGACCATGTGAAGGCTTTCATTTTGCCCATTTGTGGTATACATCTAAGATGGCAGTATTTTAAATAAGGGCCTTTCCACACTACACTGTTATAATGCTATTATTTCACTTTCAGCATCCCGTGGAATTCTGGGGTTTGTAGTTTACTGAGGCCAAAGAGCAATCTGGCTGAGAATTCTAAATGCCCCTCCCTAAAGTGCAAACCCCTGAATTCCAAAGGATGTTGAAAGGGGAATAATAGAACTATAACATTGTAGTGTGGAAAGACCCCAGATTCCTCTGCCCTTACTATGGATGAAAAGAATATTCTGATATATTTGCAAAATGGTTGAAAAACCCTAATGAAAAGAATCCTTGACTCTCAGCATCTTTGCAGTTCAGGGTGCATACTGTGCAAAATTCGCACATGCTTGTTTTGCATAGGAAACAAGGTTTTTTGTGCAGGTAACAGTATTTTTCTCTGCAGAAAATTATATCCCTGTTTCCTGCAGAAAGCAACCATGTGTGAAATTTGTACAGAATAAGTCCAGAATTGTGAATAGGTTTAAGATGGTGTGGTTTTTGAAGACTTTCTAACACCAGGAAGAACATTGTTAAAATTACTCAGTGCTTCCTTTGATAAGAAACATAGGGAAAAATTATATCCTCAGTCCTTATCAACCCACTTCTAAGTGGGTTCACCTGTCCCTGCCCTGGTCCTAATTCCCTTTTTTACATAAATTTCTTACTTCTTTTTTCGGGAATTTTTTCTTATAGCCGCTGACACACAGAGTAAGTCTTTGGACTCATTTCTCTTCGGTAGCATTCTATCTCCCCTTATTTCTTCAGTAAACCTTCCCAACTTCCATGACATTTTTTTATATATTTTGGAGCCATGTGCAATTCTTAACAAGGACTGTGTCACCTTTACAGATATGTGAGAATTCCAGTTCAATTCTTGATGTATGTTTCTGTGTAAACGTACTAAGATCCACAGTGCTAAAATGTGGGAGAAAGCAAGGTCAATAGATTTGGCTATTCATGCTTTAGTGGTTACCATGTTTAATGCCACGTTGTGGGCAACAGCAACCTAAATATGGAAACTTTAAAAAGTGAGCATTGTTAGAATATCTATATGGACTGCGATCAGCAATGGTTGTGACAAAGATAACCAGCAGCAATGGTAGCTGGAGAAGACAGGATCTGCAAGTTCCTTTGAGTGTTGCCTTTACAAGCTGGATAGCTCTCTTTAGTTACTGGTGAAAAGCAACTTTTCCAAAAAGCTATCATGTTTAAAACCACAAAATAATACCAGAAATAAAAGTAAAGGCTCAGATTAGAATGTCCACTCAACCACAATTGCAATGTATGTTTTTTTACATTATGGCAGCCAAGCAGAAAATCAAAGAAGAGGAGACACACAGCCAAATCTCAGAGTGGATATGACATTTCTGATATGACATCCATGGAGAGGTTGCCAAGACCATTAAACTCAATGATCTTCATGTTAACAATCTCCTCAAGGGTAGAACTTTGATTTGGTTACTCTAATTCCATGAAGCTGTTGTTCTTCAAGCAATTAAAGACTGGCACAGTTGATCAGAGCTTGTGTCAAGAAGCTGGTAAGTGAATGTCCCTGTTCTGTGGTGAAAGATCAGAGTAAACTGAATTAAAAAACAATGTTCTCTGTTTTATGGACTACTTCACAACTGTTTGTTCATTACTTGAGGACTACCAAGCTTAGTCTCACAATAGAATTCACATCAATAGAATTCATGCATCCAATTGCCAATCATGTTAGACCAACCCTTATTCAGTGTTTCCTTGTATGTCATTGAGATTTTCTTTATTAATTTTATGTTCACTCTTCTTCCAAGGAAATTAGGATAGCACATTAATTTCCTCTCTTCATTGTGAGAGATAGTAGACAGAGATAGAGAAATAGTAGTGTACCTCACAAACAAAGAAATTAGTATTCACAAGTAGAAGGTGAGCAACAAGCAATCCTGCACCATCACTGCATGTATAGAGGATCTAACAGAGAAATAAAGTAGGCCAAGTCCTCTTTGTAAAACCGTATAAGGTAAGTTTACTTACAAATATGAAAGATTTCCCATGGTAACATATGTTCTTCAAACATGGAGGTGAGAATGAGAGAGAATTGCAGTCTACAAAATGGAGGATGAACAAACTCACAATGACTGCAAACAAACTAATGCAGGAAGACACAAGGTGTGGCTAAAATCAACACACAGGAAATGGTATGAATGCATGTTGTGCCTAAACTCTTAGAGAGACATGCAAAGACAGAACCTCTATGGAAAAGTTCAGCTTGCACACAGAAGAATTAAAATGATGGTGAGGACAAGGGACTTGTCAAACAGAAAAGCCTCAGTGAAATCAATCATGGTGTGCTGCCTTCCTTCCCAGCTACACTTTACTAAGCTGCAAGGACAGAAAGAGGTTTCTGTGAACTCACATTTGCTTGAAGTGGAGTAGAGCTCTTCATACAATTGGGAAACCAAATAGTGCAAAGTTTCTGAGCACATGAAACATTCTACTTGCATTGAGATGAGCATGAATAGAAACCATCTTCTGGGCTTCACACAGCAAAGTCAGCAACAGGGAAATTGGAGACTCCAGGCACAGCTTGAGTACATCTTCCCCTTTGAGTCCTCCAAGGCAAGAGTAAACTGGCTCGAGACCACCAGTGAAACCTGAGGCTCAGTGGAGACTTAAACCTGGAACTTCCCAGTCCTAGACCAACATTCTAACCAAGACACTACATTGGCTTTGAAGGTGCATTTAAAAAAAAAAGGAAATTATGCTTTATAGGCTTGAGTATGTATGATTTATAATATTTGGGGTATGTGATCATTTCTCAATTACAGTGGTTAGCTGGTAGCTTCCATGGCAATAGGGTAGTGAATCCATTCTGAGGTTGAGTCCACACTTTAAAGGAGCTATCCAAGATGCTGCACCTTCTTTTGGAGAATGTGATTTAGCATTCTAGATAGCTTCCTTAAGATTTGAACTAAAACTAGGAGTGGATTTTAACTGTCATGGCTCCAGTCAGTGTAGTTCTTGGATTGTACTTGGGAGAGCCTTATAATTCTTTGTGGTCAGATATTGAAAACCCTAGAAGATACTTCCCAGCATCTTACCAAACTACAAATCACAGTATTCTATAGATTGAAGCCATGACAGTTTATGTGGAATCAAAATTATATCACTGTGTAGTATAGATACATTAACAGACATTTATGGAATTTCATGTCATTCCATTATGCCACTAGGTTGTTTTGTTTCAGGCCCTCGTGTAAGATTTAGAAAGGTGCAAGTAAATCACAATGATGAGGGAACATGGGACTTAATTTCCAACAAACACATATTTTATTCAAGGTGTCTTCCAGAAAGAAGCGCATTTCAGTTTAGAAGCCTAGTGAGACATATGAAAACTAGCTGGAGGATGAGAAAGAGAGAGCTCTTGAAACAAAGAAAAGGTAGTATAAATATTGTTAGACAGGAAGTTTGTATCATTCTAGTGCCGGATATGGAAACTGGCAGTTTACAGAAACTGGGCAATCAGCCCTGCCAGGAACTCCTAGCCAAGAATATAACGGGAAATCCTGGAGGCAATGCTATATAAAATGTAATTTGACTTCATCATTGTTCTGGAAAAATACTGCCTTTTATGTGACAGTGAGCTTGCCAAGTAAAAATGGCTATGCAGATTCTCCATCTGCTTTACTGAAGATATCTGATAAATTGTTTTAAGTACACTTAAATCTTATCAGAATGGCAGGGTGTCATGGTCAGACACTCTGGATTACCTCTGAAAACCAGATTAGCCAGCTGGCCAATCTAACCTACAGCTCCAGATAAGGGCATCAGCATTTCTATTGTGGTCTTCATATGGACCTCCCTTAAAACATCCCAGGGTGTCACTTGTTAGATGCACAAAATGATAGGAGAGGGATGATATTTAAATCAAAAATTTAAGGTTTAGTTGATTAATTTAAAGAGTAAATCAATCCAATTTAATTTGCCTTGTAACAGCTACTGGAGAAGGTCAAGTGTAGCAGCAGCTTTGCTACATCAGGAGTGAACACAGTCAGCTCAGAATATGTCTGATGTACTGAGTGATTACGGGCAACAGGTAATCTGTGCCACCTAAGGTTTTTCAAGCAAAAGTAAAACAAACACTCAAAAAAACACATTTTGATTCTGTCCTGCAGCTATTTATTTTTTTAACAAAAATGAAAAGAAGATGGAGATTGCAGCTGGGAAAATAATAACATGCTTCTCAAATTTTCTGCCTATCACCACTGCTTTGAGTTGCTTACTGTTAAGTTCCAGCTTCAGAAAAGCTTGTCTTCATCCCTTTGGAGCACTCAAGATTTTTTTTTATATTTAATATGAAATCTATTCAGAGACTTTTTCTCAGCTGAATTAATTATTTCACCATCATCAACTATTGTTCATAAATTGTTGAAAGCAGCAGGAAGACCGTAAAGCAGAAGCTATGATTACCATCTGAAATTACCTTCTGAAATTACTCAGTTCAGTAGTCATTACCACGTAAGGTCACTTAGCGATGAGGTGGCAAGAAAAGTGGGTTGGAAAATAAAGTCTGAAGAACATGGCGTGATTGAATCTGAAAACTGCTGAGCGGCAGCTGAAAGGTGCTGTGGTGCCCTCCATTCCAGCTGACATCAACATAACAATGCCATATCAAGGGCTTCTGTAAAAGACTCAGCACCTTGACTGGCCCAATCCTGTGATGAAGCAGCCCAGGTTTAATTTCTTCCATTTCACAGAAGACAGGAAGTGTCTCTAATATTTGTTATTCCAATTTTCAACTTTTGAAAATGGCTGAAAAGTAATTTAATTCTGTTAAAGAAATGTGTTTTATTTCAAATGAAACAATTCAGTCATTCTGAGACCTTTCAGAAAGAGTGAGCAAGTGAGTGATAAAATAAGCAGCATTTCCTGGTGTAAAATGTCAGCGCTCATGTCACGACTGGTTGGCATGCCAGGCCAGCATGGTCTCCTGGGAAAGAATGAAAGGGTAGGTTCCCTTTCAAAGTACAAATTAAGGAGGAGAACAACTGAAATGATTGGAGCACCTTACTTATTAAGAAATACAAATGGGTTTGGAGTTAAAGTGAAATGCTTATCTCTGGCCCAACACAGTGGCGTGCATGTGCTTAGCAAATATCCCCATACTAACTAAACTAAACTGTACCCATTATTTCTTTATTTATTTGATCAATATCCTGCCTTTCTCCCAATATGGGTCCCAAAGTGTAATATAAGCTAACAAGAGAAGATAAAACGAAAATCACTAAAACAAACTTTGGGGCAGTTTTTTTTTTTTAAAGTAACCCGTCAATGCAAATAAATATTAATTTAAAACAATTAAAAACACATTAGGCAAAATTTTAAAAATCAGAATTCCTGTCTCACATCCTCCTGCCCCAACTAGTTAAAGGCTTGTTTAAATAAGAAGGTCCTTGCCTGCCAGCAAAAAGATAATAAAGAGGGCTGGGCCTCCCTTGGGATGGAGTTTTATAGCTTAGGACAGGTATGGGCAAATGTGGAAGGCTGGGGGGCACATTAGCCCCCTAAGAGACCTTGAGGGTCTGTACCCCTCACTGCAAATTCCTCCTGATTTTCCTACAGCTAATATTTCTATAGATGTCCTGGCTGTTGCTGAGAAACTATAAATAGTGTAAAAGCTGTGAGTTTAGGTCCCCATTCTTTGTTGGATCGTTTGTCTGTTAATGTAGGACTATAAAAAGTATTTCATAATAAATCTGATTCTTTAACTCACCAGCTTGGTCTCTACATAGATTATGACACAGCAATGCAGACATTTTCCTTTTCAGTGTTCAGCACATAAATTATAGGTTATTAAACTCTATCTGGTGGGGGGAGCTGAATTGGAGTTAGCCCTTCTTTTTTCTGACACCCCATTTTATCAATTACAGCTGGCAGACAGGTACAGTATAATCTTCTTAAGTTAGGCAATTGTTCTGCTTATTGAATTAGGTCAGTACAGGTGGCTGAGAATTTTGGGTGCTTATTTTTTGCTTTGTTACCCAATATCTCAAATTACTTCATAATTTTTAAGAATTCCTATATGGGTCAAAGTGAAATTGACATAACACAAAACTCTCAAAATTATATAAACCAGTGGTGCAAGCACTCTTGATTAACTGTGATTTCTGAATTGATCAAACCAATATATAAGTATCTACATTTTCTGTTGCAATCATACACTATAATGTAAATGCATAGGGAGTTGTGATTTAAAAAAAAATCTTACATGCAAGGAGCTATTCTGAATTTCCCCCATATCAGAAAGCACCTCAGAAGTTTTTCTGATTAAAACAAAATGGTGCTTATTCCAATTCTATTTCCCTTAAGAAATAGTATTTATGCTCTTTATTTGTGTGTGCGCGCGCACACACTCTCAAGTCACCTGTCAACTAACAGTGTCCTCATGAATTTCATAAAGTTTTCTTAGTCAAGGAATGCTCAGAGGTGCTTTTACCAGTTCCTTCCTTTGAAATATAGCCTATGTTACCTGGTATTCATTGGTATTCTCCTATCTAAGTACTAACCAGGACTGACCCTGCTTAGTTTTCAAGATCAGATGGGATCTGGTGCCTTTAGGGTGTTTTGACTTTTTAAAAAGAGTGCAACTCATGTAAAGATTGGTAAACTATTGGGGGTGGGTCCTAATCAATCTGGAAGATCCTATACCCTATCATACTACTTTGCTATAGTGCTATTATTCCAGTTTAATTGCCATGGCAATGTCGTATGGAATCCTGGAATCTGCAGTTTAGGGAGGGACATTTGGAATTCTCAGCTAGAGAGTTCTTCAGCTTTACTAGATTACAAACCCCAGGGCTGCACAGAATGTTGCAATGGCAGTTAAAGTGGAATATTAGTGCTATAAAAGTGTAGTGTGATAGGCACACACACACACACACACACACACAGAGTGCAAACACCCCGTAGACAGAGCATTTCCTTCCCAGAACTGATTGAGGGGAAAATGAAGTTGTAAGGAATTTTCAATTTGAACTTTGAAAAATACTACCAATTGTCTTGATGTTATAAGAAACAGTGTTACACAGGATGATTAAAATGATCCAGTCCTTTGTGCCACTGACTTGCCCCTTCTCTTTTTATTAAAGTATAATACTCTCTCATTATTATTCAGGTAAGTTATGAAATGAAATGAAATAATGTTGCAATGGCTTAGCAGAAAGAGAGTGAGTTTGATGTAAATATCAAATGACCAGAGGCAACTTTCCTTTGTGATTTTCAATACCATTTGATGTACATTGTTACTGACATTTTGCATTATACCACATGCTTTTTCATATAAAAGAAAAAAAATTACATTTCTTTCTTTAGATCATATACACAAAGCTTTGCCCCCCCCCA
This sequence comes from Ctenosaura bakeri, assembly GCA_948474755.1. Lineage (NCBI taxonomy): Eukaryota > Metazoa > Chordata > Lepidosauria > Squamata > Iguanidae > Ctenosaura > Ctenosaura bakeri. Next base: position 116,520 of record CAOLHI010000980.1, read on the forward strand.
AAAAAAGCAATGAACATCTAGGACCTGGTGTCCAAAGTAATGTGAGCAGCTTTAGCAAAGGATTTTCTTTGTATGAGAAACCTCTGCTGTGATTGTAGTACTAAGGAAAATGAGAGAGAAATCTTTGGGAAGTTAACAATGAGCAGAGCTGTTGCACACAAATGGATCCATTCCATTATTCATTTACTGCCGTGGTTGGTATGTCCAGTTATCTTGCCTGCAATGAAATCTAATTCTTCTCTTTTTTAAAAAAAATAAAGAATGATGCAGAGAATGAAGGTAAACGGCTCGTTTTCTGCATATTGTCAGAGCTCGGAAGTAATGTAAATAGTTACCGATTTGGATTACTGTGTAATGTCATCTACATGGGATTGTTTTTGAAGAGTGGAAAGTTCAAAAATGTCAGTGACTCCAAAACGCTGTGGGCAGACTGTAGACCCTGGCAGACTGTAGAACCTAAGCTCCCTGCTTTGATAGCACTGTGTGCAGCTGATCGATTTCCTGGTACAATACAAAGTGTTGGCTATGCTCTGTAACAGCTCTATGCAACTTGGGTATAGGCTATCTGGAAACCCCTGTTTCCCTACATGAGTCTCCCTGGATTTCAAGTCCTTCAGCAGAGGCTCTTGTCTCAGCACATTTGACGAGGACACAAAAGAGGACCTTCTCAGTGACATGCAAAGGAAGCTGACACTCTTTTTTCTTCCTTCCTTCCACCAAAAGCCAAAGACCTTGTTATTGGTAATTCTTCACTAATTTCATTCTTGAAGAAAGCAAAGAGTAATTTTAGCAATTTTCTTACTGCTTCAAGAAAGTCCATGGAATCTATGCAGTTTTCTTTCTGGTATGAAAAAGTCATGGCAGGGGTACAATTTGGACAGCAGAAAGCATTTCAAGCAAGAAAAAGAAACTAATTCTGTCAGCCTCAATAACCAAAAGGAAAATTACATGCTTTAGGCCAGAAAAGCATTGAGAACTAATATGTTGGTAACACCGACACAATAAAACTGCAATGGTTTTGTCCCTAGGTCAATGCCATCAGCATTGCTTCTACCACTGTTTGGTAGCAACTGAATTTACCCAGTAACAGTATCTTTAGCCAGTATAGTACCCTCTACATTTCCATTAAACTCTAATGAAAGATCATTCTTCAGTCTGTATTTGCTTGTGCTAAAGTAAATGGAAAGGAAGTTTAACACAACAATTGAAACAATCCTTATTCTTTAGTCTATATTTCACTTTTTATGGTACATTTTTTAAAGTAAAATGGCAGATAACAGAATGCAAATTTTTTTAACAGTAAGTCATGAAAAGACACAAAGATCTTACTTTCAAAAATTACTTGCTAAGAATAAGTAAGTATCAAGGAAACAGCTATTGAATTTATCATAACATTTTATGAATTACAAAATGAAGATGTGTTCAAATGACATTTATAAGGAAAGTTTATTATGTAACAGTTAAAGCTTGTGGTGTCTTACATTACAAATTCAATACTTTTAACATTTCATTTATTTTTTCTTGCAGTACTGCTCTTTCCTCTCTTAGATTTCCAAAGTTAAATGTGCTAACTGAAAGCTAGAAGGTTTGAGGTTGTTTGCTGTTGTTGTTTACTGCTGTCAAGTTAATTTCAGCTTATGGTAACTTCTCATTCAACTTATAAATGAGAGAACTCTAAGTCATCCTATCATCAATAGCCCTGCTCAAGTTTTCAAGACGTGGACTGTTTGTAATGCGGTCTTCCTCTTTTCCAGTTGCCTTCTACCTTACCAAGAATTGTTGTCTTTTCTAGTGAGGCATGTCTTCTCAGGATACATCCAAACTGCAATAATGTGTTATTTTCTTCTTATCAGTTTTCTTCACTGTCCAGCTTTCACAACCATACATAGAAATTGGAAATACCATGGCATGGACAATCCTAACTTTAGTATTCAATGATGTATCTTGACACTTTGGGATCTTGTCTAGTTCCTTCATAGGTGCCCTTCTAATTTATCCTGCTGTTCCTAAAAAATTGTTAAGTCTGACCTTTATTTCAGCTCAGTCAAGGACATTAATATAATTTTCTGCCTCCCCACCATCTGTCCTGAATAGGAATCAAATATGACCTTTAGTTCAACCCAGCTAATATGCTGATAAAGTTTAGTCCATTATGTCAATTTCACAGCAGGCAAATTCTATAAATCCATGAGCAAGTCTTGTGCATAGGGTCTTCAGAAGAAGTCAGCTAGAAAAAGTTATGTAAAGCATCTATCTGCCTAAAGGATAAAACACATCGTGCCTCCAGTTTCCTCTTCCCATACAGCACGCCAAAGAAATCACCTGTTTAGGTTACGGCAAGTATGCTAGCAGAAGCAAGTTTCCATTTGATATGAACTAACTGCAATAATGTGTTATTCTCTTCAGAACAAATTGTGAAGTCCACCATGAAACTCTGTACTGCCATCTCATCCTGGCATGGATGTGACCTTGGATGTAGTGGTGGAAACAATGTTCACCATTGTTAATTTCCTGGGTGAAAAATGGGTTCTGTAACACTCAGGAAATCTTGTGAGGAGGAATAAGAAAGTGGTCAGAATTTAGTTTTCATCCAATATTTGCACATCTCAAAGTGTTTTAGAAAATATTATGTGCATAAATATAATTTTTTTCATGAATTTTTTTTCCACAAAACCCTAAGTATATACAGTTGGCTGTCTCCTTTTGTGGCTTCAGCACTCACAAATTTCATTATTTGTGGGTTATTTTATTTAAAAAAAAAGTCTTACTCTATTTGCCCTGCCATGGAAAAAATATGTTCTCTCTAGGAAAACTCCAGGCCCAGCATGAGGACCTAGAGATTCTTAGACAGAACACTGATCTAGGCATTGGTAGGTCCTCCAGCATGAATCTATGAACCTCTTCTGCTGGAAGCTGACCACAGAATCATGAGATTCCTAGAGAAGCGTTCTGTTTTAAAAAACAGCATTTGTGATTTTTAATTTGCATTTTTTCCCACTTTCACAAGGATCTTGCACCCCTAATCCTCAAAAAAGTGGAGGGCTCACTGTCACTGTTTTTAACAGTGAGTTTTGTCACACAAAACCATAATAATTTTGCATACAAAAATAAATTTCAAGAAAAAAAAATAACACTGCAAGTATTTCTGATCATTTGTAAATACTGTCTAAAAACTGTACAGAAATAATTGTTTTCTCCCTTAGTGGACACAACATTGGAGAAATCATTTGTACCCAAAAGTAGTTGAATATCTATGTCCTTACTCAAATATAATTCCAGTGGAACAGTACAGTACACATTCTAGACGTTTTTACCAAGCTGGTTAATCTCAGCAAATCTTTGAGTCTCAGTTTGAGGATCATGCAGATTGTAAATAAAGGGAGGGAGGGGGGAGCCCCAAAGGTCACCTTCTTTGGCACTGGCAGTTGCAGAGACAGACAGACAAAAAACTGCAAATAAAGTTCCAATCATATGAACAGTTCTTACATACAAATATATCTATTCTTTGGATTTGCTTCATATGTTTTCCTCAGATTTATCTCTCGTATGCATAGTAGTTGGCCCAGGTTCCTTGAAACAGTTGGAAGAGCATGCAGCCCTCCTACATCCCATTGAAGCCAATGGAACCAATCCAGTTGCCTTCAGTAAACTGAATGTCAAGCCAAGAGAAAGTGGTGCCATGCAGTTAAATACTTTTTTTAAAAAAAATCTCTGAGGAAAAACACAAAGGAAGATGTTCAAGGGATTGGACAGGAGGAATTTTACAAATAAGATTTATTCTCCTAAATGAAGCTTAAGCTGCATTGGTAAACCCTGCTTCTGTATTGTGGGGTTGCCATTTGCTCAAATAAAGCAAGTTTAAAATAGGATACTAGAAGCAGAGGCTGGTTTTTGACAAAGATAAGGAATCTCCATAGTGCCAGTATGGTTATAATAGCTTGAACATTGGAATACGACTCTGGAGAGTAGAGTTCAAATCTCCCCTCAGCCACTGGATGATCTTAGGAAAAGTCACATTTTCTCAGCCTCAGAGGAAGTCAAAGGCATACCTCCTCTGAAAAAATCTTGCCTAGAAAACCTCATAATAGGTTTGCCTTAGGGTCACCATAGGTCAGAAATATCTTGAAGATACATTACTACTACTACTACTACAGAATCTCCATATTGGGAGTCAAATCCAACACATCAGGCTGGCATATATGGCCCATGAGGCCTAGTAATTACACCCCTCCCCTCCCCAAGCCCCCCTCCCTGAAAAAGCTTCACTCCATCCAACGGAAGAGAGATAGGAAGGCAATTGAACAACAGCTACACAGGATCTAGGCTCAGCCGAGTTGCTCCTCCTTCAAATCCTCCATGCAGCAGTAACAAAGCCAGATGCTGCACTCATAAGACGCATGGAACTTAGCTGGTTCCTGAAGTTTTCAGTGTGTTTCACCCATTTTACCCACCCATGGAAGGTGAAGAAAAAGTAATGCCAGATCCCTAACCAATATGCCAAATAGAGAGTCTTCTGCTGAAACTTCAGCTGGGCACCTAGTGATACTACTTCAGTTTTCAAGGACAGGGCCCCACATTCTAATGCATGGAGAAATATGATGTTACCCATTCACTTTTTATCTAAATTATTACAGCTTTATTAAAGTTCATTGATCAAGGTTGATGAAACAGTACAAAAGTTCCATTTGAAATACACATGAATCCATAGTTCCATAGCCCAAGAGGAAGGCAGTGAAGAGAAAGTGAAAACATGTTTTTCCCAGGGCCAGTTTGGGAGCCAGTTAGGAATATTCCTTTTCAGCCCCAGTTCTGGCAGCCATGTAAACTTGCATGGCCATAATTTCATGGGGCACACTTTCAACCCATGTCTGGCTTGTACCAATTCCTCTATGAACATTTGAATGAGAAAGACACTACATCATCTATGTCCCCACTGACAGTCTGAAAGCATATAGACCAGGTACATGTTAAACTGATATCAGTGGCCTATTGTTAACTCAGGATAGCTGTCATAACCATTGCTCATCACAATCATTACCCTCTGTATCAACTTTGATATGGAACTGCAAGGGCAAACCATAAAATTTAAATACTGGAACTCTATGGATGAGTTTGGGAACATCCCGAAACAACCAAATCTGGGTTTACCAAATGAAGGGATTTGTAAACCAGAGGAAAGATTACAGTGGAAGAGCATTCAAGCCAGAGATTCTACACCTGAATTCAGAACTGTTCTAGAGATACTTAACAGAGTTATAGGTAACACTGCTCTTTATAACATGAGGCGGATCTGGGGGAGGCAACTGAAGTGTGTGCCCCAGGCGCCAATGTCGGCAGGTGCAAAAAAGAGGATCTCCCCACCTTTCCCCCTGCTGCTCACCTCATCCCCCATGCTGCTTGCCCCCCCCGCCACTCGACCCATCCACCTCCACTTTCCCTGACCCTACCTGGCCCTGCTTGCCCCCGCCAACACTCAACCCACCCACTTCTGCCCGCTGCTCGCCCTGCTGCCACTAGCCCCACCCACCTCCACTCACTCTGCCACTGCCTGGCACCACCTTCCCCACCCCGCTCACCTCGTCGACTTCTACCTGCCACTTGCTCTGCCTACTTCCTCCTGCTGCTCACCCTTACTCACCCGTCCCCTTGCCTTGGGTGCTGTTGAAACTTCATATACCAATGCTTCCACACTTTGCATGTGAGCATAAATTTCCTTTGTATCGCTAAGTTACTTTTACTTTCCTTCTTTCTCAACCTCTTTCTAAGTAAACAATGGTAGCTATTGGTAATTGCTGGAACTGGAAGTGAGATTTCTGCCAAATGCAAGGGTAAAATAATAAAGCACTATGCACACGAATGTTGACTGCCTGCACAATATACTTCATTTTCACAATGAAAACTGTAAGGTCATGGTGGCTGTTTAGGTGAAATGTGATTTCTTTCTTCCTGCAATAATAAACAAAAGCAATGAGGACAAATGTATTTAGAGCAAAGGAGAACTGTAGCCCTCACCATAGTTCCCTCTGAAGTCACCAAAGTTTCTGTTACTGATTACCCTATCAGCAAGGACAACATTAGTCCAATTACGTTTTAAGGTTTTCATGTGACAACTTCTCATTTTGCTTTTATTATGTATACTATACCTGACAAGACTTAGCCAAGAGATCTGTTGCTTTCCTCTCAGCAAGAATGTGAGTAGTTTATTTTAATCAGTGTAGGCTATGTCCACAATTTTTCTGGAGAAAGGCAGTCCTATCTCAAACTCTTCTTTTGCATCATCTTTTACTCTGCATAACTTTGTAGTCTAATGAATGAATGTGTGTGAGTTTATTTGGAGAATGCAATGTAGACTATATAACCAAAATGTACTTGCTAGTTTCAAAATCCCAAGATGCTGCTTAATTACTGAATGACAGGGAAAACAAGTATGCACATCCTATTGATTCAATGAGTTTACTGTAGTTGGGGCTAATGATCAGATTTTGGCTCATGATTTCTCAATACTGTTGCTAAATTTTTAGAGAAGGAAACATATTGATCCTAAGACATTTTGCTGCCTGAACAAATGGCAAATAGTACACACAAATGCATGTACAGACAAAAAAGGCTTGAAAATCCCACAAGCAACACACACACCCACGCGCTTAAGTGAAAATGTTGTACTGTAACTTGAATTTTTCCTTCTTGGGGAGTGGTAGAAGTGCTTATGACATTTCCTGTGGCTTTGGGAGTTGAGGATGTGCCATTTGCTATCTGCTTAAGGTAACTAAATATCCTGTATTGCCTCTGTGTCTTTCTTACAAATTAAACTAGTAACAATTTGCTGTCATTTCCTGACATTCAGAATCTATTGCTTGAGGTCCTGTGCGGCAAAACAACGGGTCCTGATTTGCGGTCAGAATGGTGTACTGGGCAGCATGCCTGGCCCAAAGTTGTCATTTGGGGCTCCACTTGGATTGAGTGATGCTGTTACTTTGGAGAAGCTGCAGAGAAAAGGCCTCTATTGGAGAGGTTTCTTGCCACTTCTGTTTGAAGAGTGCACTGGGCTACACTCTGAGTCATTCAACTTGGTGGGAATGATTTGTTGTTGGACTTGTTTTTTTCTGCCATTTTGCCCCACCAAATGTGGCAAGGGGAAGGTAATCCTGAGCATATTGATCTTGCTCACAGAAAAGTCAGTAGGGAACTTTGTAAAGCCAAGGGCTTGTGGTTGGACCACTTTCTCCTGCATTTCACCATTCTTTTCTAATAGGCAGAGCCCTACAAGGCTGAGGCATTTATTTTTCAAAAAAGGAGAATATGTTTTCCTGAAGAAGTTGCAACAGGGGGTGAGGGCCATGTTGGCTGGCCTGGTGGGCAAAAGGGACTAAGCAGACACTCATCCCTTGTCCGTGGCATGTAGTGGAAGAAGAATATAAGTCTTCAGTGATCACCTTTGGCACCTTTTTGGTGTAGGATGGGGCTCTGATATTTCTTGTTCCAAGAGTTCCATGGTCCATGAGGTGGATGAGGAGGCTATCCTTAAGGTTAATCTGGGATCTTGGCTCTTAGTTGTAGGGTTATGAAGCTTGAGTGGGAGTCTTCCAAGTTGCCTTCCAATTAAAACCAGCTGAGGAAAGTAAACCAGGTATTTGGATTGCCCTCAAGACTGAGATGTTTTCCCCATGGAAGAGCTAAAGAGATGGTCAAAGGACTGACACCTGACTTCAGCTGGACCTGCATCAGTTGCTCCCCACTTGCTCCTGTTCCAGGCCAACACAATTTAAACAGGTCAGGTCAAATAAAGTGGCCCTTATTTAACCCAATTTTCTATGTCTGGTCTTGGTATGCCATGGTTGGTTATCAAATGCAATATTCATGAGAGAAGAGAGAGAACTATTAAAGAGCAAATCATCCAAATTTTGAAATATTAGAAATTATCATATCAGACAGATGTGTTTGAGTATCTCATTTCAACTTATTTAAACTGCAGTGCCGGTAAATGAATGATTAGACCCATGAGCAAATAAAATAATGACTGAATCCCCACCACCACCAATAAGATGAAAATCAGTAAGTATGAAATGAAGGATATTACTCCCTGTAATAGAAATCTTCAAGGCTAGTAGTATTTAGGTATAAAATTTCAATTATAACAAAAATATGAACACTAATATATTAGTACAGATGTTGAAGATCCATACAAAATTAGTTCTGAAAGACCTCCAAGAAAGTTACCCTTTCTATATTTTCCAGCATCAAGACCTTCCAAGAGGCAAAATGATGAGAAAGAATTAGTCACTTGCCCCTTCATGGTTCTGTGACAATTTGTCAGATTTTTTCAAAAGTTTGGTTCCATTTGATATGACAACAAACAACTCCTTGGAAACCTGCCAATCTCAAATTGATTATAATTGCTATAATTGGGTATTTCAGACTCCAGGAAGTGAGGTCTCGCTTGGATTTTTATTTGTATGACAGAATAAAAGTGGGAGCCAATTTTTTTTTTTTATCTATGCCAAGAGGGCTTTCAAAGTCAAAAATGAAAAAAAATTGAAAATGCCAATATTTGATGGTGCTTGTCTTACACCACCAGTTGTTTTCTATTTGCATAAATTAGCACGGTGCCATGGACTAAATCTTGAGATTTTTCCCCCACTGTACAAATATATAATGTAATAGAAACTCACAAAGCTTAGAGCAAATTTGCAACACTCTGGGGAAGAGGTGAAACAAATTGTTATTGGGAATGGTTTGCAAGCTCCCTTTAGCATTTCAAAGAAAATTTAGCTTATTCCTAAATAGAGGCACTGACACTGATTGGGTAGGGGTACTCATCTTTTTATAAAAGCATTTGCAGAAACTTACAAATGTAAAGAATGGAGTGCAATGAAATGCTTCCACCTCTCTGGTGAGAATGGCTCTGTTGTACCTTAGCCAGGCTTTAGTGTAAGTGTTCGTGTTCAACTGGGTCCTACATGTGTAGGTCTTGAAACCTATCTGATCAGATCATGGAAAAGTAACTTTTGAGGGGAACACAAGGATTCTGTGAGTTTCAGACAAAATCGTTTTCTAAGATCTGCACTGGTTAAGTATGATCATAGAATCATAGAATCATAGAAATGTAGAATTGGAAGAGACCACACGGGCAATCCAGTCCAACACCCTGCCATGCAAGAACACCCTCAAAGCACTCCTGACAGATGGCCATCCAGCCTCTGCTTAGAAACCTCCAAAGAAGGAGACTCCACTACACTTTGAGGCAGCAGATTCCACTGCTGGACAGCCCTGACTGTCAAGAAGTTCTTCCTGAAGTTCAGGTGGAATCTCCTTTCCTGCAGCTTGAATCCATTGCTCCTTGTCCTGGTCTCTGGAGCAGCAGAAAACAAACCCTCTCCTTCCTCTACATGGTATCCCTTCAAATATTTAAACAAGGCTATCATGTCCCCTCTTAACCTTCTCTTCTGCAGACTAAACATGCCCAGCTCTCTAAGTCTATCCTCATAGGGCATGGCTTCCAGGCCTCTCAACATTTTGGTCGCCCTCCTCTGGACTTGCTCCAACTTAACCATGTCCCTCTTGAATTGGGGTGCCCAGAACTGGACACAGTATTCAAGATGGGGTCTAACCAAAGCAGAGTAGAGTGGTACCAGTACCTCCCTCGATCTAGACACCACACTCCTATTGATGCAGCCGAGAATTGCATTGGCTTTCTTGGCTGCCACATCACACTGCTGACTCATGTTTAGCTTGTGGTCTATGAAGACTCCTAGATCTCTTTCACATGTACTGCTATCCAGCCATGTGTCCCCCATCCTATATTTGTGGATTCCATTTTTTCTACCTAAGTGTAGGACCTTACACTTCTCTCTGTTGAATTTCATTTTGTTAGCCTTGGCCCAGCTCTCCAATCTATCCAGGTCATTTTGAATTTTGATCCTGTCCTCTGGCCTATTAGCAATCCCTCCCAATTTGGTGTCATCGGCAAATTTGATGAGCATGCCCTCTATTCCTTCATCCAACTCGTTGATAAAAATATTGAACAGCACTGGGACCAGGACAGAACCCTGTGGCACCCCGCTAGTCACTTCTCTCCAGGATGAAAAGCAGCCATTGGTGATCACCCTTTGGGTTCGGTCAGTCAACCAACTACAAATCCAACTAACAGTAGCCCTGTCCAGCCCACATTTTACCAGCTTCGTGGCAAGAATGTCATGGGGAACTTTGTCAAAGGCCTTACTGAAATCGAGATATGTTACATCCACAGCATTCCCTTCATCTATCATCTATCATCATCTAATGATTTCATTAAGAATGTTAAGTAAGATTTGTTTATTAGCAAATATTTATATGTCACTTAAATCCACACAAAGTGAAGTTCGTTATTGTTGGTAATTGCCATCAAGGCTTTGACTTATGATGACCCTATGAATGGGAGACTTCCAAGATGCCCTGTTATTCAGCCCTGCTCAGGTCTTGCAAAAACAGGTCTGTGGCTTCCTTGATTGAGTCTATCCATCTGTGCTGTGGTCTTCCTCTTTTCCTACTGCCTTCCACTTTTCCTTGCATTATCATCTTTTCTAGTGAATCATATTGTCTCATGATATGTCCAAAGTATGAAAGCTTCCATTTTGTCATTTTGTCTTCCAGGGAGAGTTCAGGCTGTTAATTTTCTTTTTGTCAGTTCATGGTACCTGTAGAACTCTTCTCCAGCATATTTCATAAGAGTTCTCTTCCTTTCAGCTTTCTTCACTGTCCAGCTTTTAGAACCATTCATAAAAATAAGAAATACTATGGGATGGATAATACTGACTTTGGTATTTAATAATATATTTTACACTTGAAAATCTTATCTCATTCCTTCTTACCTGCCCTTCCAAGTCCTGGTATTTTTATTTCTCCACTACCATATCCATTTTGATTTATGACTGAATCAAGGTGTAGACAATAATTCACTATTGTGATGTCTTCCTCATCCACCTTAAAGTTATGTAAATGACCTCAGACTGTGGTGGAGTCACTCACTTTGGAGTTTTTTACGCAGAGGCTGGATGGTCATTTGCTGGGGGTGCTTTGAGTGTGTGTTCTTGCATGGCAGAGGCTTGGACTCAGTGGCTGTTGTGGTCTCTTCCAACTCTATAATGATTCTATGATTGATTCTATGATCTGTGGTCATTAACTGTGTTTTCCCAGTTTTCAGCTGTAACACTGCTTTTGCACTTTCTTCCATGACTTTCCTCAATAATAGTCTACACTAAAAGTTAAAATAACATTGCAGATATGCAAATACATTGTTTTTTTAATTTTTTTATTAATTATATAACTAGAAAACAAAAGCAAAAAATTAAACACCATGTGTTATACATAATAGTGAAAAAAAAGGAAAAAAATTTTTTTCCTTTAAACAACATAAACTTGCATTATTTTTTTTCTCTTTTACACTTGAAATCATAAGCTTATTCAGCTTATTCCATATCATACAGCTTATACATTTTTGTTCTATTATTAATTATAATCTTATTACTTCAAAGCCAGTTAACCTTTAACTTTTTTTTCCTTTTAAAATATCCAATTTCATCAATAAATCACAAGTTTAACACACACGCGTAATATAAAATAAAAATAAAAAATAAAGAATACAAAACCAAACCAAACAAAAGAAAAAAATATATATATATACCCACCCCCCAGAGCCAACTTTTTATTTAATCCACTTTCCAAAATTGCCATTCTTCTTGTAATAGGGTAGCTTTACCATCTCTTATCAAAGCTTTTTCCAAAAATATTTTCCAAATTTCCTCAAAATCATTCCCTTTTGTTAAACCTTTCATAAATCTAATTCTACATGTTAATTTATCATTAATTGCAATTTTCCACACTTCTTTATACCATTCCTCTATTTGAAATTTTTCATTTGTTTTCCATTTTTTTGCTATTATTAATCTCGCTGCAATCAACAAATTTGTTATTAATTCTTTTCTTACCTGAGTACACTCAACTTTATTATATATAGACAACAACGCTATATTTGGACATACTGGTATTACTACTCCTGTAATCTCTTTTATCTCTTTAAAAACCTTTTGCCAAAATTCCATTATCTTTTTACAATTCCACCACATATGCATATATGTACCAATTTCTTGACATCCTCTCCAGCATAATCTTGTATATTTCTCATCTATTTGATTTAATTTCACTGGAGTCAAATACCATTTCCAAACTATTTTATAATAATTCTCTTTTATTCTTATTGATAATTTTTTTAAATGACGTTGTTTCCAGATTTTTCTCCATTCTTGTATATCTATATTTTGTGCTGTCTCTTCCTCCCAAATTTTTCTAAGATAATCCTCTTCTTGTTCTTTTGCTAATATTTTATATATTTCACTTGTTGTACCTTTTAGTATTTCATTTTCTTGCATATTTTCTCTTTGAATAATAATTTGTTCAAATTTAGTATGTTCTTTAAAATCCTTAACATATCTTTTCATACTCTTTGTCCATTGCTCTAATTGTATGTAATTTAACCAGGATATTTTAGTTTCCTGCAATCTCTCTTTCATTCTATCTTTATTTATCATTATTTTCATCCAATCTTTTAATCTATATATTTTTTGTTTTTTTATTTCTTTCTCTGTTATTTCTCTCAAATTCATTGGAAATTTTTCCATCATTACTATCGGAGTTAATGTTGATATATTCGGTATCAATTTTCTTTTATTTTTCTTCCATATTTCTATTATATTTTTTATAAAAGGATTTTCTATCTTTTCCATTTCTTTCTTTGAAAAATTCCTAAAAAATATATTTTCTAATTTCATCTCAATATTCTTATCTTCTATCACTAACCAATCTAAATCACCCTTTCCTGAAACTCCATCTATAATATATCTCAATTGATTTGCATAATAATACCATTTTAAATTTGGAAGTCCCAGGCCACCTTCTTTTTGACTTTTATACCAATATTTCTTGTTAATCCTCGGTTTCTTATTACCATTACAAAAATTATTTAATATCTTTTGGCACTCCTTTAATTCTTCCTCTGATACTTTTATTGGTAACATTCTAAACAAAAAATTGATTTTAGGTAATATTTTCATTTTTACCACTGCTATTCTACCAAACCACGATAGCTTTATATTTTTGTAATCCTCTAATTTCCGTTTAATTTCTAATCTTAATTTCTTAAAAAATTTTTCCTGAAGTCCTTGTAAATTTTTTGTAATATCTATTCCTAAATATTTAATTGATTCTTTTACTTTAAGTAACCTTTTTTTGTTACTTATAAATTTTTGTATTTCTTCTTTAGTATAATTAGATATGCAAATACATTGAACACAACATAAATTCTCTGAAATCCAAGAAAAAAAATATATTGGGTTGGACTTTATAGGAAAACTTGGTCAGATAAAATGTTTTTAGTAGGTATTGAAAACTTAGGACAGTTGGATCTTATCCATATTTGTATGGTACAGTAGAGATCACTGCACTGAATACCTTTCTCTGACTGACTAACTGATTTCATTAAGTGATATCACTATACTGTATGGTTACAATGCAATACTGGTTCCACCTTAATTCTCTGGGTATACCTTAAGCCACTGACTTCTCGGTGTTAAGTATAGCTAAGATTGATAGCAAAGCAGCAGCATAAGATTGCGTATATGTGACAGATGTGAAAAACAAAATAAGGGCTCACAGATTGGAAACGCTCAATATACTTTCCAGACCCCAGGCAAGGAGATGCCAGGGACTGTGGTAACTACAGAGCCAGTGTGTTAATTTCCAATGCAAGCAAAGGGATGCTCAAAATTCTATAACAAAGATTTTTACCATATATGGAGCAGGAAATGCCAGATTTCCAAGCTCAGTGCACAAAAGGAAGAAGCACTAGGGGTGATATTGCAAACAAAGAAATTTTAGAAGAAATCAGCCTGTGTTTTATAGATTACTAGTGTATTTACCCAGCGTTGCTTGGGATTTTATTTTCTTATAGGTTACACTTGTTAGGAATACCTTAGGAATTACCTTACCTTACCTTAGGAATTAGATGCAGTTAAAATACACAAATTTGAAATCCTGTGCCTATAATTCCCCAAATTGCGTTGTTTGGTACCTGTAACTTTTCCTCATATTCTCCAATCCAATCTGTATTCAGAGTTGTTAACATAGACCCTTTCCACAATGCACCTTTTTGCAGAGCTGGGGTGCAGGGATCGTGCGAGCAGCCTCTAGCAAGAGGCTCTCGCGTCCTGGTTCCTTCAGCCCCGCAGCTACCACCTGCTCACGTGAGAGCCCCTCCCTTCCTTCCTTCCTTCCTTCCTTCCTTCCTTCCTTCCTTCCTCAGCCTGGGATTTTCCCAGGCAGCGCTGGGGCAGAAAGCACGAGTGCTGCAGCTCCTGAGCTCTGCACGCACGGCAAGTGCATGTGGGGCCCTGGAGCAATGTGTGATCGTGCACCATTTTCAGCTCACAGCCAAAAATGAAAAAGTGCATGGTTGGAGCCTGCCAGCCCCTGGAGCGTCACGCGATTGTGCGTGTGTCATGTGGACCGCTCCTCACATTTGCGTGACACTAGAGGGGCCCTTTTGCATGGCAAATGCCATGTGAAAAGGGCCACACAGAGGTTTGGTTTTTGAGAGAATAGGCCTTGTCTCCATAGCAACCAGCCAGGCCCAAGAGCTTTCTGGCTGAGAATTCTAAAGGCCCCTCCCTAAACTGCCAACCCCAGGATTCCATAGAATCTTCACAGCCAGCCAATCGTATGAGGCCTTTGCCTGCCTGACACAGACAAACTCACAAACTTTGACTTTTATATATTAGATAGCAAAGCCTTTGATTACGTATAACGTGAAAAACTATGCATTGCTCTTAAAGAAATGGGTGTGCTGCAACATTGGATTGTCCTGATGTGTAATCTGTATTCAAGACAACAGGCTGTCATCAGGAATTTCCTACAGTGCCCCCACAGTGACAGTAGACGAGCAGTTTACCAGGGGTTTAAATTTCAAGGGTGAGATCCAGCTACCTGCTATTGCTTAGAATGCCCAAGTCAAATAACACACATGCATACATAAGGTTGAGGGGAAACACCAGCAGATGATTCTGCCAGGCTGCTGCCTGTGACGCTAATTGCAGACACCAGCAGAGTTTCAACAAGTTACTTTTTGTAACTACAAATCCAAGAATCTCTCATTCTGGACCAAATTTCCAAGTTCTGTATTGCCACAAACGCAATACTACTATTATTATCAATAATAATAATATTCTAGCTTATTTCCAATATTGGGACTCAAGGCATCTTACAGCCAGAATAAATTTAAAACATAAAAACATATATGTTATTTTAAAAATGCCATTAAAAGTAAAGGAAATTCAAAAGTTGGCTAAACCCAGCCATCTCGCACTGCTCCCTGGAGCACTGTCACCCTAGTGAGGGATGTTTACCAGGACCTACTGAGAGAAACCAAGCAGAGGTCATTTTGTACATTACTCCATCAAACCCAAAGCCACGCATTACACAGGAAGATTGTTTGATTATTATTTTTGATTTTTAAATTTTTACACTTTAAGTAAATGCAAAAGTTCCCATTTCTGAGAACAGTTTTGGAGGACTAGTGATGTTTTGGACTTGTGACAGCAAGACCCAAGGGGACTCATCTTGCACAACTGGATTCCAAAAATTAGAATCTCACCAGTTGGTTTTCCTTTGAGATAGTAATTACCATCTTTTTAAGACACATTCTTTCCAAAATGAGACCCCAAAAATGGCTGCTTCTTGATTAACAAGTATTGTTATCAAGCTTCTACAATTTTGCATGACATATTGTGTGTTATCTCAAGTAAAACCTGTCAGAATAGATGGTCTTGAGTCTTTGGGGATATGTAAAAAAGAGGTAGTGAATGTGTTTCACTGAAAACAGAAGCAAAAAGCATGGGAGAAATATATGGGCAGCTCATAAAGTTCAGATTTCTTGACAAGCTGAGGGGAAAAAAAGTAGAAGCCTGATGCATTTCATTAGAAAACATTATATTGTATGGAGTGCAATTGTAATCAAACATATCACAATTCCAGATCTTTTAACTCTAGGCCCTTTCCGCACTGGCCTATTGAAACAGGGGCAGAGCGACCTCCAACGGCAGTCTTCTGCACCATGGAGTGGACTGAGGCGGACTACTTTTTGTAGTTCTGCACCTCAGTCCACTCCAGAGCAACCGGAACTGGTCGTGCAGCGTGCTTTTTAAAAACCTCTTTTAAGAGGTTTTTAAAAATCACGAGCATGCGACCCCATGTTACTCCGTCGCTGCGCTCCTGTGCAGATTTGTAGGCACGCATTAGTGCATGCCTGCAGAACTGCTGGGGGCGGGCTTTAGGCTGGCAAGCTTCTCCGGTTGGTGGAGAGCCTCCACCAACCGGAAGCCGACATTTTGGACGCCGGAGCAGTGCAGAGCGATGAGCTTGCACTGCTCCTCATCCTGACGGACTGCCCGGATGCTGAAGAAGTCCGGTGAGTCCCGTTTTTGTGCGGTTCCTTTCCCATGTGCAGAAAGGGCCCTAGTTTAAGGCTTTGAAATACATTCGATGCAAATACTGAGTAAACCCACCTATGTTGGGAGTAAAAATGATACATTTAGAACCAACACCATGTCCAGATCTTGCCTCCTTGCTCACATTTTTGTGTCAGCTGAAAAAAGATGCTGTCTCTGCAAAACAGAGATGCGGGGATGATATGGAGACAGGGTTTTCAGGGTTTCCCTCTGGAAAACCGTCTCACACCAAGAGCATGGAACAATTACCTTTTTGTCTACAACACCCAGATTCACCAGCTACCACCCATACTGGCTGATGGATTTTGGGAGTGCCAATAGAAAAAAAATGACTATCCCAAGTTTTGCTATCTGGACTGCTACCTATCCCTTCTGCCAATCAATAGCAATGGCAGTTTTTCTACATGTAATTTGGTGCATTCTCCAATTAAAAGATAGCAAAACAATTTAATGTGGCCAAAAACCATCGCACAAATTTTCAGAAGCAGCAAACATAAAATCATAGAATCTTAGACACAGAAGGGCCTGCAAGGGCCATTTTGTTCAGCCACCTGCTATGCACACAATTATAGTCCTCCTTCCACATTTGCAGGTTTGACCTTTGCAAATTTGATTATTTGAAAGGGCACATGCTTGTCTTCTTCCCACCCCATTTTCTTCTTCCCATCCCTTGCATTTCTCACTCCAGACTTGTGAGGCTTATGTTTAAATTGATGCATTTTCCTTTTGGGTGAACAAAGTGCCCTGCCACTGCTGAAAGGGGTGACCTCTCTGCCATGTGGTTGCACATTCTACTGTGTATTGTCTGCTAATTGCTCAGGTGCTCCTTTCTCAAGATGGTTGCTGGAAGTCATTAGAACTCCAGACCTCCTCTCTTCTCTGTCTGAGGGGAAAGTATCAGTAAGCCTTTTAGGTTGGTTTTTTTTTTCCCCCTGCAAATCGGGAGCCAGAGGCAAAGGAATGAGAGGGGGAAAGCTCCGGAGGAGAATGGGAGGGAATATCAGGAGGGAGTTATTTGCATTTTTCCACTTTCGTGAAAGTTCTTTTGCCTCGAACCCTGTGATTGTGGAGGGACTACTGTACACAATTACAGCAATCCTCAAAGATGGCTTTCAGCCTTTCCTTCAAAGAATGAGAATCTCCCCCCACCCCTGAGTCAGTCTATTCCACTATCAAATATCTCTTACAGGAAACACTTCCTTCCTAATATTTAAGTGGGATCACTTTTCTTGTAATATATTTTGGGTTTATGTTCTAGTCTGTGGGGCAGCAAGAAGTAAGCTCTTTCCATCTTCCATATAATACTTAAAATAGGCTATCATATCCTTTTCTTGGCCATTTCCGCACTAGCCTGTTATAGCGCGATGATTCCACTTTCAACATCCTCTGAAATCCTGGGGTTTGCAGTTTCGGGAGGGGCCGGCTAGGCTAAACATTCCCAGAGCACTAAAGTATTCTTCATAAGCCTTGTTTTACAGACCTTGGCTCATCTTGTACAGACTGCTACAGTGTATGCAATCAACACTATGCCTCAAGTGCTTCTCTGAGATAAGCAAGCCAATTGAGGTCAACTGAGTCAGCCCAAATTCAATGATACCTTATGTAGGCCTTGTTGAATTAGCTTGCATTTTCACTTCCCAGTCTTTCCAGGATTCATGAAATTTCCCAAAAAATCATGAGATTCCAATTCTTTCCACCCCCAATGGCCAGACCATCTTGTCCTTGTCTCCCACAAGTCTCTCAGATGCTGTGGATGTCCACCATCAAGAGCAAAAGGCTGCTGAGGAACTGAGGTTGTGCTGCCTCTTCCTGCCTTAGAAATCACCTGTCTTCTTCCAGTATGGTTGTTCAAAGAGAGATGTCTGAGGTTTTGAATGTGTAATGTGACATTTATCTGCATTTAAAATCCTGTTCTCAGGGCTGCATTCCCCAGAGGAAGCTACCAGTATAAACTTGTGTATTATGTATCCCCAGTAGAACAGTGCCAAAGAATTTTGCCTTACCGCACTATTAGCAAGAAATGTTTTCAGGTTTCAAAAACTGCTTGCCAGCGTGATGTTTAACAATGACATCTGCATCATATCCCGGCTGTATCTTCTTTACAGCTAAATTTCCTATCAGTGGAAAATTCAAAGTCAGAGTTATTCTTATAACTTCAAAGTTTCTGAAAAGAGAAGATACGGTTATGCTGTTTGTATACAAATTTGCAGCAATTAAGAAATAAAACTGTTCCCAACATCTTCAGTTTCCATGGCAACTTGCCTCTACTCCACTTCATTTAGATAAATAAATCTAGAAGCTAATAAGAATAAGCTTTAACAATTTTGTGCCAAGTGGAGTATTTGGAACATTATGTGCTTACTGAAATTAGTATTATATAAATGGAAGAATTAATACTGTATTATTTCTTCATTAAAATAAAGCTGTTCACTGTTTTTGTAAAGCAGATTATTAAATCTAGTGAATAAAACACAGCAGGATTCAAAGACCCATGCCAAAAAATGGATGACCATGAGGAGGACTTGAGCTTCTTGATAGGCTTCTGTGTGCCAAGTTTATCACCATAACAATGCAAAACACTAAGTACCAAAGGAGGGAGAAACCTACTCTTTCCCTTCCACAACAGTAGCAAAGAGGGCAGGTGCTATTTCACTCATGTCCTGTTTGTGATCTTCATATAGGCATCTGGTTAGTCAATTTGTAAACAATATGCTGGATTAAATAAAACTTTGATCTGATCCAGCTTTTTTTAAAATGTTCTTATAAGCATGTCCCATTGCATTTCCAATGCTGCACTGGAAAAAGAGTCAAAGGTTATTTCAGCACTACACTGTTACAGTGCTATTATTCCACTTTCAACATACTATGGAATCCTGGGATTTGCAGTTTAGGGAGAGACCTTTAGAATTCTCAGCCAGAGAGCTCTTTGGCCTAAGTAAACTACAAACTCCAGAATTCCACAGGATGTTGAAAGTGGAATAATAGCACTATAACAGTGTAGTACAAAAAAGCCCTAAGTTATTTAAACTTTGGAGGGGGGATATGGCCTGAGAGCCCAACTGCAAATTGATCTAGAAGACATTGTTCCGCTGATTTCAAAAGTCCACTCATGTCTAAATATTTAGATGCACCTAAAGTAGCTTTTTCGATTCTGGCCGTACTTAAAATAGAGTCAATGTTTATATTATTTATCACAAAGTCAGATATCTTGATTAAAAAAAAAATCTTGACAAACTTTCCCAAGAAATTCTGCAGCTTTCCAAATTCTTATGGAAATTAGATATTTCTAGAATTCAGCAATTTGCTTTGTATTAAAAGTTGCAATCAAATGATGTATTAAGAGATCTATATTTACAGATAAGCCACAGCAATTTGCATCATCATGATTGTCATCATTGTAATTTTTATTCATGTTCTTCCTTTCCCTCAAGATTGAGACTTAAGGTGGCTTAGAAATTAAAATGATATAAATATAGTTAAAAATCTTTAAAAATTCAACATTAAAATAGAATTAAAATATTGATGAAAACATACACTTAGAAAGGGTAAAAAGCAGTTAAGACAGTACAATTTTAAATAGTATAAAATAAACCCTCTTATAAGCCATCGTCTTTGAAGTCTTCAGTTCAAAATTCTGTTGGATATTTTTTAAAGTCTTTGCCTACCAATGGAAAGGAGGGAAGGGACCACTCCTTCCTGCAAGGAAGGGGCCATTCCAGTCTTCCTAGGAATGTAATTCTAAAGTCTAGGGGTCATAACTAAGAAGACCCTATATTGTGTTCCTACTAACTGTACCTGTGAAAGTTGAAGGACTCAAAGAAGGCCGTCTCCTGCATATCCCAAGGTGCAGACAGGCTCATGGGGGAAATATGGGCCTAAATTTTGTTCTTAGTCCTTAATAAAGTAGACCCATCAAATCAATGAAAGTTATGCATTGATTCACAATTCAAGAATTGGTTGAATGGCTCTACCATATCTGCCAACATTTCACAGATGGAAATCAGAACATATCGCTAAACAACTTCAGAGTGTGTTGAAGATGGCAAAAGCTAATAAGCAAGGAGAGGCTGCAGCAGTTTGCTTTTGCTTGAGCCCACTGGGCAGGGCAAGATTCCATGTTTGCCTCTCACAGACTTGAGTACAAATTTATTTTGCACTTTGAACTTCATTTGCAGCAACTGCATCATTTGCAGTAGGATGACAAAGGACCAACCGAGACTATCTCTGCCAGTTCTGGATAACTGAAGGGTATAATACTCTAGCTGGGCCAACTAGCAGGATTCTAGACACAGTCTGTCAGATAGCCCAGAACTAAACTGTATAGAACTTTGTAGGTTATAACCAGGCCTTAGAACTATTTAAAAGTGTTTGTGTGTCATGTTTCACTTTGTAAAATGTGTGCATTGTAAGAAACAGTTGTTCCAATTAAATTAATGGCCATGACATGTAACTATCAGAAGTATTGAGTGTTTATATATACCTTCATTTATCATTCTTTCAGCCCACAATGAAGAATGACTAGATAGTTGCTTGCAGTGCATCCCAAAAAAATTGCTGGTTTTTTTGTTTTTTTTTATTCCGAGGGAATGAATGGCATATCAGAATATGGTTTCAGATGGCAAGTATTTGGCTTGTCAGAAAATGGACTTTAATTATCTTGAATGCAGACGTAAAACCATCTGTCTTTGCCTAAAAAAAGAAACAACAGGTTTTTGTGTGTCAAATGTAAATGTGCAAGTACAGTCTGATGACAAGATAACTTAATAGGAATTGTACTGGATTATCAGTAGCTAATTGAGTTTCCTAAATAGAAAACTACTGCAGCGACTGTGAAGTTTTTCTTTTAAAACAGTGTGTGTAAAGAATTTGGTTCCAAGAAGACCAAATTCAGCCTCTGATGTTGCTGAGCCAATCTATCATTATCACAGATAATGATAAAAGTTTTCAGATTTATTACATGCAGAGCATGTAAAATTAAATGAAGCCCCCCTCCCAAGCCCAGCCATCAGCTGAGCAAAAACCTGGTGACTCTAGGAGAACCCCAAATTGTTTTCCTCTTCAGGGGACATGCAGTTAACCTTCTTCTTGCCATACAACACTTTTAATTTAACTGGATTAGATTTCATCTGTTAGCTGCCTCTAGGAGCAGCCAGTGGATCTGTTCTCACAAGGGCAGTGAAAGGCCCTTGTGAAAGGCACATTGAAGGCCATTCCTTCCCATAGTTGCTCTGAGTTGTAAGGAAATCTCCTAATGTTGAATCTTTTTTGGGGATAGCATCCACTACTAGATCAGCTACCACACAACTCAAAGCAGTAGCAAGACAAGCAGTAGTAAAACGGAAGATGGATCTATTTTCCCCATGGCAACAGATCCTCCATCCACTCCTGGCCATCTCAAGGCAGCCTTGTGTCTAGGGTATCTGAAAGACTGTGTATCTCATATAATCCTGTATGGGTTTTGAGATCAATGAAGGAGGCCATTCACTTGGTCTTACCATCCTCAGAAGCAGATTTGTTGAGGATGCAAGAAAACTTAGTGGATGCCCCCTAGCTATGGAAGGCCTTTCCAAAAAAAAAAAAAAAAGGGTTTATTGCCCTTTCCTCTTGTTGTCTTCCCACCCGAATTCACACCAATTGGCTGCTAAGGGAAGGGTAGGAATCACATGGCTCCCTACTTACTGCTGCATTGCAACTTCCAATAGCCTTGGCCAGCATATTCAATGGGAAGGAATTATGGGAGCTTCAGCCCAACGACATGTGGAGTATTGCACAATTCCCATATCCATTCTAAGGGCAAGACATTTAAATGAGTGAATGCATATATTTTTAATTGCTATGCTTTAAAAACCATTTACAACATGTGGTTTAATATTACAAGTTTAATTGTATTTTAAGATTGAAATTTGCTGTGTTTTACACTGTGTTGCAAGCTGATTTGGATCTCTTTATGGGATAATAGCAAGGAATCAATCAGTCAATCAATCAATCAGGTCTTTGACTGTTCCACAACTAATGAATCCTAACACCATGCTCAAAAAAGGAAATATTAAATACTATGGATGCAAATCCTTGATTATTTCATCCTCAAATGTGAGGACAAAATAATTATGGCCAAATAATTATGGTAGTTTTCCTCCTGCTGCAGGAAAAAATGCATATCTCTTCATATTATTCTCCCCATATTTGAATGTCCCAAAGTATTGTAGAGGAAATATTCTGCAGTAGAAAATACAAGGGTTTTTTTTGTGCTAAAAAGTATGCTATGCAGAAAACGCGTCTGCTATACAGGAAAAAGTGGGGTTTGGGGTCTGTTTTTTGGGTTGGGGGCTTGTTTTTTGCTTTTTTTGTTTTTGTTTCTATTTTGTTTAGGGGGTTTTGTACAGGAAACACATTTTATTGACAGAAAGACTTTTTGCATAACAGTCTCACATATTTTTCTCTACATAATGTTTTCTCCACAATACTTCAGGACATTCAAATACCAACAGAAAATGGCACAGATATCTCACAGGCCTGTTATTTTTCTAGATGAGATTTTGCAATTATCAAGAAACTCATTTTTCAACCTGGAACCAAATAATGTTCTTTTCATTCTTATTGGAGACTGAGGGCAGGAATAACTAACAGGAATAACTAAATCCTATGCAACTCCCACAAGAGTTAACTCATTGAACCAATGAGTTTTACCTAGGTGATTTATTTAGTTGGTACTAACCAATAGAATTCAGGCCAGAGTTTTAAAGTTTGCTGTGTCTTCTTATGACCCTAATAATACAGCTTCCCACAAAGAGTTGATAAGAATGAACAAAATGCCAGTGGCTAGCCTATCTTTTCCCTGGCTGGCTTGATTTCAGGAAAAGCAAAGAGTCCAGAGTAGAGGTGTCTGGGTCATACTAGTCATATCACCCAAAGGTTTTTTTTTCTTGTTTCAGCCTGTTCTCTGTCATTCATCCAAGCCAAACCTATGAGATAGAGCCAAGCTACAGAGAAAGCCAACAAGGAAGAGTAATAGCATATAACATGGAAAAACTTTTATCTAAAATGGCAAAATAATCAACATCATCATACCTGGAGTGGGCAGAAGGTAGATTGGGATCTACTAGTAGAAGTTTGACTTTTTGCAGTAGATCACTAAGGGTTTCTGACTGCTAGTTGTTTAACAGTAGCAACTATCTCCCTAATTATGTTGCTGAAATGGAAAAAATAGGAAATGGGTGGGGAATCCAAGAAGATATTTTTGTGTGAAAAGACTGTGAGTTCAGTTCTGGTACTGAAAACAAATTTCTGCTCTGTTCTGCATTCTAACACATGAATTTCTCTTTTCTACACCACTATTTTCTACTTTGCCACCAGCTGCTGGCTTGTAGGATTCTACCAAAATATAAGATAAAGTAAAATAAAATAAAAGCTTGATTCACTCACCCTCGCATTAGATGGCACTCCAAGCGTAATTTAACCATAACATTCTTGGAATGTTTCTTTTGAACATCAGTGAGGAAGTTAAATTGTAACATGAACTAAATTGCTTTTTGCCTGTGACATGTCATTTGGAAGCAGTGTCCTTAAGTTATATGTCCATATCAAGTCAAAAAACAGTTCAGAGGATGAAAGGCAGACTAATTAACTCCCTGAAATTTTGACCCAGGATTTAAAAGGTGTTATGCTTCCCTTGTCTCTGAATACAGGCAACTTTTGGCTGACATTTTTTAATCCTTCTGGAGTATTATAAAGACTGGACATTTCTTGCTATTTGGGTACTGCAGTAGACCATTGTAGATGGCAAAAGTCACATTGGTCTGCCATGGAAAGTAATGAGAAGTTGATTGGATCTCACCTCCCTTTTAATTGCCTTTCAAATGGGATCTCTTTGTCTACTTACTGTGAAATAAGGCAGGAAATCTGCCCCGAGGGAATAGAGTAAAGCCACTAGATTTCACAGCGCTCTGATTTAAAATGTTCAAGTCGTAGGGTATAGAATAGGCTGCCCATTGAAAATAATGATCCTGGGAAAGAAGTAAAGTGGCATCCAAAAGGTGAACGAAAATTTTGGAAAAGAAAGAAATTATGAACATAAAAGTACATCAGAGATGAAAAATGTCAGGGGCATGGGCCCTGCGGGGCCTGTCGCTGCCCCTGAGGCCGCCACTGAAGCGGCGGTGGATGTGGCGGCGGCCAACGGGGTCTACACGGAGGCCGCCGCAGCAGATGGGGCCTTCGCGGAGGCCGCCGCAGCAGATGGGGCCTTCGCGGAGGCCGCCACGGCTGACGGCTTGGGCCTGGCGGCCATGGGAGAGGCTGTCAGGCCTGGATCCACTTACCTAGAGGCTGCAGGCTCGAGTCCCTCGTTGTCGGCCGGCTTGCCGGGGTGGACGGGTCCCAGGCCTGCTCCCGGGGCTCTGCCCACCCACAGCCCCGATCCGCGGGAGGCCTGGGAGTCTGCCTGTGGCCCCGATCCGGAGGAGGCTGATGCCTCCGCCTCGCCTCCTCCTTTCCAGCAGCGGCGGCAGGCCAAGGAGGCCGTCCGCCGGTCCCGGCGCCTGCTGGAGAGGAGGCGACGGGCAGAGAGCTCACAGCTGTGAGGCACAGCACAGCTGTGAGCCCTCAGCCACATGGCCACGCCTGATTGGCTGGCGCCTGGCTTGGAGGGCTATTTGAGGCAGGCACTGGGCTGGGGAAGGCACGGAGCAACAACCGTCGGTCAACTGTGGTCCTGCTGTCCGTGCCTTGTTCCTGCCCGCGCCTGAGACCAGTCCTCCTGTTCGCCTTGGTGAAGTAACCTGCCTTATGTACTTTAACAGCCTGTGTTTATTTCTGTTAGGACTGAGTGGAAGTCCTGCCTGCATTAAGGACTATTTCTGTTAAGACTGTGTAGAAGCCTGCTTGCTTTGTACTTTTGAGTTTTGACTGCATTAAAGCCCTTCACCTCTAACCTGCTCCCTTGCCGCTGCCTGACCACCGCCTGGCACTGACAAAAAAGAAAATAACTGCTGGGCACCTTGTTGTACAATAGGAGGCATTGTCATGCACTTAGCCATTGGGTACAGGAGATTCAACTCCACATTCAACAAAAGAACAGAACTTATGAGACCCTCTAGACAGTATTGCCACTTGTACAATGTTGTACACTAGAAGAACAGGACTTTCAGTCTCCAAGATAATGCAATTACTTGCTTAACCATGTTTATGCCAGCATAAATCCACAAGGCTTGTAACTTTTACATAATAGAAGATAAGGTCTATGTACTTGTTCTGGGTCAGGTTAGAGATGCCATTAATCACATTATTGTGGTGTTGTTATTTTCCTTTTCTTAAGAAAGCAGCAAACACAGTAGCCATGGCAGGGGCAACTGGTTAAATCCCCCTCTTGTATTCCAGAGCTAAACCCCCCATAGTCCTATCCAGATCAGATTCCTGCAGTTGCTTCCAAATTTTTTAAGGGGCCATTTTTAAAGGGCCATTAAAATGAATCTTGGGGTTTCCAGTTTAGGGAAGGGCCTTTGAGGCCCCTCCCTAAACTGCAAACCCCAGGTTCCATAATATGTTGAAAGTGGAATAATAGCACTATAAAAGTCTAGTGTGGAAATGGTCAGGGAAGCACACAAGGGCAAAACATAAATATTTTGCCAGTAACTCATTTGACCCCAGAATGTGGTTTAAGGTTTAAAGGTATATCTTTTGGATAAATTAGATCTTGTTTATGAAACTTGACAAGGAAGGGAATAATAAGTTTTCATTATTATTTTACAGGGCAAGGAGTGGGCGATCTCAATCCTAGTGTTATATTAGGAGTAAATATTTCAGGCTATACTGTGCTCTCCCAGCGAGATACTTTTGCAGGGATTCTGCTGCAGTAACTTGAGCTGCTATAATTAGTTCTAACAGTATGTTATGGTGTTCCATTATTTTCAATTACAGGATGAAAAAGCAGCCATTTCAACAGCGCAGCACATTAATACTTTATTCATGGTCTATGTCACTGAAAAGCCCCGATGACAGATAAAAAACTAAAGATTTTATTCCTTTTATTAAGTTAAAAGGTACCAAATCTAAAATGAGAAACAGACCAGTGCCAGTTTACTAATTGCCATTCCAGCAGGCAAAATTATTCATTTATCTTTGGCTAATCAGAGATCCATTTGAGGTATCTGCAACATTTGTAACATGCCAGATTTGTCCACTTATGAGAATGAACGGGAAAGAAAGTATTTCATCTTTTGGAGCAATTTCGTGACTGGAGTCAACTGAAAATGATCTCAATTCCCTAATGTATCAAAAAAGATCAATAACTATAACACTAAAACTTCACAGGGTAAATAGGCGTAAATCAAACACTGCTTCCAACAGTACACAACCCAGGTAAAAGCATGAACACCCACACATGTCTGGCTCAAGGTGTCATTTTCACACAGTTTTTTAAACAGCTTGAAACTCTTCCAAAATGAATTATAGTATTTAAAAAAAACCTGCACAATGCCTTGGTTCTTGTCTTTTCTTTCTTTCAGATTAATGGAATCTTGAATTAGCACTAACACATGGTGTGATCAGGATAGAATAACAGATGTCAGAGTTTGGTTTTACAACATGTTGTTCTCCTGTTCTTGAATATACAGGAAGAGCACAAAAGCATGTCCAAATCTTGAAGGTAGGATTTATTTCTGTAAGATACCATGTTTCTTATGGCAAGAGCAAGCATGATCCAACAAACTAAAACAAGACAACACTTCAAGCTATGGGTAGAAGGAAGAGATAGCTCCAAGTGGTAAATGAAAGACAAGCATGAGCTGGATTTAATGACAAAGATTTAAAAAAATACAGTTGCTATTCTCATACTTTTCATGGTGAGAGATCAGGTCTGGTAAAAAAAAAATATGTGGATATTATTTGGAATGGCATAATTTCATCATGTTATACACCCAGTACCATATCAGACTGGTCTTTAATAAACATGATAAATACATGGCAAAATACTGAATCAGGAAGACATTTTATAAATTTCCACACAGGCACAACTACAAAATATCTCTCCTCTTTCATAACACTTCCCTCAAACCCACCTTTTAACCGCTGTAGCACACTCCCTCCCATGTGTCAATTTACTGGTTGGTGGAAAGCTGAGACAGATAGAGGCAAATTATCTTCAGGAGCTTCTCAGGGGTCTTCAGGAGATCTTGGAGGATGCTTTCAGTAGCATGTGACCAGCTATAACATAGCTGGTTGCTTCTCTGCTGTTTCCCACTCTCCACCAGCCAGCATGTTGGCATTTAGTGTGCCACAGCAGCTAAAAGGTGGGTTGGGAGGAATCTGGTCATTGTGTGGAGTTAGTAGAGAATTCCAGCCTCTGACATGATCAAAAAAATGACTTATGCAGGTATAAGTTGGACTTTGCCTACATAAGTCACTAACAGGATGTCAGTCATTAGGTTGGATCCACTTTTTTCAGTGGGTCCTAAATTCATCAAGTCTGGATCAAATTTATTGAAATCAAATTAATATAAAATTATTCAGATCAAGTGGTCCTGTGGGCTTTTGCATTCACATATTTTCATAACTATGCAACAGATAAATCAGGACTATCAGATTTCACAAAGCTAATTATCTGTTTGATGGTATATTTAAGTTTAAGGTAGCATTTCATTTTTCTTCTTCAAAAAGGGATGAAAGATTGACCTAATGCCTAATGCCATGTAATATTCAATATTTTCATTTATTAAACATAAACACAATTAGTACAGAGCAACAGAAGACTGGTGATAGACTTGCCTAAATTACTTTATTTAGTGTATTCTTCCTTTTTAATTCCCTTTATTAGACCTCATTCACCAGTAGTAATTCACTTAATGTTTATTCATAACGCCCTGATTATTCTAATTAGAGCCAAAATATTTTATTCTGGGAATAATTGAGATACAATTCAACAATAAAGACAGTGATTATGGTGATGATGGCAGACATCTCAAGAATGTTCACAAATTCTCACCCTTGATGAGAATAAATGTCATGATACATAGCAAAACCCTGCTGAAAAGTTTCAGCAAGGGTGTAAACCTTTCTTTGTTCTTCAAGTGAAAGTGAAAAGGTCAATCATGGTCCCCCTTCCCATTTTCAGTAGATTTAGTGCCAAAAAGTCTTAATGTAGGGAAAAGCATCAAAGACAAAAAACACTCATAATCAAATTCAGCAAAGAGAGAATTTCTATTTTTTCCCTCACACTGTTACTGTTCGTATATGCAATCAAGTCAAGTTCAACTTATGTTCACTGTTTGAGAGACTTCCAAGAAACCCTCTTGTTAACAGCCCTGCTCACATCACCCAAATGTGGGCGATGACTTCCTTGATTGAATCAATCCATCTATAATATAGTCTTCCTCTTTTCCTACTGCCTTCAGTTTTACCAAGCATCATTTTCTTTTCCATTGAGACATCTAACCTCATATGTCCAAAGTATGATAAGCAACAACATATGTTTCCAGAGTATGGTAATGATCATTGTGGTAATTGTTGTTTGTTTTTGATTCTTTGTTTGATTTCTTTCAGTACAAGCCTAAGGTATTTTTCTCAGTCTAGAGAGCTGCTGTTCTACTTGAATTCTCCCAGATGAATTGGATATCACAACCATTTCAAAGTGCTCATCAGGGGTTCAGCACAATAGTAGCTGAGAGAAGAAGAGGGTCTTTTGAACACCATTTTAACTGCAAACTAATGTTCTGAGATACTTTCAAGCAAAGGTCCTTATGAAAATAATTCCACAGCCTGGCAGAAGCAGCACACCTTTTGAATCTGGGCACTCATGTCCCCAACTCACTTGACAACTGATTAGTAGTGAGAAACCTAATTTGAAAGCCTTCACACTATATTATGTTTGAATGTGTGTGCCAATACAACAATCTCTGAATAGAAAAGGATCATAGACCAATCTCTGTAACCAGTTAGATTATTCTCCATAGGCAGGTAGCTTTTATGTAGATAACAATGCTGATCCACTCTGTTTTGTCTTGTAGATCATTACTCATGGATCAGGATGAATATGTATTAACTAAACGTCTAGTGTATAGGGTTAACATATCAACAATGCCTAAAGGATGGGATTCAATATTATTCTGAATAATTGAATACTAGATGACTTCTCTTTACAACAGTACTGTATTTTCTTAGATTCCTTTCTTACATATTCAGGTCATGTCTTAAATGCTTAAATGCTCGTCAGTTTAGCCCACCTGACCTACAGTTTTAGAATCGATTCACCTGTGGTAAATAAGGTCAAACAGAGAGCTGACCCCTTTAAAAAGAGTATTGGAAAATTCCCCAGTCACTACTGACAACTCCATTTTGATGTCAATTAATGATCCACTTATACAACCACAGGGTGACAACCCCACTAATTCTACTACTTGTAGTTTTTAATTGAACAGTCACTCAATGATACATAAAATGCTATGACCCAAATTAAGTATTCTTTTTAAAAAAGAAAAAAGAAAAAGAAAACAGCCAGCATGGTATACTGGTTTGGGAATAGAACTAAGACTATGGAGAATAGAGTTCAAATCCCTGCTCAGGCATGAAAACCCATTGGGTACCCTGGGCAAGTCATACTCTCTCAGCCTCAGAGGAAGGCAAACTTTGTTCAGAGGGGGTTTGCCTGTGTCTTTCTCTGAGGCTGAGAGAGTATGAGAGTATGCCCAGGGTCACCAATGGGTTTTCATGCCTGATCAGGATTTGAACTCTGTTCTCTAGAGTTATGGGCTAATCTCAAACCACTACAGCATTTTGTAATACTAATATTAGGTCTAATACTGTAATTTCAGCTCTTTACTGGCCTTTACATAGCCAGAGTGGTAAAATATATGCGTAAGAACGGGCACTGCAAGCTTGGGAAAACCGCAAGATTTATAGAAGTACCAATTATGCCCTCTGCTTATCGCATCAAGATACAAAGGAAAGGATGGGATGGTAGCAACTCAGATTGGGTTCATCAGGTGTTAGTTTTCATCCTGAATTGCCCCTAGCTCTATCAGAAAAAGGAAAGCCAACAAAAGGCAATACATCTGGATTCTCCATTTTGAAAAATCCAAAGATCCCTTATCGGAAAAATAAAAATGGACTCTCTCCAAATGGAAAGCCCAAAACTCTGTAAGTGGACAGTAGACAGTTTCTTAGAAAACTTTACAGTGTCTAAATTACGATACTGAAATAACTTTAGAAATTGCAGAATGTAGGTGCTGGAGGTGATTTTGGGGGTACTTTCACTTGGAAGCTTGTTGTGATTTTTGTGGGTTTTAAATCACCTTAATAAAAGTATTTTGATAATATGAATTTATGAATTAGCACATTACTAGTATAGAAACATCTTACTTCATATTCATTTCAACATTGTGTAATAATGATATATCCAAATGCCTGTGGGCAGCATTCTCCTATCATTGTTTCTAAAAATTAGCTGGATAAGGTAAGATCAATATCCCTTTGCATTCTATCATGGTAGTTCTCCACCTATTAACTCCACAGGCATCTTATTCAAGTAAGCAGAACTAATCCTGAAAAAGTGGCTTGGGAACTGCCATCTTAATAAATTGTTAATAAAGCTGCACTGTTAGAAGGGATGTTGTTTCAGGTGAATAGACAGAATAACAAGCAGGTAAAATGGCTTTTATTACATTAGGAGTAGCTAAAAATTGTATTTGGGTCATTCTATTCATTTATTTACATTTATTTAATTTATATCCCACTTTTGTGCCATAAAATGGCTCTCAGTGCAGGTAGCAATAATAATGTTCAAATTAAAACAAACAATGTTGGACCATGAAATTAGAGTATAAACAGAATATAACAATACATTGATAAAAGGACTGGGGAAAAGGCTCTGATTGGTCAGAAGAAGTCTCTTAAACAGCAGCCCAGTTTAAATGCCAAAGGCATGTCTAAGTAAGATGATATTTGCTTGCAGACAAAGAGAGAACTTTAGCCTTAGCTTAGATTTTAGGGCTAACTTAAAGAAGTTTAAGTTGCTGTCCTTTGTCCCCTAATGCTGAAGTTTGCTGTCCTTTGTCCCCTAATACAACCACATATATGTCCTGAAAAGGCCCTCTAGAAGGTTGGGAAGCTCTTCTGAACAAGGTGGTAGAGGGCACATTTTCTTATATGAAGTTTTTTAACTTATTTGAAGATCCCTGTCCAGTTTGGGACAGTTTCTTGTCCTATCCCACAAGCCCTTGCTCAGTTCCGCTTTGTTCAGAATTCTTTGGAGTAATTCTTTGCTAATTTTGTTCTCAAAGGAACAAACAAATAATTTTGACAATTTTCTTTCTCCAGCACAGTTTTCAACATGTATTTTTGCACAGAAAGATCTTTTTTTTTTTTTTACAAAGGAAAAGGATTTTATGTGCATAAAATGTTGTTTCTTGCACAGCAAATGCTGTGTTTTGGGACCTATTCGCCACAAAATTCACACATGGTCTTTGCCTGCAAAAAATGCTGTGTTCTGCATATGCACAGAATAAATAGCATATGCACAGAATAAATTCCAAACTACAAAGATTCTTGTCGATTCATGATTTTCCTCCTCAGAGTTTACTGACACTTGAGAAGCACATTTTTCAACCATTTTCTGAATATTTTTAAATATTCTTTCCATCCCTAAGAGAGTCCACCAATTGTCTAGAAGGTAGCCCTGGAGGTAGCTGAAAAGGGAGAATTTAAGAAACATTCCTTTCTGAAATTAGCTTATTTTAGGGTAATGCGTTTTATTTTGTGGTACACATTATGGGTAATGTATAGTTCCCATGATGGGTAATGTATAGTTTCCATGATAGCTTTGTTTTCTCTTCCCATACTGGGATTTCCTCATGTATATGTGCTGCTGTAATCAGACTTGCAAATTATTCCTGTGTTTACTTTCTAATAATCAGTCACTAGTTGATTAAACATGTTTAGTTTTATGTTAAGTACAAGATACAGAGGTAAGGGAAATCACATGCTGTAACAAATGCATTTCTTTCATCCCTTGGGTGAGCCCCTCTACCAGAAAGTTGGTAAACCTGTCATCTACTTTGACCTTTAGTCTTCCAGTCCTCTAGTCAAAGAGCAGCTTAATCCAACCACCAAGATTAGAGAATGGGAATATCACTGTGCTAATATTTATAGTTGTTTAAGCATGTATGAGATTTTGTTTATGTCATTATTTCAGCAATTTGCATTAGTATCTATATAAAGTTGAATATCATCTTGACAATTAGTGCTGAAACTCACACTATAGAGGAACTAAACAATAGCACATTTATAATGTTAACAAGCTATGATGATGGAATGCTTGCTATACATGTACTATGGTACCAGTGACATACAGTGTTAAGATCTGCTGTCCCTATCCTATAATTGAAGTTCCAAATCTTCTCTGCGATTTTCCATTATTTTTTATGGCAGATGAGTGAAAAAACAAACAGAACACAAATTTGTACAAACAGACATAATTATAGTTCTGAAATTCTGAGAAACGTTAAGCCACACACAACAGAAAACCTCCAAAATACTATATGGGGTAATTAGAGTGCTCTGAGAGATATGAATCAAAATGAGCAGAACACAGTGACAGTTAACAGTTCATAGTTGAATTATGTCCATATGGTGCTTCAGATTTGTTTGCATAACTAAGACAACTTGATTGTGTATTAATATATTATGTATGAAAGTATAATACATTTACAACTGCACAATATGCATTTGAAGACTACAAAATTTCCAAATTCAAAGACAGTTCTATGTTGGATGAAGTCAAACAGCTTGGAACTCTGGGAGCTGCATTGGGTCCCACTCGGGAGAAAGGCAGCATACAAATAAATTAAAAAGTAATAAATAAAACAAAGGCTTACTCTTGATGCCATCGTGCAAAGGGCAGGGTTGCACTAAGCCCATCTGTGTGAGCACCGTTGGCTTCTGGCCACTCTGAATGGCAGCTCAGAGCAGGCCAGGTCCAATTCTCATGATACAGAAAAACATGGTGGCATTGCCATTGTGACACTTTGAGTGAGATCTGGCATGGTTATCACACCATGTCTCAGGGAAAGAATCACAGGACTACAAATCCTGGGAACAGAATTAAGATGCTTGTTGAAGGAATTATTTGTATGAGGAAATAAAGAATTTCTTTTTGATGACAGACTGAGTTCCCTTAACTGGACATTTGTTAGCTATCTGGCATTAAATGTGATTAATTACCATTCCTAATAACTAAGATGATGTTCCCACCTAATTAAGAATGTAGTTCTAATCGGCAAAAATAGCCAAGGGCCAGCTAATTCTATAAGACAGTAACTGACGCTGTGTTGAATTCCAACCCTGCCTGCCTAATGGTGTTGAAATTATTTGGGACCGTAGTTACCCTGACGTAACTTTGTGCACACATTGTGAGAGTATCCCTCGCTGGAGGAGGTGAGGATCTGGTGTAAGTCAAGTATTGCCTTGCTCTGCCTTTTCTCTGCCCTTTGGGATTTTTTTTTTTTTTTCCGGAAGACCTTAGCCAGTAAAGCACTTCTGATAGCATATTGCTTTCTTGGCAGATCTCTGCAGTCAGCTGACCCAAAGCAGTTACTTCAAGAACACACACACATGTTATCCTCCTCAACGAAAATGATAACAAATGGTCAACTGCTTAAAATCAATTGTGTTTGGGGAATATTTTGAGAGCATTCTGTTTGCGTAAAAACACAAGATTTTTAATAGAAAAACATTTGGTTTAGATGCAAAAGAAGTGTGGAAATGAAAGAGAACTTTTGAAATTCTTGATTCTTGTATGCAAGAATGAAATAAAATTGAAAATGTATGTCCCTAGTAGAGAGTTTGGCTAAGCAAAAGGATATTGCTCCTACTGCAAAAACTGATGCCTAATACTAATGTTCTTTTGAGTTCAAATTATATTGTAAGCTGTCATTAACTTCTCCTTCCTATTATACTCCCTTAAGCTTTACCCCAGACAACACTAGTGCCCTTAAATAGGGCAGCAAACAGCAGCAAATTAACACAAAGCTCTTAAGTATTTGGGGAAGGATGGAAAGTCAATATTTCATATCAAAAAGGTTCAGTCTTGAATATTTAGCACTGTCTCAATTTTTACAGTTTCAAAAATGATACCATTAAATGTTCTAGACAGTCCAAGTCCTCATTGAACTAATGCCTAATTTATTGGTGTTAGAATATTCTTTTACCTTTTCAGAAGGCACTCCTGTTGGCAGACAGATTGTAAGGAAGGTCTTTTTGAAACCTTGCATTATTTTTTTAAAAAACCCTCTAGAAACTGAAGCCTCTCTATACGTCTTCCATCTCTCTGAATGTAAGTAATTTTATTATATGAGCCCTCATTGCCAAAGGACATAAATGGCTATTTTTGAGCTATTTTAAAACCTCTGAAAAATTGGAAATCCAATGCACTGAAAAGTTTGACTTGACCTAATGGCCACAAATCTTTAACATGAAATCCATTTAGTGATGTCACTTTGGCTGTTCCCACTGCTTTGGAATGAAAGATGAGGGAAAAAATATAACTTCTGGCCTGCCAATATATAATTAGATAAGATTTATCTTTGGTAAATATGAGTGTTAGAGCTTTTTTAAAAAAAAAACAGGGACAATTAAATTAGATAGTATGACATCTTTGAATTAAACAGCCCAGATCTCTTATTAGAATAACATCCTTTCACTGAAATAAGAGTAAGAATATTGTCAGAAGACTTAGAGGTGGTGGATGATCATACCGTACTACCAATATTCTGGCAGGTCAGAAATGAATAAGAAAGAACAGTGTCTTGGAAGAGAAGCCAATCTTTCTTTGTTTGCAGAGTGCCTTAGTCCATCACTGTTTATCTCAATGTCGTTTATTTGTGCCATACGTATACCACACGTAGTAGGTTAGCAATGTTAAGAAAGCTTTATCTGCCCCTAGGGTAAGGAATCCATAGATTATGGCTAAGATCCTACATTGGAGCTGCATAGCATTACTCACATTTTATTTCATGACCCTTGTGTTGAATGGCAACTAATACACATCTGAAGATGTACCCCTGTTAGGTTCAGCAGGGTGGAGAAATCTGCATTGCCCGAGAAAATTCATCCATATGCACAACAGCATCTCATGTACAGCTACATTTCTGTAGTCTTGGACTGAATGCAAATGTTAGGTATCACACAATAATGCAGATGAGGAGCTTAACACATGCATAACATGCCAATAAACTAGGGCCATTTCTGCTCTAGACTGTTATAGCTCTATTATTGCACTTTCAACATCCTATGGAATCCTGGGGTTTGCAGTTTGGGAGGGGCCAGCTGGCCCCTCCCAAAACTGCAAACCCCAGGATTCCATAGGATGTTGAAAGTGTAATAATAGCACTATAACAGTCTAGTGCAGAAATGGCCTAGGTTATGGCAAGCCACTCAAGGTCATCTGAATTGATTTCTAGAAGTAGCAGGGCTTAGAGAAGTCCAAGGGTAATAATGGCTGTGGGGAGAGTGGGGAGATGTCTGGGAGTTTTAGGCCAAAATCCCTTACACCAGCATAATGGACCAATACAGTGATCTATATCACCAAGAGAATTTCACTCTACAATTATAAAGTTGAATGCAAATAATATTCATGGAATTAAATTCACGCCTATATTAGACTTTCATGGCCACATCTAATCATGATCAGTTTCTTCAGATCAATCTTCAGCCAGCAATTATTTCTTCTAAAGTCATTTTTCTGACCTGAAAAGAAAAATAACAGAGGGCAGAAAGAATAGCTACAACTTCTACACTCAACATGGCAAGATTTAATCATATCCTTGGTGAACCAGCTTGATCAGCAATTATTCCCAATTCTTTTCTACAATCCTGTGGATAATTCCTTGGGAGTAACCTTCAGTAGACTTCATGGAATTTAGTTCAGGGTAAACATGAACAAGAGCAAACTACATCCAAAAGAAAAGAGAAAAGAAGTATTTTTTTTATTTTTTATTTTTTTTGGTAGGGTCTGTAGTAAAGTGAGTAGGAATTGTTGTTGCTGGTTTTCTTCAAGTTCTTTCCAACTTATGGGGACCCTAAGGCCAACTTATCATGGGGTTGTCTGGTGCTGAGAGTGTGTGATATGTCCACCCCGTGAGTTTCCATGACTGAGTGGGGAATCAAACCCTGGTCTCCAGGGTCATAGTTCAGTGCTGAAACCACTGCACTACACTGACTGTCTAGTAGAAATATCCCTTGCAAAATGAGCCTTGCCACTATTTTTTTAAAAAAAG
Source organism: Ctenosaura bakeri (assembly GCA_948474755.1). Lineage (NCBI taxonomy): Eukaryota > Metazoa > Chordata > Lepidosauria > Squamata > Iguanidae > Ctenosaura > Ctenosaura bakeri. The sequence goes on from CAOLHI010000980.1 coordinate 153,313, forward strand.
GATCTATTTGAGCTTTTAACGTCTTTAATTTTTAGTTCTATTTTTCATACCCTGACCTGATTTCATGATCTACATTTTTATTCCCCTTTGAAAATAATCAAATAGCCTTCTGCTATGTTCCTGGCACCATTTCTAGGACTACAAAAAGTTATACATTTTTATTTTTTTTTAAAAAACATATAATTTCAGGGGTATAATAATGATGCTTTTAAGGATGTAATCCTGAAGAACTTTAATCTATTCAGAGTTAGACGTCAAAGCATGATGACTGCAGCACATGGATTTAATGCTGCAAATTCTAGTCTTGGCACATCAAAAAATGAAAATGATATGTGAGATTTACTGCTTTGGAAGATGTTAGAATGAGTTTGGAGAACTGTTCCAGCCCCACATTAATTTTGGTGATCCAATAGATTAATTCAATACCTTCAAGCATTTTATTCCATATATATGGCCCATTTAAAGTGCAGCGTCTCTCCCTTACATTGATTAATAGCAGAGCATAAAAATGGGTTAAACATTATTCTTGGTCTTTTCTTTCATCTTTATTCATTAAAACAGCACTTCTTTGCACAGAGATTTACACACAGTGTCAGCATTTATAATAGTCAGTCTTCAAGAAGTAGGGTTTAATTTTTGCATAAGCCTAAATAAAAATGGAAATAATTATATAAAAAGTAAATCTTAGCAAAACATTAATCCTTTTCAGGTGCCTATCAGACAACACACACAATATTGTTGTATCACGTTATGCCGCCTACCTTAATCTGGTGACCTCCATGCTAATAAAGGTAAATAAATATAGCATGTTCCCACAAGACTGAAGCTGCAGAAGTTCTCTCTCTTTTGGGATCTTAGTATGTATCTGATTCACTATAAACAGAAGCAAAGGAATTTGTTTGTTTTGTATCTCAGCAGCAACTACATCACCTTAGTGGAATGACTCCAAAAAATAAGGGCAGGAATTCAGTATGGGACTTGCATCTTTGTATGTAGACTTACCTGTGCAGGAAATACACTTGAGAAATTTTCCAACATCCATATTCACCTAGGGGTTGCTGTGACCTTACTATATACAGGCATCCATTGCACATTGATGGGATGACTGAGGTACCATGGCTCAAGGCACAATAGGCACCTACATGCTTTGGGGCACCCCTCAATGAGTGTCCAGGCACCAGCTAAGGATTGCTGGAACCCAACAGGAGCACCTGAAGCATCAGAAGATGCACTGCATAACAAAAGTTCCCAATGCACATCAAAGCACTATTATGGGTGCCCTGATAAGTGTCTCTGCAATTCACTAACAGGGTTTCATTGTGCCTCTGCAGCATAACTAAAGATTTGTAAAGTTATGCAATGCAGACTGTGACATAGAATCTCAGCTCAGCAATCTAATGGATGAATTGCTAGATTTACCACAGATGAAATCAATGTTTTGCTTATTTAAAAGTGCACAAAGGAAATGAGCACAGTGGATGTTGCTTGTCTTGAAAATAGTGACCTAAATCGGCTTGGTAGTCTCAAGTAAAGCAGAACTGTTGAATCAATAGAAATCTGGTAAGTCAACACTTATGTGAGCACCATTGATTGTTACTTGAGACTAGAAAATGGATCTAAGATAGAGCACATTTTCTTATATACTCCCAGATAGGGATGTAAATCTTTGGCTGTTTTATCTTTGCTTGCAAGGACAAATAATTATGGTAGTTTTCTCCCCACTGCTGGAAAAAATGAATATTCCTTTGGTATTCTCCCTGTATTCAAACATTCCAAAGTATTGCAGAGGATTTATTCTGTGTAGAAAATTAAATGAGGTTTGGCACATAAAACTGTTTTCTGCACAGAAAATAAAGTTTCTTATGTAGGAAAGAGTGCTTTTGTAAAAGAAACCTGTTTTTTGACATAGGCCATTTCTGCATGGGGCAAGGGAATCGTCCCGCACCGCTACTTACCGGATCTTCTGGCTCCCTGGTCTGGTCCAGGCTGCTCCGGAGCAGTGCGTGGTCGTCAATCCGCTCTGCTCCAACGTCCAAAATGGTGGCTTCCAGTTGGTCGTGGGTCTCGACCAACCACTGAAGCTCACCAGCCTAAAGCCCGCCCTCGGCAGATCACAGGCTTGTATTAGTGCGAGCCTGCGAATCTGCACAAGGGAGCAGGCTCGCAGTGGCGCGCTCCGTGCTTTTGAAAGACCGGAAAAATCAGGTCTTTCAAAAGCATGCTGGAGGACCACTTGGGGTCATTCCAGAGCAGACTGAGGTGTGGATCTACAGTAAGTAGTCCGGACCCAGTCTGCTCCAAGGTGCAGACGTCCTCTATGGAGGACGCACTGCACCGTTTTGATTACCCTGTGTGGAAATGGCCAGAGATGTCTAGAATAATTACTCTGCAGAGTAATTACTCTGCAACCATTTGGGATGTTTCTATAAGGGAAGAATGCTGCAGAAAAAAAAAATGCTGCTGGTCTATTATTCACCCTAACACAGTTCCCCAACTGTTAGGAATTTTGTTTTTCATCCCCACTCATAAATGTAGTTTTTGTTCCAGTGTTCATAGACCTCAAGATTTTCCCATTCCTACAGTTCTTGGAATTACACTTTCTGATATAGATGTGTAGAAAGTAATGTTGCAAGTTAGAAGTAAGACTGTGGCTAATTTGGTAGGAGTAAGCACCACTGAACATACTGGGACTTTTTTTCTAACTAAGCATACCTAGAACTGCATTTTTAGTATACTAAAATGGTATCCAATTGTCAGGAAGAGATAATTCTTACATCTGTAGATCTGAAAGCTACATTTGACACCACTAAGGGTAAATGTCCCTTGTTCAACCTGATACAAGGTGGTTTCCTATGTTCCTACACACTGACATGGGAAATACCTTTCCATGTATGCTAACTATCCCTCAAGACTGCTATTCAAGATCTTTTTAGCTGGAGATGCCCTGGATTGAACATAAGATGTATGCAAAACATGTGTTCGCCACAAGAAGAAAAAGCATTTATATTTCAAATAGTCCAATCTTTCAATGCATTACAGAAATACATCTGCAAAAAGCAAGTGGAATTTATTGTGTATATGATGGATGGTGAAATTGTTCACCTGAATAGAGACAAAGAAATAGAAATACAAGATGTGGGAGTGCAAAGATTTTTAAGTAGGAATCATTTGTTCTGTAGAAATATTTGGTTTACCCAAGGAAATCTTTCTTCTGCAAAAGAAACTTTTCCTGTGTGTGTGTGTTCTAAAGAATACAGAGAAGTTGAAGAATAGAATAATGGAAGAATTGCTAGTCATAAGTAAGATGTACATTCAGTAATCAGCAATGCAATCTTATACATGTCTAGACAGAAGTCATCTCTATTTAGTTTATTCATATTTACTATTAAATAGACCTGTTTAGGATCCACTATTAATATCCAAAATCATTATATTTTCACAATCAGGGTAGTCATAACAATGAGGGCCAAAGCTGGATTTTAAATAATCCTCAAGATTAATTTTGATGTGGATAATTCCATAATTAATGAACAACTCAATCTGCTAATCATATTTTTTTCATAACCTCTAGTGCATGGATTTCTTATTCTTGCAGCTTGAGGAGGATACAATGCCAATCGTACATTCTCCAAGTGTCCATGCGACATGTGGCATAAAGTAGTAGATAGACGCATTCATATGCACATATGTCCAATTATTTGATCACTCAAATGCCCCAGGATTATTTTCACCAATAAAGAGAGAGAGAGAGAGAAGAGAGAGAGAGAGAGAGAAGTACAAAAGAAGTACAAAATATCAGGATGGGAAGGAGGCTACAGTCCTTCAAACTTCCATTGAATGAGGACAACACAGCCCTCTAGCTCTTGCAGTTTGGTGTATTTTAAAGTACAGTCTTTCGTAACATACAAGCAATGGAGACAGTAAAATGAAATATACATCAGATTAAATCCCCCACATTTTTTGAAGAGGAAGGAGAGGCACATATATCACCTTAAAGTAGTTGTGTGCATAAACATGCACAACTTTGTGCCTTGTACTACAAATTGTCTTTTATCATTAAACAATTATTATTCATACTTACTTATAATACAATTCAACTAGTGCAGTTGAAGTTGCAGATGTTGTCCATACTATTTTCAAATTATTTGAATGGTCTAATTAGCAGACTAGACAGATTTGGCATTTTGAAGTTAAGCTAAAGGTCATATTTGCTTATTTTCTGTTCTCTTTATAGAAGCCTCACTTGCTTATGATCCAACACATGTGTAAGACAGGAAAACATGATGGCATAAGGGGAGCAACAGAATGTATCTTTAAAGATGTAATCAATCAATCTTGTTTGTAGAAAAAAAAAGGTAATTACATTTCATTCAAAATGAACTGTACAGGAAACACATTCAATTAGGGGCGGGGGGAGTAGAAATGGCTGCTTTTCCTTATGCAGACAATTGGATAATTAGATATGAATGAGTCAGTCCCTTTCTGGTCCATATCTGGGATGCCCTAGTTAATTTGTAATTCCCACTGTTCTCTTTCTGCATTAATCTGTAATTGGTGACCAACCATGGAATAACAAGACCAGACACAGAGAACTGGGTCGGATAAGGGCCACTTTATTTAACCTAGAACCTATTTAAACAGTGTTGAACCTGGAAAGGAGCAAGAAGGATCAGCTGAGACAGGCTGAGGAACGGTAGTCTCCTTCCCACCCATCCTATATCTCAGGATCAAAAGACAGCCCTCCCCTTCACCTAGAAAGGGTGTCGAGATGTTCACTGTAACTATCATTTTCTCTCTCCACTACCTGCCAAGTGACCTCTTTTTGAAGACACCACCCAAGATATTTGTCAAAGTCCCCCATATACAGTGTGGGGTAAAAGGGGAAAACCCAGGTAAAAGGGGAAAAAATTCCTACCTGACCCAAAGTGATCAGAAAAGTTTACACTTTACTGGAGAACTGAGGGTAGGTTGAAGCATTGTCCAAAAACAGTACCAAGGGGTGCAGACATAGCTTATGAACCTTCTAGCTCCATCCCTTCATGCCTTGTCTCATGGCGTTCTGCACTTGACACAGTTATCTCTGGTCTTGCCTTCACTGAAGGCCAGCAAAGGTGGTTCCTCCCAGGCAGTTCCTCTTGCCATGTGGTTCCATATCTGTTTTGTTGACCAATAATGGAATAAAAATGCCAGACACAGAGAACTGGGTTAACTAAGTACCACCAATAACTGGGTCACTCCATGTTTGGCCATTTGGCTCACTCCATGTTTGGCAGACCTAAGAAGCCCCACTCCCATGTCATGGGACTTAAGTGAGAAGAAAGCTCCCAGGCCAGTCCCAAGGGCAGTCCTAGCTTTCCAGGATCTAAAGAGGCAATTCAAGAGCCTTTCCTTTCACCAGAAGGGTGCTGAGGTATTAACCATAATTCTCACTTTCTCTCTCTACTACCTTCCACAGACAAGGGACAAGTATCTGCTTAGTCATTTTCCCCCACTAAGGTTGCCAACAGTGCCATCACTCCCTATTGCAAATTCCTTAGGAACAACCTATTGCCTTCCTCTGAAAAACGGATGCAGTCACCTCTGTGGAGCTCTGACCTCTGAAAAACTATAGTGGGATGTGGAAAAAAGTGACCCAACTCCCTATTCAAGGCATTTCTAATGTTCCTATTTGCCTTTCTATGGGCTGTACCAATGCACAGGGTTCACCCTCACCCTACCAATTTGATGAGGCAAAATGGCCAACCATATCACTATTATTCCCAGCGGTCTATTTTGTATGACCTGGAAGTCATGAAGAGCCTGGAAGATAAGGGTCTTACCCTTCAACAAACCCAGGTCTTTCACCAAAATGTGAGGATAAAGCCCCTTTCACTCTCCAAACAACAGAGGTAATGAACCATGCCAATACAGGCCTCTTTTTCCCAAGCCACTCTATCCTATCAATCCCAACTGAGCACCAAAATGGTAATTTCAGTTGGCCCCCTGCCCAGTAAACCATATTATGGCCATAGATCAGAACTCACTGGTTCTCCAGACAAAACTTGGAATCTGGAAACAACAAAAACATTAGTAAACATATCAATATCAGTCAAAACCTGAGAGGTTGGACATATCTCTTGTATGCGAAGGATGTCCAAAGCCCAATCCGCTGGATTGATCCTACACCCAGGTCCTCTGCCTCGCTACTGAGACCAACACTCCAGTGCCTTGTGAATTCAGGAGTCACCCATGGTATCCTGATACCACTGTGCAAAGTCTAGTGCTGCCAGTCTAGCTCTAATGGACAGTGAAGCTAAACTCCTACCCCTCAGATGGACATAGAATTGCACACTGTGTGAAACAGGGATTGGCCAAAAAGCCAAAGTCCCTCCTCAGACTTAAACTTTGAAAAGACCAGCCTTCTTACAACTTTTCCTACCAGTAGGACCTAAGGACACTATTACTCATTACTATGATGAAAAAGGTTATCATCTATAGTTCATGTTACACTACTGGTTACTTTTCAATGACTTTCTCTTAACTTTTGAGGTTAAAAAAATCTCCTTAGGATTGATAACATAGCATAAGACATCAACATTTCTTGTCAAAATGCTGCCTAAAAGAATCTCACAAGTAACTTGAAACTGTTAATACCCTAATAAAGTAACTTTGCTTTTAAAAAAATTAATTTGTGACACTCTTGTTACCTCAAAACCTAAGAGTTAAAGATAAATGTTACTTCCAAGCCCTGGAAGACAGCCATAAGCAAACTGGAAGTCAGGATATTAATAATAATAATAATAATAATAATAATAATAATAATAATAATAATAATATATTTAAAGGTAAACCATCCATCAATGGCTTATTTGTATCTTACATTCTTGGGTTTGCAAATGCTATGCAGACCTAGAATAATTTCTTTTGTAAACCCAAGGAGATATTAAAAGGCCATAATGGACATTTTATTATTTCATATAAATTGTTGTTGCTGGGTGTCTTCAGATCGTTTCCAACTTATAGCAACCCTAGAGTGAACCTATCACAGGGGGTTTCTGGGGCTGAGAGCATGTGATGTGCCCAAGATCACCCAGTGAGTTTCCATGGCTGAGTAGAGAATCAAACCCTGGTCTCCAGAGTCATAGTCCAATGCTCAAACCACTACACCACGCTTTCTCTTTTATATAAATTAGCTGACGTCTATTATGCTCAACACAGAAAGCAGAGTATGTCCAGGAAGCTAAAAACTTTTTTGTCCAGATTCAGATAATTGTACTTACAGTCAATTAACACATTTGATGATTCTGTTAACATTGATGAAACATACTTTAATGTTTTTATAGCATGAAAATCTTAGTAGAAGAAGTTCACTTTTCATATGAATCTTATTTGTAAGCATAGAATTAGTAACTTTTTATTTTGCACAAAGATTGTTGTGGAATTGGGACAAAATTCAATGCAATTAGTCAACTGGACCGCTCCAGGACACTGTAAGATATGTTTTCTGGGTTGGGAGCATTAGATAAATCAATTTCCAAGAATCTAGTTGTTTTCTACCATTTTGATTAATTTTTTTTACTTTAATATGATCAATAATTCCACTTAGAACTCATTTAGAAAATAATCTGTAATTTATACAAGTTTATTTACCATGAAGCATTATATTCCAATTAGTTGCAGTTTTATTGCAGCTGTAGATAAAATTTTGCATGTATTTCATATCACATTTCAGTCACTCTAAATTTAATATAACTATGTTAATCCCCAACAATGATTTCACTGAAGTAAAGTGAAAACTATTACTTCGTATCTGTTGTTAGTAATTTAAAAAAAAAGAATTGGGAGGATAGGTTCCACTTTATATCTTTAATGTAAAACTGTAAATAATGACATGGATCCTGACTCTCAACCAGAATTTTAAGTTAAGCTCATTTTATAAATATACAAGTATTTATGTGTGTGTGTGTGTGTGTGTGTGTGTGTTATATGTAACAGAATCAAATTCAATTATGTTTAATTAACAGCAAAATCCTATGTGTGTTTTGTTAAGCGGTGTCAAGTCAGCTTCATCTTATGGTGACCCTATAAAAGAGAAAGCCCTCCACAAGAGCCTTGGTCATCAACAATCCTGTTCAGGTCTTGCAAATCCAGCCCATGGTTTCTGTGGCTGAATCAATCCATCAGTACTGCAGTCTTCCACTTTTCTTATTATCTTCCAGTTGAGACTATGTATTTTCATCTTTTCCAATTACTCAGTTTGCCTCAGGATATATATCCAAATGATCATATCCCCAGTGAGTCATGTTGGCTTTTAGTGATAATTCAGGCAAGATTTCCTCTCAGACCCATTTATTTCTCTTTTCACCATCTGTATGATCTGTAGAACTCTCCTCCTGCACCACATTTCTAATGTATTGATGGTCCTCTCTTCATCTATTTGAAAGTGAATCTTATTGTATTCAGTATCTTACATTCAGGTAAATGTGCATAACATTTCAGCCTTGTACTTGTATTCAGCGATGAACCTGTTGTATAGTTTATCAGAACTGTAAAACAGTCTGCAAAATTTATCCTCAGAAATTATGGTGTATTGCTTTTCATGGCCACAGGGTCAATCTACCTTAAATCCTTTGGGCCATTAGATCCCAAGTCTCTACTGACATTCTATACCTTTTGAATTTCTGTTCATTATGACTCCATGTCAAAAAAAGTTCTCAGCACTTCAAAAAATGTAGTGTCCCCTCAGACAGACAGCACCTCAGGCAAATGCATCTGCTGAGGTTGGACAAGATGATCCACTGGCCTCTTCCAATTCTACAGTCCTATGATTTAATGATTTATCTAACTAGATAATATTACTATTTTTCAAGATGAAGCTTGCCTGATCCATCATAATACTGAAGTGCTGAGAATTTGTTTTGACATGGAGTGGTAATGAACAGAAATTCAAAAGGTATAAAATCAAGGCCATTTCTAAATAGCTCTTTCTTTCATCCAGCCTTGTTTACTTTCAGTCACTCCTTCAAAATAGATTCTATTAATGTTTGCTCAAAAGTACATTATGCTTATTTCAGTTGGATTTATGGATTATGGCTGGGGAAATCTCAACTGAATTTGTCATTCTGTCATGGAACTCTCTGGGTCATCCTTGGGCCAGTTTCTCTCTCTCTCATTCTCTGTTTGTTGTGAGGATGAGTGAAAGTGGAGAGCCACTGTGGCATTACAGTTAGTTTGTTGGGGTTCACCTTAGGAGGTCCTGCCAGGCCCTTTTCGCACTTTGCCTTCTTGCGTGAGGGGGAGGGCATCTCGCGCAAGAAGGCTCCTCCAGGAGGCTGCCGCTTCCCCCCTCTTCCTTCCGCAGGCGCTTCCTGCTGGCGCGTCCGTTGTGCTAGCGCCCCGCCCCTTCCTTCCGCAGGGGCCTGTGGGAGCTGTAGGCCCCGCAGAGGGAAGGAAGCGCGACTCGGCTGCCTCCCTGACGTTCCGCACAGCAGGTAAGTGCGCGTGGGCACCGGGAGCGTTGTGCGAGCACGGGTGATTTTCGCTTCAAGTCAAAAATAAAAAAATCCGCGCTCGCGCTGCTTCAGCCCCGTGAGCGCCGTGGAAGTGTGAGTGCGTCGTGCAGAGCGACGCTCCCACTCCCGGGAGGCCACGGGGCTCTCGCGCAAGAGAAAGCCCATGCGAAACTGAGCCATGATACTCATTGAGTGACTTCAGCCTGATCCTCCTCAAACCTCCTCCACTTTTGTGATTCTCAGCCTCTCTCACCCCCTGCCTTGATAAAGGAGGAAAGTCATCTATGCTGCCATGGTGGTCTGTAAATGTAATGTATCAATAAAGCCTCTTTGGAGGAAAACCAGGACATAAAAGTAAAGTTGGAGGCAGGAAAAGAATTGTGCACAGATTAATTGAAATTGGTTTTAGCTGCAAGCTGAGGGAAAGAAAAGGAAAATCAAGATTGACATTCCAGCCTCTTGCCTACAATATTATGCTGGAGTACACTGGATGACTGTCCTAAACCATTCAGCTTCAGCACCCCAGCACCCACAATATAACAATAGGCTTTATTGGCATAAAAATTGCATATTTTTAAACTGTTCAGGAAATAAAAAATGTTCACATGAAATAAGATATGAACTAGAGATGGCAGACTTGCCTGCCTGCTACCTTTTGTTTTGACATGAACATATTTGTATCCAGTCATTAAACTTTTGGATTTTTCCATTGATTTATCTGGGCGACTCTCATTTTCACCCTGGGAAACATTTAACCATGGTTTCTCTTCTCTGAACCTGAAAAACACGTTAGAGATTAAATGGCTCCCTCTAGTCAACGTATTCTCCCATGCAACTCCTTGTTTATGGCTGGTTGCCTGCCACCTCCACCTGAATATCTATCACATAGCTTCCAACTGTACTGATTTAGCAGGGACAGTCCTGATTATTCTTCTTTCATCCCACTTTTTCAGCTGCCTTTAAAATGTCCAAATTTCTTTCTCCCCCACTTTCCCACTTGGCCTCAGCTTACTTCAATTGCAGCAAACTGAGTTCAAACTGTAAAAGTAGCTGACACTCAGTTAATTCAGGAGATGAGAGGAGGTAGTGGAATCTTGCCCTTTCCAGTAGGCTTAGGCAAAAGCAAACTTCTGCATCATCTCCTGGTTTCTGTGTTCTTCCTTATTAATAACTTTTACCATCATGACCACACTCTGATGTTCTTTGGCTACACTATCCCAGTTTTCATCTGTAAAATGTTGAAGGGTATGACCTTACATATTGCTTCCAGACCCAATTATCAGAGTGAAGCAACATTGGCTTTTCTTATGAAAGCCTATTTAAGAATGTCCCTCTTTTGCAGTATATTTACATGCTGTAAAGGAGTTGTCAATAAATACATGGCAAGTTATCACATTTTACTCTAACTTAATTACCCTTAAAACCTTAGGAACCACCCAGGGAGCAATGATTAGAGCTTTGGATAAAGCATATGAACCAGAGTTTTTGGTTTTAGGGCTTTAATTGACACTGAACTTCTTCTAATGCTTTTTCTGTATGCTTCCTGTTACATTAATGAATGTGGTCTGGAATGTAGAGCAGCAATCATTGACTAATATATTTTATACAGTTTTTCAACTTTGTTCAAGTGACTCTACCAAAACTATCCTTTCATAAATGTGTGGGATTATTGTGGGAGGATGCTTAACAATTCCCACACTGTTCACTTGATTCTGTAAATGTTCCCTTCCCAGTCTTTTTTTTTTTTTAAAGAGACCCATGTTTTACTCCAGCATCAAAAATATGTCCCAAAAATATGTTCAGCTGGAGTAGGTGTTTTCAAGGAAAACTGATAGGTACAAGTAAGGGTTAAGTACCTCCACCATTTTTCAATTCCCCTTGTAAATATCTACACCCACACATCAATTCACCCATCTGTGCATCAGCATCACCACATAGATCATAATTCCCAGGGCAGTATCTTCAAGCAGAGGTGCAGGGAAACTCTCAGGGGGAATGCATATAGAAGAGATGCACACATTCATGCTTACACACCCATGTTGGCTTTCCACATTTTGATGTTAGTGAAGTAATACACATTCTTTTCATAATCTAAAGCAAGATCTTTCAATCCAATAGCCAAATTCAATTTCAGGGAAGTTTTCTCAGGGGCTGCATTCCAGTGATATACCTTCCAACTGTCCTTTCCTGCCGTCTTAACCACACTCTGATGTTGGTTGACCAAACATGTCCCAATTTTCATCTGTGAAATGTTGAAGGGTATTCAGTAATAGGTAGGATCAAAGGCAACAGAATGGCTCCAAAAATACTAATATACATTAAGTTGAAACTCTTCCCACTGAACACTAAGCCTTAGAAGAAACCTTTCAACTTTTTAGATTGGAGAAAATGCCTTTCAAAACCTGAGAAATCACTAAAAAATTATCTCTTGTGAAAGGGATGCCTTTTGGATAACCCTAGAAGGATATAGTGTTACCATAGGGGGTGTGCTTATGTCTAATATAAAGACAGGATTCCTAGGAGACCAGTAAGTCCAGACACTAAAATGACATGATTTGGTTTTACTTGATTAGGTTAGCCAGGTCTCCAAGAGGCTGTGATTTCATATGTAGAGAGGGCTAAATGTCATAAATTAGCCAACTCTTGAATACAAAAATCTGCTATCAAGGTAGTTCTCATAGATGTGAAGGCCAATAAAGGAGAGGAGGAGGAGGAGGAGGAGGAGGAGATAAAGAAATGCTCATTTTCTGATTATTTGAGCAAATATTTATTTATTTATTCACCATTTTTTGCTCAAATTTCAAGGGGCTCTGTCTGGGCACATCCATACATTCTTTCAAGTCTATTCCATTATCTCCACATATTTATTCTATAATAGTTTGATCCAAGATAATTTAAAATTCAAAATGTTGGTTTTTTGATTAAAGACATACCTTGCTGACTGTCTGGTATGCCTGTATATACCCTATCATCCTGACACATTCATACAATACATTAAAAACCCTATAGGAGGTTTCTTAAATTTCTCAACATCCAGGAATGCAGAGGTAGAATGCCAGTTCAGGAAGAATATATGGTATCACTCACAGATGATTGCATAAAACATCCTGTCTTTACCATTAAATGACTTGCTTGTCTACTTTCCATCAAAGTAGGAAATGTGGAAAAAATTCATTGGACTCAGCAGTTTCAAGCAACTAGCATTTCCACATATCCCCTCATCTCAAGGCTTACAGAGTGTTCCTGGAAATAGAAGGTGCACAAAATAAGGTGCATTTTAAAAACAGCCATAATTGAAAGGACAGGCAAAACATGCTTCATCTATAAGGGAAAACTGCATAAATAACTAAATTTTAAATTAGGAAAAATGCATTTCAAATGGCACAAATTTCAGAGTGGGAGAGAAAAAGAGTCTTCCAATCTTATACAGAACAAGGACAGGAAAAAATGAAAGTTGTTAAACAAACTGCAAATTGTTATGTTAAACAAAAGAGCTATCTACTGAGAATGTTACCCTAACACATTATGACTGGTATCATGTTAGGGACATATAGTGTAAGTTTCCTTTACGGATGCACTTTTCTTTTCTTTCTCTTCTCTTCTTTTTTTTTTTTCATTCTTTGTGGGAACTGGCATTCCCTTTCTCCTTCTGTAGCACCCATAACATCAGCTGGCATACTAAACGTAGTCTGAAGACCATTTGGTGCTTTCGTGGAAGCCATAATATGCTTTGTGGGAATGGATTAGAGAAGCATCTGGCTGTGTTCTTTTAGCAAGATGCAAAATGATGACATCAGTGCTGATATCTTCTGGGGTCTTCCAGAGGTCACAGTGCTGCTCTAATAATTTGCATCTGGGTATGAGAACATAGCTAGATGTGTCTGTGATCCTAGGCTCTCCCTACAAAGCACAAAATGGCTATGGGGGGAAGGCTTTCAGAAGCTGTTCAGTAAGTTAGGGGATGGAATACGGTTCAGCCTAGAATAGGTCCACATGTGGACTTAGTGCACTACACTGAACCATATAGGATTGCAGCCCATATTCAATTGTGAATCCTCACAGCCCTGCATTCATTATTGCCAAGCCACCAGCCAGTTTAAAAAAAAAATACAGTACCACATAATGGTCATCTTCAGGAACTTTGCATAATCCATTTTTGTCTTGGCCCATAATCAAGAGCTCTCTTGAACTGAGTTCTTCAGTGGAAGTTCCTCCAATGTGAACCAGGACCAGTTCTTGGTTCTGCTAAAGCGTGGTTTGTCACCTTGGATCCCACATAGTGTCCATTTGATCCCTGGAAAACTCACTTCCCTCTGATTGTGAGGAGTGGGCCTCAGACTGCTTGAGTTATCAGGGAGGCCTTGAGAGCATTGTCTCAGATGACTTTCCTTCCTTAGACTCTCACTGCTTGCCCCAGAAGCTAATCAGTAGGAAAGGATACTGGCCTTTTAGAAGGCAGACCTGAAGGAGGCACTCCCAGAAAGATTGTTCTAGTCTGGCTATAAGGCCCTGTTACCTGCTCTAGTCAGTACCTGGTAAGCTGACTGTACCCAATGGCAGCACTGGTATTCATGCTCCTCAATCTGACTCCAAAGTCAGTGAGTCAGTACTGGGGTCATGACTTCCAGGGTCCTTGACCTTCTTCAACCAACCAGCTTATCTTTGCCATTTCTCTAAGACACTGCCTAGTGCAAAGATGGAATACCCTTTGGAACAGGACAATCTAAATGTAATTGGTATTCATATTATACAATCTTATGATTAAGCAAAATCCCAAACTGTATTTTAATTTTCTAAACATTGTTCTTGTTTTGTGTTAGCTGGTGAAGTAAAAGGTTAGTCATTTGCTTATAGTCTCTGTAACACAGTAGACCAGATCCTTCCTGAATTCCAGCCCTGTGGCATACCAGTGTGGTATTATCTTGACTTTTATTGACTTTTATTTCCTTTCTTATTATACTGTAATAATTAAAAACACTTTACACAAATAAATGGTATCCATCGATAGCCAAATAAAAACAGCTACTTAAATTGGTAGTTATATTTACTGGTTCCATGGTCATTCAAGTTGTGTACTGCCACTATTTTTTTAATAAGGACTGCAAATTATATCCCACAGAGAAATGTATTAAGTTAATTGTCACACAGTAGCAGAACTGCATAAAACAGTGCAGTGAAAATAATGATCAGCAAAAATCAACATGAAGACATTTCAATACCTTCTTTTCTTTCCCAGAGTTTTACTCTATATTAGAGTTTATCTGCAACCCTGTTGTCTATTTCTATTGTGACCCATCACCTCCAACATATCACATCCTTGGGGGAAATGGCCTTTTTTCCAGTTTACATACACACTTCCTATAAACATCCCAAAACAAAGATGTAGAGGCTGTGATCACAACTCTGTCAGTTTCCTTCCCCTGTATGCTATTCAGCATCACTAAGGGATTCATTATCACCAGGGACAATCTTTGCCAGATGCAGAAATCTGTGTGTTTGGAAAGCTAGCACGGGGCATTCTGCACCTCGTGTTGGCCTAGTAAACATGGGCCTGAGAAATTCCAATTTTTTCAGGCAGACCATTTTCAGACAGCCATAGCTGCACTTCTGATATAATCTTGATTTTAAGCAAATCTGACTTTACTATAAACCCTTCTGGAAATCACTGCAGGTTCCTCCCTTTCTTTTCCTTTCTGTAGCTTCAGAAGGAAAAATATACTCTGGCCTGCAGTCTCTCGTAGATCTGTTTGTTAGCCTTAAACTTTTAATGCTATTTGCTATTGTAAGTTAACAATTAGCTATAGTATTAATTGGTTTTAGGGCTCATCAAATAACTTTGCGTTAGAATTGTTTTTTCTGCATAGTACATGTCAGTGATCAATATGTGCAGCAAGGAAGAACACTGCTAATATCGAAGATATCTTTGAGAATGATCCAGGATGTTGACAGGGTCATGTAGACTTGAGAAGTTAATGGTCAGATAAAATGTGACGTGTACAAACTGTAACTTTGTTGATACTGATGCATGAATCTTTTCTTTCATGTAAGCATTCTTTAATATAAACATAAAAATGGTATAAGAAGGGAAGCCTAAAAGGATAAAGTCACCCTTCCTTGTCACTACTCTCAGTGGTGATACTTGGATGGATCCTTTGGCCAAAGTTACTTGTGTGTATGTGTCTTTCTTTTTTTCCTTCTCTTTTCTACCTTCCTATCTTGTGTTTGTGGTTCAAGTCACCTCCATGTCCACCTGGGGATGCCATGAGGTATGGTTTGTTTATCTACCCTAACATGTTGTGCTCTGGCACTATAGAAAGCTCTGAGATGCCATAGAGAGCTGCCACAGTTGATGATGAAGTTCAGTAGAAAACATGGTAGGGAGAAATTTGGCTACCACCAAGTTCCAGGAACAACAGCCAGCTTCCCGGAGGGATTTAATGTGCCCTCCTCCCATGGAAGTTCCCTTTCCCTGTTCTGTCACTTTAGCATCCACATCCACACAAACATTACACCATTTTCCCCCCAATTGGGACATTAGGAGATTTAATTTCTCATTCTCTGTGAGCACCTAATAAAAATTGCTAGATTTTAACTCAGATATTACCTTTACAAGTTTGAAATTATTTGTCTGCTGTCCTTCCATTATGAGACCCAAGGCAGCTTACAATACAGGTTAAAAACAAAATACAGGATGTAGCATGAGCTATTATTTTATACATTGGTTAATTGTTTCTGAAAGAATGTTTATAATCCAAAAGCCTGAACTCCTATTCCACTAGCCAGAACTATAATATCATAATAGGATGTAATTCTAAATCATCTTAATTCATTAGCAGCATTCTTTTCTTTTCTGGATAACATTGGCTAGATGAGGTCAAAGGAATTATAGATAATCCTCTTGTCCCTAGGCATCAGAGAGAAACTGATTCCAATTGTAAATCTGAAGTGTTGAAGTGCGACAACTTTATTTCCATGATCCTGAACTGAGCCTAAGGCTCTTCATCCTGAACATGTAAAATAATTGAACAGTTAGGTGCTAACAAGACTTACAACATTTTAAGGTGTAAGTTTCCCATTTCCTTTGACTACATTTGTTATGTCTGAGTGATAATGAAGTCGGTAATTATAACAAGCTTCTTTACATTAGCACTCAGGCAGATTGCCTGAGTTGCTGAGAAAGCCACTTCTGATGTTTCAAGTTTCTGTGCTAGTGAATGTCATGTAAAGCTTGATGTTGCACCTTGTGTATTGTACTGATCTTCCCTTTCTTTGTCATTCTTGATATTCTGCAGATGGTCATAACTAAACAAACGAAGAAAACAGAGGAGCAGCAGGGGCTAAGAAATTTGGAAGACATTGCTGTTCTCCTTTTGCATGTACATGCTTCAGTTTTCACTGTTTTTTCCAAAGGCTCTGTTCACCAGAAGATTTTGAATATTTATATTCCATCTTTCTTCCATGGAGCTCAGACAGTATACTTTGGGTTCCCACCAGTTTTGCATCCAGACCCTGACTCTGATCATGACTTGCTTAGCTTGCTTGTTCTTAGAACTTAACTATTGCCCAGTGATATTGCAATCCTGATGCTTTACAACAATAAAATGCTAAATAAATAACAATAACAACAACAACTGACCAGCTGGCAGAGGTCTCTTTTTCACTTTCAGTGGCATAAGGTGCCAGTCACCAGATTTCAGGTTATGGGAATCTTCCATAGATGTCTTTCATGAATCTCTCCACCAAGTTTTTCACAGTTCTTCCGTACTGGGGAGACCATCTCTCTGCACAGTTTCAGGCAATTGCATACCCTCAAGCTGTTCCAATTTGGCAAGGACCACCCAATTAACCTTCTGTCACCCCACTTTTTCAACAGTCTTTAACATGTCCCAATTTCTTTCTCTTCCTCCTACCTTTCCCCTTTGTTCTCAGCTTACTTCAGTTGCTGCAAATTGACTTCAAAGTGCAAAAGTTATTTGTACTCAATTAACTCTGAAGGAGAAGGGAGGGGTAGAAACTTATCTTTCCCAATAGGCCCTGCCAAAAGCAAATTTCTTCATCCTCTGCTAATTTGTATGTTCCTCATCATTAATAACTTTTCCCACTTGACCATACTCTGATGTTTTTCAGCCATGTGTGTCCTGGTTTTCATCTGTGAAATATTGTAGAGTATGCAGTTGGGAGATGGAGTCTTAATGCTTCACAGTAGGCTTTTCACCAATTTCTATTTTCTTTCTGGCATTCAGGGACTAGAAAGAGAATGATTTGGACTGTAAGCCATTGTGTTGTCCACTGGACTTGAATGTATGCAGAAGCTTTTCTTTTGAGAATATTTGCTTGCCAGACTGGCATTGCCTCACCTGGGTGAAGAAGAGAGGTGTGTGTTGTTGTAGCAATTTTTGCCAGTGATCCTATGACAAACAGAGCACACTAGTGCAGCTGTAGCCATAGCTGTCCAGCTGGGAAAAATTACCTATGATAGTGGAAGGTAATGTGATTATATCTGCATGAATTCAGAAACATAGTTCAGTCCTTACTACTAGGAATGAAGACATGCAAATGGGCAGTGGACTGAACAGGATGGACAATACATACAGGAAGGTCAACAAAGCTTTGGCCCTTTCCACATGATGATGGAGTCCCAGTGTGAAGATGCAAGAGGAGTGGAACCATGATGACGCTTCTATATGATGTTGCAGTCCTGCTCTTCTAGTGTCACCAGCCAGCACAATTGCGGGCTATAAAACTGATGGAGAAGCTCCATCAATGACTCCTGATTGTGTCAGCCTTCTATTGCAACCAGCCATGCAGAAGGGCCTGAAGCACAAACTATGCAGAAGGATGGAACATGTCTTTTGTGCTCCCTTCCACAGGCAGCCAGTCATGTGTAGAGAGAAGCATTGGGGACATGCTTCCATCCTGAGAGAGGTGCTACCAGGATTGAGACAGGACAATGTGAGGGAGTGTTGTCCTGTGGAAAAGACTTTGGTTTGGATTCCTGAATTGCCTCAAGAATAAGTCATCCAGCAACAGAGCATCACTTACAAGCAAGATGGTTTTCCAACATTGGCTATGAAGGAGATTCAGAGGAACTTGGACTACTATTTGGCAATCTAGTTGGGGACCTGATCTACTGGCCTCACAATCAGATATCGTGCTGGACCACATGATTGGTGCAAGTCTCCATGAGGCTTGTTTACCTGGCTCATTCAATCTCACCAGTATATAGAGTGCACATCAGGACAATCAAATGTTGTGGCACATCCATTTCTTTTGGCGTGATCTATAGTTTTTAATGATCTACACAATCAAAGGCTTTGCTGTAATCTGTAAAACACAGGGTGATTTTGTTTTGAAATTCTTTAGTGTGCCCCATTAGCACATGTATGATTGCAATATGATTCTTAGTACCTCTTCCTTTTCTACAGAAGCTTGGGCATCTGGCATTTCTTGTTTCATATGTTGTAAAAGTCATGAGCAACCTTTTTCCTTGCATGTATTCAGGCATATGTTTTTAGATTAGTGCAATGTTTCAGGTAACCTGTTCACATTTAGGACTGTAGAGGTCACAATCAGTTTTAATTGGTTTCATAATGAACCAAAATCCAGTGCGGAAAAAAAAATCCTCACTAGGATCAAATCTATTTTGCCCCCTCTGTTTTCAGCTACTTGAAGTTTCTAAAAGTATTTTCGGGGGTGTGGTATCCATACACAACACCTTGTAAGCTGGATGTTACCAGAACATGGATGAAGCAAGGTAATTGAGTGGTTTTCTGCATCATCAAGGAAGCAGCAAACCTTCCTGGGAAGGAGGATCAACCACAAAAGCAGCTGACATGGGGATGGATCATATGAAACAGCTACAGAAGACTTAGAAATTAGAAAACCAGGCCAGGTGAATCAAAGATCCAACCTTATCTAAAGAAAGAAACATCTCCCACCCTGACAAACCAGAATCTGAACAGAATGGGAGCCCAGAGCCATATGCTCTTATATCCTAATATAGTTTGCCAAAGTTGCCAAATCACTAGTGCAAAGTCCATGTTCTTGGAAAATTCCATCAAACAAAATAGAAGTCAAAAAGGCTAGGCATTGACTGGTCATATACAGCTTTCCCAAAAAAAAGAAGGTAAAAAAATATGCTATGTAACTATCAGCATGTTATTTTCAAGAAATTTTCCTAGCACCAGGTAAAGCAATTGTAAATTGTAAAGCAATTGTAAAGCAATTTTCATTCCTCCTTCAGAGCTCTAGCCATATCCTGACTTCTTGGTCAAGAGTGGGATTCTACACTGGATGCAAAGAATATCTACAAAGATAAATGAGGAGATGAAAAACCACCAGTTGAAAGTCCTATAGGTTGTGGCCAAAAGCTGTGGAGGGGGAAGGTCAAGCAATACTACATGCAAATGAATAGCTAAGAGTACATTTATTGACATACACAGAATGTACACATGCTGAATATATGTGAACACCCCAAACATCACTTACAAACAAAGGCCTGGATCCAAGCTTAGTCATTTTTAGAGCAGACCCAGTTAAACAAATAAGACTTAGGTAGTCATAGCAATGGCAAGACCCCTCTGAACAAATCTTGCCAGGAAAATTCAGTGATCCATCCACCTTAGATTTTCCATTAATTTTTTCACAATTCATCTCACCACCACCAAGAAACATCAACATGATTCTTTATTTTTCTTCCTTGAATGCATGTACATATGCATGTCAGAGCCACAAGTAATATGGAAAAACATTGTATATTAGCTGGGAAAAGGTAGAGAGGCTTTCTACAACACAGCTTAGTATTTTAAACAGCCTGAAAAAATAATGTCTTATTTGACTGATGAACTTTTTATTTCCTTTCCTTTCCTTTCCTTTTTTTATTTTCCTTTTTTTTTTTTTTTTGGGTTCATGTCTTTAATGATGCAGTTCTGCAAGGCATTCTTTGAATCTAATGATAGATATTAAAGGAAAACTTTGGCAAGTAAATATTAATGGATTCCTTTTGTTGTTGTTGTTCCAAGATCTGCTTTCTTTTTCTTTTTTTAGCATAATGAAGAGAATGACAGACCATGTTCTTTGTTTTAAGTTTGATAAGGTCACCTACCAGCAAAATAATTTTATGTTTAATTTGGAATTAGAAGTGAATAGATGAAGCCATGCAAAAGAAAAGCAAAATTTATGTCCTAAACTGTAAAGCAATTTACTATTGAAGCCAGTTGATTTAAATAATATGGTTATTCTAAGGCCATTTCCACTAGCCTGTTATAGTGCTATGATTCCACTTGCAACATCCTATGGAATCCTGGGGTTTGCAGTTTAGGAGGGGCCAGCCAAAGAAAGGATTCCATAGGATGTTGCCATTGGAATCATAGTGCTATAACAGGCTGGTGCGGAAAGGGTCCTAAATTAGAAAGATTTAAGGGTAATCACTATTTAGCAAGTGGGTTCCATTGTTTTGGGCTAACATTTTACCTTAAGTAGGCCACACATGACTATAAAGAATAAAATTCAATGTTAGTAACATGAGACTTTGATAAATACCGGTAATCACATATAATGTCCCACCTACAAAACATTCAATTTTTATATGTGTGAGTGTGTGAGTGTTATTTTCAATATCACAAACAGGAAAATAGGAAAACAAATAGTACAATACAGAAAATTGTAAAGATAGTTCTTCAACTATTTCATGGTTTCTAAGAAAGGAGCTGATTTAAGTAGCAAAGACAGCAAAGACAGTTGCTTAAAAGTAAATTATTTCTTACGAAGCTGGTTAAAAGCAAATTACCTCTTAGGTTCATTTCAATAGATTTACAAGGAGAAACTGAAGGACAAACCCACAGCTCTGTTTCTGTGGTATTGCACAAAATTATTGTTTAAATTGCTAAGGAGAAGTGAAGATGTTTCGCTTTGTTTGATCTTAGTGAGTTTTACCCACCTACTGCCCTCACTGAGAAACACTGGAGAGACTTTACCCTTCTTTTTTATTAGAGTCTTAGAATATGTGGAGCTTGAATCCATTCTGAGAAACACATCCTGCAGGGTCAGATCCTTTGAGCTCCAAACTAGGTTCCCTGCAGGATGGATATGACTTCTGTACTTCTGCCTGGGATGAACGAAGTGCAGACTTTGGGGTCAAAAACAAATCTAGGGAAAAGTCATAGCATATCTGGGAAGAAAGCTGTTTTGCCTTCAGAAAGTCCCTAGATTGATTCTCTAGTATCTCCAGGTAAGGCAGGGGACATACTCTTCCTGAAACGATGAAGAGTTACCATCAATACCATGTTAAATGAACCAACAGTCTGACTCACTATTAGTCATTGACCCTGTATATAACAATTCCACCACTTCTCTTGCTTCCAAGAAGGAGGGTCCCAGGAACAAGGTTTAGAGCAACACCATTAAAGCTGCCCACTACCCACAGCACGTCCTCCAAAGCAAGTCTAGAAACAGAATATGACAATAAGGCAAAAGTCAAAACAAAGTCCTATCAGAGAGTGAAGTAAGTCAAGAAAGGAGTAGCCAAAGCCAAACCAACTAACAGTCTAGAATTTAACCAATCCAGTTCAAAATAAGCAGAGAAGAATATAATCTAAGATAGGTTGCTCTCAAAAAACAGGTTGCTCTCAGCAAGTGTTGCAGGATTCAAGAAACATTAGGTAGAGGCTCAGGAACAACATTATTCTTAGCAACTTGATGTTGCCAGCTCCAAGACCTTTCATGGCCAGAATTCAGGTGAAGCTTGTCCTCATTAAGTTCCCATAGAAGGAGAATCTTCATTTGAGAAGACTTCACTGCTCAGTCTCAGAGGAAATGAACCCTCTGGTGGATGAGCCCCATGGTGAGGTATGACTAGTCTTACCACTTAACAGAGATAAGACCCTTCTGTCTTTTCAGCCTTTTCTGTAGTGCTGAGTCTGGGAAATTCTGTTGGACACAGAGCATAGCAAAAGAGATAGCAAGATTGCTATGGAACCATTCTAGGGACAGCTCCAACTTGTGGGCTGCTATGATATAAAGCAATCTCAGTCTCCTAAAAAACAGCTTTGCTGAGCCCAGGAGTCATGTAATAAGGGCAGTTCCTTCACCCCTGTGCTTCTGGAGATTAGCCTGGAGGCACCCAATCAGTATCTGTAGAAGATACCTGTGAAGGATGCTGCATGCCCAGGAAATGTTCTTCTTTACTCTATTTATTTATTCCAGGTGCCTGTTCTATCAAATGCCCTCACATATTTTTCATTACATTCTGGGGTTTTTTTCCTGGTAGTGCCAAGCATTTGCAAATAAAAAAAAAAGTTAAAATAATATTTACAAATGGATTCTAACAGCAGAATACAAGACACATTTCATATTTTGATCACAGAACTGGGAATCCTTTAACTTCCTGCTGTGCAGCAAATATGCTTAGCCCAGCTTGTATATTTGTTAAATATTTGTGTTGTTTCCTGTTGAGCCAATTGCATTCCCTAATCAGGCACTTGATAAGGCCTAGGACTTCTTGTCTGAGGCAAAACTTCTTTCATGACTTTAAAGCAAGACGAGTTTAAACCATAACTTACCCATCAGTCATGTTACACTTCTCATTACTGTGAATGAGCATGACCCAAAGTCTCATACTTTGGTTGGAAAGAGAATATGTGAGCATCCATTAATGAGCTAATGATAATTCACTTTTCATCACTGATCCTCAGTTACAACTATCTCTTCACTGCAGCACTTAGAATAAGAACTTGCCTTGAACTAAAATTGACTATGGTACCAAATGAGAGGAAACAAGAATAGAATAATAACCTTTATTGGGACTTATAGATTATGCCATGCAGAGCAATCCTGTGCTCTGCACAAATGTAAGTCAAAATGAGTTCAGTGGGGCTTATTCTCAGGAAAGTATGTACTGCATTTCATCCTTCTGTTGGGCTAGATCATGCCAAGAGGATGTTTACCTGCAAAATACATTCCAGATTGCACAAATGGCTACTGGAACAAAGACCAAGTATAACTCTCCCCCACATCTTGAAAATATAAATGAGCAGTTTATTCTGGTAGCTTCTATATTAAGTAGAACGTATGAGTCCCTTGTGATACATGGTGGAATTATAACAAAAGTGGCCCTTGAAAGCTTGAGACTCTAGGTACTGCATGAGCCAAATAATAGATGGAATTTTAGTTAGTGCATGACCTAAAGATTAGATGGAAGCTCAGTTGGATAGTATTACTTTGCGCTTTTAGATACGTAAACACTTCACAGAAACATGCCCATTTTATTTCGGAAAAA
Organism: Ctenosaura bakeri; assembly: GCA_948474755.1. Lineage (NCBI taxonomy): Eukaryota > Metazoa > Chordata > Lepidosauria > Squamata > Iguanidae > Ctenosaura > Ctenosaura bakeri. Next base: position 177,079 of record CAOLHI010000980.1, read on the forward strand.
ATAATTTTCCTTCAGATTTTTCCTCCAGATCTTCTTCCCTGAGTAGCTAAATACTGGTATTCTTCAAACACTGAATGGAAAGTATATGTCATATACTACTCTTATAGGAGAGCAGGAAAGAAACATATGTGGATCAATATTTAAAATGTCAAGGTATACTCATACATGATCACCTCTAGAAATGCTCTGATTTTGAGTATTTTCAATCATGTTTCTTTATCAATTATATATTGTCAGATCTGTGTGCTATTTCATGCTCTAAAAGCCACTGACAGATCTTGCAGCTGCAATAAATAACAATCAGAAGATGCAGCTAAATATATCCACCTTCAATTCAGACTGCTTAGCTAACAGCATGCTACTTGCATACTAATACTGCATTATTATAGGGCAGGCATCACAAATCTCAACTTTTTTCCTTATTATCATTCAGTCTTAATTCAGTACAAGATTCTTCTTGGAATTAGCATACAACTTTATTTTCTCACATTGTACTGACTGCTTAAAGACATTTAGCTTTGTTCACTTACATTTAAAATCTGGTGTTACACTTAATGGATTTCTGGATTCAGTTTTAATGGGCATATCATCTTTAAAACATTTACTAATATGTGTCTCGATGAAGATCAGTGTTGCTGTCTCAGTCTTTCTAGTTTATTTCTGTGTTCCCTTCTAAAAAATTATTGTTGTTGTTGTTGTTACGTTCTGACAGCATGAGAATTCAGAGTTGTTACCAGCTGAATATTTCAATTTTTTTAAAAAATTACCTACATATGCAGCAAAAAACCCAGTATTTTATTACAGTGTGCACTCTCAAACACCTTTGTGGAATATCACTGTTTTTGGCATTTCACTGGGGCAACATTTTATTATCCAAATACAAAGATGGAAAATGTTCTGCAAAAAAACTGTAGTGCCTACATTGCCAGATTGGGGGTGGGCAGAATGACATAGAGAGCTTGCTAATTCTTGGTGATTGGATGCAGAGTTTGGGGATGGGAAGCAATATGGGTTGGAATGAAGGTAGCAGTAATGGCTCTTTTGCACCCATATCAGACAGTGGGAGAATCTTTACTGCTCTTCATATTTTCCAGACATTTAATAAAAATACATAATATCATTGCATCTATATTACTACAACGAGTAATGAAAAGTAGACTCTGCCAGACCTTAAATACTAATCACTGCATTGCAGCTTTTATCCTGTTTTGTTGCACCCCACCTCTTTCTCTCTACTAACTCAATGACTTCCTCTGCAGTCTTTGCAAAATGCTCTGCAAAAAAGGCTTCAGATAAATCAATGATTCTCACAATATGTGGGGGACTAGCAGTTGTTTTTTGGTTTTGGGGGTTTTTTTTCCTATTGCGCCAGTGATTTATACCATATTCTTGTCATAATATTTCTTTTTCTTTTCTGGAAACTCACATACCCTCCAATATCTCGCAAATGAAAATAACGATAAAAGTGGAGTTTTGTAGGAGTCCTAGCCCAGGGTCATGAGGGCGTGATTCTAAAAAGTGGCAGGGCACATAAAGCTGTAACTAAGTAAGTAACTAAGTATATAACTAAGACCAATTAACTTTACAAAAACACTGTCCCTGAAAGCAGCTGGTATTAGTTGTCTGGTATGGCTCAACACAGTTCCTTGCATTTTTGGACTCACCCTGTAAATGTGACTGTGGAAACTGTCAAGCAGCTGAAGTTCAAAATGCATCAAAATAGGTTTAGTGCATGCATACAAGTAGCCAATGAAATTGTTCTCATTAACCAGCTCCCCTCAATGGCAACGATATTTGAAAATGTGGTTTGGAATTGCCTGGATCACAACTTTGCAATCAATCATTATATATTTTTGAAGGGAGAAATAATGACAGTGGTGATACCCTAACTATTCCATCACTGGTTTTGTGAACAACAACACCCATCAAGGCAATAGTGATAACCAGGGTAATTACGTGTAAGCATATCTACTCAGAAGCCAGAAATTGCAACTAGGTTCTCATGTTCCCTTATGCCTGGTAGGTATTATCTCCCTCCAGTCAATCCACTTAAATAAAAAAGAAATATATTCCCCCTTCGCCATTCCTTATTTCCTTGTCACGAGCACATTTAGGCCATTTCTGCACTAGACTGTTATAGTGCTATTATTCCACTTTCAACATCCTATGGACTCCTGAGAATTGCAGTTTAGAGAGGGGCCAGGATTCCATAGGATGTCGAAAGTGGAATAATAGCACTACAACTGTCTAGTGCAGAAATGGTCTTAGGGCACAAAGAAATGTGTGGAATTTTTAGTCCTTAAAGACAAGTAACTTCCCTGTGTGTTAGCACTTGAGTGTAAGAGTGCTCAGGGAGACTTGCCCTTTTTTTTTTTTCTTTACAAGATACACAAAGCACCACCACTATTCCTTGCTTCTCAAACCTTTTTACAAACCTTTCACATTCTTTTTTTCCCCATTTAGTTCTCTCAGTTGTGTGAGTCTCCTATTGCAGCCCATCCCTGCTTGCCTCTCTGCTTGAGTTGTATACCTTCCATATGTAAAATGGAAATTGGATATATCAGTTCTGAGGCTAGAACTGGGGCTGATATTAAATTCCAGATGGGTTGCTATGTTAACTTGTGCAGCAAAAGTGAGAAACAATCTTCTAGCATTTTGAAGACTAGCAGAGTTACAGCAGAATAAGTTTTCCTAGACCAGAATACACATCATTTGGATCCATCAAATGATGCTTTAAATTGGTAGGAGTAATTTAGGGAATGAAGAAAGTCTCATTTTTAAAAAAGAATTTACTATTTTAATTGATCATTTGAATGTGTGGAGGAAAAGTGAAATTGAAAATTTGCCTATCTCTGCTAGAAATAGAAAGGAATTTTGTCAGTTCATATTTTATCAAAATTTACCAAATTTAACAAAATTCAGATACAGGAGAAAACAAATCTAACAGAATTGCCAATCCCTTGCTTACATAACCTGGATATACATAGAGAAAAGCATTTTCCTTTTACAAAGTGAAACCAACAATTCAGTTCATGTGAGTGATAGCAATAGATGTGCATAATAATCTGTGGAGCATAAATTAAATCAGAAAACAATCAAATGTTTCAAATATTCATTTGGAGATCTTGGATCCATTTGATTGATTTCTGGTTTAACCTGAAATCTTGAGGAGGATCTTTGAAAAAAAAACAATTTAGAAAGTCCAACAATTCCTTACCTATGTCTTGGTGATCAGGCAAGTGATCCTACTTCAGAAGTATCAAAGAATAGTAATTTAATGGTTATAATTTGTTCCTTTTTCTTGAAGATGTAAAAAATAATTGCCTTTTCACATCTTGCTGTACTAACTGTTGTATGGTCATTTAATGAAGTTTTCCATTTCCACAACTTGTGCTCCATGGTCTGTAAGAAAATATCCCTGAGGGTATACAAGCAAGAAAACACCATCTCGGTGCTCCTTCCCTAAATTGAGACTAATGAAAAAGAAACAAGATATTTCAGCAACCAATTACACTTCTGCAGCATTTATGCTATGGTCTGTTTGATAATTAACTCATAACACAAAGCTGAGGTAACTGTATTTTGCGTGCTTTTATATCTATATTTTAAGACGTTGTCCTATAGGTTCCCTGCAAATTAGCAGAAGGCAGACATAAGATTAATGTTTCTTAAATACATGTTTTTGTTTTTTTGTTTTTGCCATAAACTGATTATTAAGACTCTTTTTTTGACCATGATGACCAATGTTATGCTGCAGCCCATTCACAAAACACAATCATAGTGGCATTATTCTGCTTTAACTACCATGGTTCCATTCCATGGGATCCTGGGATCTGCAGTTAAGGGAGAGGCTTTTAGAAATCTTAGCCAGAGACCTCTAGTGCCTCCCCATACTACAGATCCGAGGATTCCATAGGATAGAACCGTGCCAGCTAATGTGAAATAATAGTGCTATAATTCTGTAATGTGAACAGGCCACTATAGCATAGTGTCAATAGCTTTTGCTAGAATAAGGAACAAACCTAAAGCCCAGCTCACATTTCACCATGGGAATTCTCCATGAGGAGAGTCTTGGTGCTACTGCTGAGAGGGCCAGAGCCTGTTGTCTGATTGCTTCAAAGGAGTCTGGCATTTTGGCAGAAGTATTAATGGGTCAGAACCTCAGCATCTATTTCCAAAACTGTCAGCAGGCCAAATGGCTGGGCATGTCTTTTGATCAGAGAATTATAATTAATTTGAGGAATTTCCAGGAGATGGTTGGAGAACATGCCTCATTCTTTTTCCTATCCCTCAAGTCATGAGTAGGGGATAAGATATACAAAAAGAAGAAAATGAATTTGGAAATAAGGAGAGGGACTTAGGAAGGGGCAGAGAGTTAGCTTGCTACTTTGCAGAATGCCTTTTCAAAGGGTCTCATTCCAAAGAATTTGATTCAGGACGGTGAAATTTGTTGTTTCATGAAATGCTTCAGCTGTCTGTGCCTGCCTATATTTAACTTCTGTTTTTGAAAACAGCCCTGAATTGGTACGTCTCTGGTGCTCCTCTCCTTTGAAAGGAAACCAAACCAAACCCAGATAAGCAATGTACCTCTGGAATATCTCATTGCTTGAGGAAATGGGGAACATGTAACAATATATCTGCAGTCAGAGGTCTTCAGGCTAGTTGAAGAACATATTAATACTGAAAGTTTCTATTATGGGCAAGGACAAACAATCATTTTTAAAAATGTCAAAGTGTTATGACGGAGGCATTATTTCCATTGATTTCATTTCTGTCAGGCAGGTTTGGTAAAGTTCTGAAACTTTACCAAACCTGCTTGACCAAACCTGATTTCTTGTTCTTGGCAACCATCTAGTCAGCCTCAATTTGTATTAACCCTTTGAATAAAGGCTTCCACACTGTCCTGATAACAGCCCTGATAAGGTCTTGTAGACTCAAAGCCTTGGCTTCTTTGATTGAGTGTCTCCATGTCTAGGTAGAGTCTTCCTTTTTTTTTTTTTTTTTCCTGTTGCCTTCAACTTTAGTCAACCATTTCCATCTTTTCTCATGGACTGATGACATCTCATGGTTTGTCCAAAGCACAATTGCCCCAGTTTAGTTATTTTGGCTTCAAGGAAGACTTCAGCCCTGACATGCTCTTGGACTCATTTATTTGTCATTATAGATATCTAGGGTATCCACAGAACTGTCCTCCAGCACCACATTTCAAATGAATTCTCTTCCCATCAATGTTCTTCATCATCAAGCTTTTATAATCATACATAAAAATAAGAAATAATATGTCATGGATGATCTTGACTTTGCTATTTAATGATATATCCTGACAGCCGAGATTCCTATCTAGTTCTTTAATAGCTGCCCTTCTGTGAACCACGCAGCACAACTGTTTGCTGTTAGCTGTTGTCAAGTTGATTTCAACTTATGGAGACTTCATGAATCAGAGACTTCCAAGTCACCCTGTCATCTACATTCCTGCTTAGGTGTTGCAGACTCAGGGCCATGGCTTCCTTGACTGAGTCTATCCATCTGTAATACAGTCTTCCTCATTTCCTATTGTCTTCTACCATTCCAAAGATTTTTGTCTTTTCTAATGAGTCAAGTCGTCTTATGATATATCTAAAGTACAGCAGTCTTCGGCCATTTCCACACTAGACTGTTATAACACTATTATACCACTTTCAACATCCTATGGAATCCTGAGGTTTGCAGTTTAGGGAGGGGCCAGCCAGCCCCTCCCTATACTGCAAACCCCAGGATTCCGTAGGATGTTGACAGTGGAATCTAGCAATATAACAAGCTAGTGCAGAAATGGGCTTAGTTTAGTCCTCTTGGCTTTTAGGGAGAGTTCAGGTTTGATTTGCTCTAGGACCCATTTATTTGTCTTTTTAGCAGTCCATGATATCTATAGAACTCTTCTGCAGCAGCACATTTCAGATGAGTTTATTTTCTTCCTGTCAGCATTCTTCACTATCCAGCTTTTTCAACCATACATAGAAACTGGAACTATTATGGCATGGGAATTTTAGTATTCAATTGTATGTCTTTATACTTCAGGATTTTATCTAGTTCCTTCAGATTTTTTGACTACAATCTCTGTTCCAATTAATGACTGAGTCAATGCATGGAAAATCTTTCACCAAGTTATGTAAATTATCTGTGGTCATTATTTTTCTTTTCTTAATTTTATCTGTAACATTAAGAAAACATTAAGCTTGTGCAGTTTCTTCCTTGACTTCCTTCAGTAATTGTTCCAAGCCTTTGCAATTTTCAGGTAGCAGTATGGTGTCATCTGAATATCTTCAATTATTTAATGTTCTTTTTTCCAATATTCATACCTCCTTCCTCCAAGTCTATACATGCTTTATGTATAATACGTTCAGTGTACAAGTTAAACAGGTAGAGTGATAATATGTTGCTTTGTCTGACCCCGTTGCCAATTAGAAATCATTCCATTTCTCTGTATTTTGTCTTAATGGTAGCCTCTTGTTCTAAGTACAGGTTACACATCTGAATAATCATCAAATCTTCTGGATTTCTTAGGACCAACTGGCAGTTTTTCATGATCTACACAATCAAAGGTTTTGCTATAAAGCACAGACTGATTTTCTTCTAGAATTCTTTGGTGCACTCCATCATCCAATGTATGTTTGGAATATGATCCCTAGCACCTCTTCCTTTCCAGGATCCAGCTTGGACATCTGGCATTTCTCGCTTCCTATATGGTGCTAACTGTTCCATTTTAGCTTCCATGATTCCGTCCTATGAAATCCTGGAAGATGTAGTTTGGTGAGGCATTGAAGTGCTGCAGCTGAGAATTCTAAATGCCCTTCCCTACACTGACAATTCTCAGAATTCTATACAAAAGAGTCATAGCAGTTAAAGTGGAAAGACAACACTATAATTGTGTAATGTGAATGGGCCTTTCATCTTCTTCAGATCTCTTGACTACAGTCTCCATTTTGATCTGTGACAGAGAAAAGGTATAGAAAAATCTTGCAGCTATTCCAGTATCTTCACCATTATGTAAAAAACAAATATGCATACCAAGGTAATGTATTGCAGTTTGCCCTGCTTTACTGAAGTCAATACATATCTCAAAAGAAAAGAAAAGAAAGCATGAAAGCAACTTTATTTGTGAGGATTCCATAGTAATGAACCTGAGCCAAGCTGCCTGTCATCTCCATAAAATAAATAGGATAGAATGTGGCCTCTCATATGCCAGGACAAACTACTTTACAGTAAATTTGCCGGATCTCCCAAGGAAGAGTGAGGAAGTAATAGTCATTTATGCTGGAACAAACACTGACAGTGAAAGATGATGTGAGATGATCTAGAGTTATTTCAACCAGAAAAGGGAAATTTGCAGATTTGCCCAGTGTAAGCACATGCCTTAGGGATCTTTCAATTACTCAGCATTAGCAAAGAATACTAATGTGTGATTACTTAAAGAACACTAATACACATATATTGATAATGTAGCATAAAAGGCCTCTGCTTTCCTTTGCACTAAGAACTAACTGGAAGAGCAGAACATTAATAATGTTACAACCTGTCCCAAGTGTGTGCAGACCCATCCATTGGAAGCATTTATCTGTCACAAGTTTACATGCACAGCTTCTGTTGCATCAGGAGACAAGCATATATAGGCACAATTTGTGTTGAACTGATGTGCCTGTTCTTTAACTGGACTACTGAAATACATTGTATGTGGGCATGCCCTTGAAGATAAGTCAAAAGTTTAAACTCTGGCTCAATATGGTGGATAAATCTGACAGTCTAATCATTCTGAAAGAACATTGGTGGTAGAGGTGAGTTTGGAAAGGAATTAGAGATTCCTTCCATAGTAGTGGCTTCCTGGTTCCTGAACTCCCTACTGAGTGCAGCTGGGCTGCCCCTCTCTCCTGCATCTTCCCAGATTTAGAAAAATCAGGAAGGTGCTTGTTCTTTTTCTTTCAAGGATATGTTTTTAATCTATATTATATTTCCACTGTACTCATTTGATTTCATGGTTGTTAATTGCCTTTCCTGTTAATTGTGGCTAGTTGAGTATCATATCTAAGAACAGAAAGACAAAATATAAATCTATCAAAGACAATAAAATCAATGGGTTGCCTTAATGCTTCCAGGCCCAGCTCAAGGTGCTTGTATCTACCTTTAAAACACTGTCTTTGGACCAATTTTTTAAATGAATAAATAATGTAATCTATATATCTTATATATATAGATGTATATTCCACAATAATCTCTGCAGTAAGAAAGTAAAAATGTTACTCTGTTTCATGAAATTCAGTTTTCTCTTCTACTGCCTTTCTTTAATTAGCCAAGTCATACTATAAATAAAGTGATACAACAATCAAGTGTACTAGTTTGTCTTTATCATAAGCATCTTGGATTCCAAAAATAGGAAAATCCAATTACATAGAAGTTTAAATGAGCCTATGACAGAAAGAACAAATTGAATTTTCTGCTACATCTAAGGATGGAAATAGGCTTTACATGGGGAAAGTGAAAATGCTTTCCGTAGACAGATATTAACAATGACAATCCAGAATTGCGAGAATTGTGCCTGTGTTTGTGTGTCTTTTCTACCATAGCTTCAAAACTATAATAGTTAGATACCTGAAACTAGGTGTTGATATTGGGGGAACCCTAAGGTGTACATCTCTACTGTTTGTTTAATGTGTTATTTAATTAATATCTGTCAGTAGCCTACAGTACCATTTTTAGTGACTAGTTGGCACATATCTGGAAGTTTCCCTGACTAGATGAAATGAAGCTGAAGAAGGCCTGGGATATTCAGGTTTCCAGAGGGCCTCATGGTAAGTATACATGATCCTTTCTTTTTCAAGGCTCCTGAATTTTTCAGTCAGTTCAAAGGCACAGAGAGAGGGTGGCAGGGACTACACCTTGGTAAAGAGAAAAAGAAAGCATTCAGAGGAAAAGACTGGATGGTAGCCATGATATACAGGAAGAGAGACTGAGGAAGGACTGAGTGAGAGGGGAAAAGAAAAAGACCAGAGGAAAAGATAAAGCGTTCGGGATGAGAACAGGGTTTCTTAACATTTACCAACCTAGACATCTGTTAGTGACTAAAAACTGCCAAAACTTTGTGGGTGATAGATAATATATTTTTAAGGATCCATTCACTGAAGAAAATCACAAAATTTATAGGTTGCTAATCAAAGGCACAGTGAGTTGCATCAAGATTTAGTTTTAATTAGAGTAGACCAATTAGTATTATGTGAGAGAAAACAAATGCTACTTAGAACACTATGGAAAAATATTCTACATTAATCCAAGTTATCAACCTACCCACTTCAGAAATTTATGTCTTTATGGTCCTTTCCGCATGAGGAAGTTAAAACGGACCAAGGTGTCTTGTCATGGAGGTCATCCACACCTTAGATCAGACTAGGTCAGACTATTTACCTTAGTCCCACACCTTAGTCCGATCCAAACCCCACCCCCCAAGTGGTCCTTCAGTGTGCTAAGTGAAGACCGGGAAAATCCGGTCTTTCAATCTTCTGGAGCGCGCCATTTCGTTCCTGCTCAGTTGTGCAGATGCACAGGCTTGCACCAATGCGAGCCTGCAATCAGCGGAGGGTGGGCTGTGGGCGTAGTCAGCATCAGTGGTTGGTCCAGACCCACGAAGAACAGGAAGCCACCATTTTCAGCCTCAGCAGTGCGGATCTACGGACCTTGCACTGCTCTGATTTGCCCTGCAACAAACAGAGGAGCCCTGCAGGAGGGCTTAAGGGAAAGTTCACGTTGCTTTAAAGAGAGAAGAACTGGTAAGTAATGGCATGGAGTGATTCACTTGCCTCGTGCGGAAAGGGCCTACAATATCTACTCTAATAAATGACTTTGGCTCCCTTTGTCAGTATTGCTCTTAATTGTTATACTGAGACCATTTCTGCATGGGCTAATAGAAACAGTGCAGAGCGTCCTCCAGGGAGGACATCTGCACCTGGGAGCGGACTGGGTTGGACCTACTTAACGTAGATCTGCACCTCAGCCCACTCCAGAACGACCCCAAGTGGTCGTCAAGCGTGCTTTTGAAAGACTACTTAAAACAGGTCTTTCAAAAGCACAGAGCGCACGATTCCGTCCCCGCTCTCCAGTGCAGATTTGCAGGCTCGCACCAGTGTGAGCCTGCGATCTGCTGGGGGCGGGCTTTAGGCTGGCGAGCTTCAGCGGTTGGTGGAGACCCTTGACCAACCGGAAGCCACCATTTTTGTCCCTGGAGCAGTGCGGAGCGACAAGCACGCACTGCTCTGGAGCAGCACGGACCGGACCAGGGAGCCAAGAAGTCTGGTAAGTAGCAGCACGGGGCGATTCCCTCGCCCCATGTGGAAATGGCCTTTATCCTGATCACTTGGAAAAAGTCAAGATTTTCCAAATATAGTCACAGGAGACAAGACAATATTTATCATCACAAGGGATCATATTTTTGTGTCCTATATTATTTCCTATTTCTAATGCAACCTATTATACACTGTCATATCTCATGACTTTGACAACTAAACAGAACATCACAGGTGCAAAGAATAAAGAAAATCAGCTAGGAAGGTTAGAGGAATGTCACAAAGGCCCTTCTGAATTCTGCTATTGAATGATCAATAGTGCACCAATGTCACTTCACAGTGTTTTGTCACACCATGATAAATTATTCAGTTTATCTGTATCAGCGAGATCATTTAAAGCACAATCTCATGCTTTCCTACAAGTTCCAGTAAGTTCAACCAGACTTATTCTCAAGTAAACTGTGTATCAAATCATAGACCCTTTTCGCACGGGCTTCCTCTTGTGAAATAGCCCCGTGTGCCTCGTGGGAGTGGGAGCGTCGCTCTGCACGACGCACTCCCACTTCCGCAGTGCTCACGGGGCTGAAGCTGAGCTTGCGCGTATTTTTTTTATTTTCGGCTTGCAGCCGAAAATAAACTGCGCTTGTGCAAGGCTCCCGGCGGCGTCTCGCACTTACCGGAGTGCAGAGCGCCATCGCAGGTGGGCCTCTCGCGCTTCCTTCCCGCTTCCACCCCCAGCGCCGCCTACAGCTCCCAGGGAACGCTGCGGAAGCTGGGGGCATGGCTGAAGAGCGCCTGTCACGGAAGAAGACTCCAGGTGCGGTGAGGAGGCGGGGGGAAGCGGCGGCGTTTTGGGAGAGGATTGTTGTGCGAGCCACTCTTCTCCCTTGCGCAAGCACTGGCACTGCGAAAAGGGCCATAGATTTTCAGTGTAGTCCTAATTCACAGATATGAAAGCTATAGGCAGTTACACACGTTTTTTTCTACCTGAAAAAAGCCAAATTGCCAACAGAATGCCATCTTCCACTGACCTCAGAGATTTATTGAGATAACAGTCTACTAGTTATACTGCTTGACCAACTAAGATCTGCCTGCTGAAGAGCCAACACTAGGTCAGAGAAAAGGCAGGGTGAAAGATCTAAGTGATATCAAATCTTAACCTCTTGCAGCTCAAGGGCACACTGACAGTATGCCACTCAAATGTTCATCCAGGGTGAGGGTGACTTTTTCAACACTTCCATTCTAGGATAGGTTCAGACTCAAAACAGTTTCAATGGGCTTCGTGTTGGCTCAGCTGGCTTTTGGCATTTTTTGGCCAGGTAGGAGTGATGGATATTTAAGTTGCTTATTCCAATGGCCAAAATCTAATGCAACATTCATGGTGATATTGAGATTTTTCCTTATCACAGCTCTCTAGAGCTGTAAAATTCTCAAAAATATTCTAAATGTCCGTCCCAATACAGAAAGATGATTCTTGAAGTGCTGAGGGAGGAATCAAAACAGGGGGACAGGGCTGGTGACAGCAGGTTTAGGCCAGGTGGGGTTTCTTTTTCAAGCCCCAGAGTTTCACTCATTCCCTCATTTGTGCGGACATAAGGGAATACACAGTCATGCCTCCCACAACCACAATTCCAACTTCATTCTTTGGTTCAGAACTCACAGTTGTCCTCTTCTCCTCATCACATGCCCCTCAGTGACCAATTTGGGCTAGTAAGGAGATATTTAAAAACTGCTCTCAGAAGCAGAGACATTGGCAAACAATTGGGAGAGTGGCTCAACCATGCTGTGCCTCGCTCTTCCTCCTTCTCTTCAAGTCAGTTGAGACCACAGTGGACAGATTTCCTCATTCTCTGTTCCAAGCCACTACCACTGTTGCCAGAGGTCTTGCATTTTACCTGTGGCTTTTTCTGATGTTATCCACTCACCTGCCAATTCCATTCATTCCCTTCTTCCCATGGTGCTGCTGTGTCACTTTGCTCACTCATGATGTCCTTTCTCTTACTTGGGCCTTGGTCCTGCTTTCTCTCTCACACTCACATTTAGGAATGGAGGACTGGCTAAAAAAATCCTTAGCATTTTGTTATACAAAATTTGGCACATCATTATTGTTTCCTTTGAAATCCACCAATTTTACAATGGATGTCAAAAATAACCAACAAAAAATGATGCTACCAAGAAAGACAAAATGTATGCAACATAAGCCGTTTTCGCATGGCAGTTTACAAGCGAAAGGGTCCCTTGAGTGTCGCGTAAATATCAGGAGTGGTCTGCATGATGCACTCCCATTTCCACCACACTTAAGGCCTGCAAGTGCAGAAAATACTCATTTTCTTATTTTTGGCTTTTAGTCGAAAATAAGCCGCGCTTGTGCAAAGCTCATGGGCCTGGGCTGCACTCACCTGCAGTGCAGAGCCTCTGGAGTCGGGTCTGTCACGCATTCTCTCCTCAGTGCAGCCTACAACTCCCAGGCTGCACTGTGGAAGGAAGGGGCAGGGCGCGGGTGGGGCTCTCGTGTGAGCAGGAGGGAGCTGCGGAACCCGAGCAGCAGGGAAGCAGTAGGCTTGCGAGAGCCTGCCTCCCCAGGCTTTTCACGCAAGGCCCACACTCCAGCAGTGTGAGAAGGTAAGCTGCAGAAAGGGCCATTGTCACGTCCCATGGCCCCTCCCAGATCTCTGGACCTGCGTAATTCATACCAGCTCCCTTCCCTATCAGTCCTCAAGAGATTGTCTCCTCTTTTACAACAGATTCTGTGCAAGCAATTTCCCTCTTTTTCCTTCTGCTCTCCTTTGAGTCACATAAATTTGACATACAGGGTAGAATAATCACTGGAAGGAGTTTGTGCAGAGTTTACATGGGAAGGACAGCAAAGTCACATCCTGGTATGCAAACAAGTCTACTAGAAGGATACTGAAAGGAGATCTAGGGAAAATCTGTCAATTTTGCTTTTTCTTGTGTTTGAATTTTTTAAATCCCAGCTTCTTTTTTTCCCAAAAATATGAGGAAATTTGTGAACTCAGTAAATTCTTCAAATATGAATAGAAACAAAACCCCTCTCCATTAGCATTACGATAGCTATTCTTAGCATGCAGAAGATTATGGGAAACTACCTTGCAGAGCCTCAAAGAGAATTGTTAACAATCCTAATTCCATACTAATGTTGCATAACATGTAGAAGCCCTTTCCACACCTCACCGTCTTCCGGCTCTGGGGTGCGGGGATTCCACGAGCAGCCTCCTACGAGAGGCTCTCGCGTCCTGGGTCCTTCGGCTCTGCACGAGCTGCCTGCTCGTGTGAGAACTCCGCCTCTTCCTTCTGCAGTGCAGCCTGGGAGTTTCCCAGGCTGCTCTGGGGCAGGAAGCACAATCAGCATGACTCCGGAGGCTCCACACACCTGGTAAGTGTGTGTGGGGCCCAGAGCAATGCACGATCGTGCACCATTTTCAGCTTCTATCCGAAAATGAAAAGGTGTGCAATCAGCGCCTGCTGTCCCCTGGAACATCGAGCGATTGTGAGTGCATTGTGCAGATTGCTCCTCACAATCACATGACACTCCAGGCCCTCTTGAGCATGGCAAATACCATGTGAAAAGGGGCCTAGAGATTCAAAACCAGACCTGTAAAAGCTAAACATTTAAATGGCCATATGTATCACAGTCTCTCAAATCAAGTCAGTATCTTACAATCAACTTTTCGTACTTAAAATCCTGGCAAAGGCTTTGGTAAGTTCTTACTAAAATAGAGCTGGAGTGAAATTCTCACCCTATGCTAGTTAGATATAGGCCTGCAACTGTACATAGAATTTATTTTGATTAAACTTAAAGTCAAGAGAAAATTCCATTTCATTTCATTTTATAAGTATTTTGTAAAAAACTCATAAATTACTTCAAATCCAGAATGAAATTTTTTTAAAAAAACCTTGAATGTGAGAGTAACTAAAAGTCTCTGTATGTTCAGCCATGTAAGTGCTGAAGGAGGATTACAACCTCCTTCTCTCATAAAATGTCTCGATTTTAACACATAAAATAGCAGGCAAATAAAACATGATGTCAGAGCCAACATGATATAGTAGCTTGAGTGCTGGATTATGACTTTGGAAGACCAGAAAACCTTGAGCAAGTCACACACTCTCAGCCTCAGAGAAAGGCAGTGGGAAACCCTTTCTGAACAAATTTTGCCAAGAAAATCTCATGATAGGTTCACTTCAGGGTTGCCATACGTCAGAAATGACTTGAAGGTACAGACACATGCACACAGAAACAGACACAGACACACACACACGTTCTTCTCTATAGTGGGAATAGCTATGATCTGTTCTGATGGGTCAAAATTTAATTTCAGATCATTCTTGAAATATTTGCAAAAATTTTGCAAGCTTGCATATTTAGGCTTTTGTATCCAAAGGAAAACAAATCTGACAGATCCCATCCTTAACAAAAGTATTCTTATAAAAGCTGCATCAAATTCACTTGAAAATCAAAGTTTTGCCATATATTGATATTTTTTTTTAAAAAAAAATAACCTAAATTTATTTTTGTTCCCAGCTCATATCCTGCTTAAAATTTTCTGTACAATAAGGTTGCCCTAGAATATAACATAGGGTAGTTAAGTCCCTATAGTGACAAGTCTACAGTTTAAGGAGGGGAAGTAAATACCTTTATTAGGGAACCTATTGAATCTGCCACTTGCTTATCTCACTGGAAATTGTTGTTAGGTATTATATGTAAGAGTATGATGGATGATTGGCATGGAGCATGGCTTAAACCAAGGTGTTCTGTTTTGTCAAAACAAACACAGCAGGTAAGCAGCAAAATCAGCTTCTAGTTTGACAGGGCTTGATTATTTCAACTCTCAAGGTGTTTTAGAACTAAAGCAGAACAATTTAACTATACAGTCTACCGAGCATAGCTAATAGTTGAAAGCAACAAGGAAACCAGAGAGGCATGAGCTATGATGTTAAAACAAATAATCAAAAACAAAATAAAACAAAAACCACACTTATCTCTGAGTGGAAATGTTTACAGTGTGGTCAAAGCAATACATTTATTCATTGTAGCATATCTGAGGCTGGATTCCCTTGTCAATCTTACTTCAAGAATTCAACAGGGGGAATATGTTTCTTATACATTTGGTACCAAACTGGAAAGGTTGAAAATAATAACCCTGATAATGCTATGATTTAGCAATGCAAAAATAAATGAATTAATTAATTAAACATAAAATTGAAATTGAAAAACATTTCTATTTCTCTGTTTTAAAAAAATACTATACAGGTTTGAGTGTTGGACTACAATCGTGGATACTAAGGTTTGATTCCTTGCTCAGTCATGGAAATCCACTGAGTGACCTTGGATGCATCCCATGCTCTTAACCCCTGAAAACCCCATTATAGATCACCTTAGGGACACCGTAAGTTGGAAACATACAACTACACCACCTCTCAGTAGTTTCTCCTAACTCCTTTCTCTTTTTAGTTTCTATTTAGTTCCATCTTGAGAGAAAGGTGGGATAGGCATTCAATAAATTCAAAAATAAATATATTTTAGCCTTTTAAAAAACTAAACTTCTTTTTGATTTCAAGACTAAACTGTATCTTATCTGGAATACTCCATAATTAGTAGGGCTATGCAACCAGTTCAGGTGAGTCCTGAATTCCTAATTAAATCAGGCCACTTCAGATCAATTTTATGTCAGCTCTAAATTGGATCAGACTGGACAATTAAACAGTTGGACAAGAACAGCACAATATGAAGTGAATCAGAATGTTCTGGAATTCCAAATATCAAAAGTAAGTGAAAAAAGCCAGACAATGTGTCCAACATTGTTGTTCTTATGTGCTTTCAAAGCAGCTCTGGCTTATGGGAATCAATCACATTTGTTTTGTTTGTTTGTTTTGCAAAATTTATCCAGAGGAGATTTCTAATTGCCTTCTTTTTAGGAGGAGTATAACTTGCCCAAGGTCCTCTACTAGGTTTCCATGTCTGAGCAGGAATTTGAACCTCTTCTTATGGAGTCCTAGGAGAACAGTCAAACTACTAGACCGCACCAGATTTTGTCTCCAACATAACTATATAATAAAACACCAAGTTGGTGTGAAGTGGAGTGGGGAGGAACGATGTGAATTTTGCTCACTCTCATGCAGTCTAGGACAAGGAGTGCTCATGGGAAAAGATTGTGTGAGATCATTGACAAATTAGCCAACTGATACTCTGGTAAGTTTACCATTACAGTTCAAGAACCACCTGAAGACTGTGCTTTCTCCCCTTCTCTGCTTCTTTTGCCACCTTCCTTGTTACCTGTGACAAAGATTGCTGCCTCCTTGACCCACTGTGTTTACTCTTCATTGGTGCACTTCTCCATCTGTAGACATTGGGGAATCTCTGGGTCAGAATGGGAATGCAGGCAGCCTACAACACCCTCCGCACACCCAAATAATTTTTTTCAAAAAAAAAAAATGTCCACCACAGTGTATGATGTAGGAATAATTTAACCCCCTAGTTGATTTCCTATTGCCAAAAAATGGCCTCTTTTGGGCCTAAAACAGCTGGAGGGAAGGTGGCAATGGTGGCATGATGGACCATTGGACCATTTTAGGAATAGGACCATGAAAGGTGTGGTGAGTATCATGGAGAGATCATGTAGTCCCAAACCCCAGGCAATTGTCCACCCTGTTCTAGGTACAGAATCACAGTTCCCCAGTACTCAAATAATAATACCAGGAGAAAAAGCAGCATGAATTGCTATGCAACAGCTTCAAATATTTGTGAGGGTTTTGTTTGGTTTTAGTTTTGTTTGAAAAACAGGCGAAAAAATCAGTTGCCTAGATTCCTAGATCTAACTATCTGGAATTTGTATTGGTTAATCGTTCTTCAGGGTCTACAATGTCTCTAATTTGAACTGTGATGCCTGAAGAAACAAAAAGATTATAGCCATTTTGGTTTCCCTATGCCAAGCAATGAGGGAAGACTAGCAATCCAAATTTTCAGATCTTGAATCAATTCTTGATCCAGGCTGGATTGGTTCAAGTACAGATCTGTCCTGACTTAACTGAGTCCAGATCTGAATTTCCAAACTGGGATCTAGACAGAATCAGGAGTCACTATAAAGCCTTAATAATTATTTGTTTAACTCTCTCTCTCTCTCTCATTTATTTTTTTGAACCAAGGTATAACTGCTGACAGCTGAAAGGTTAACCTGGGAGTGGGGAAGCACTGTGGGACTCTAGAGGTCAATTTTGCCCCTGGCTACCACAGCAGGATACACCCACTTTTTTTTTAACCAGGAAAACCACCCACAGAAAGAAAGAGAAAGAGAGAACACAAGGGAGAAAGCCTTGTTTTGAAGCATATTGCCAATTATAAAGGGTTTCAGAAGAGGCAATTCTCCATTTTCTCCACTTTTTTCAGCAGGGGAGTGGTTCGGGAAGAAACTGTATAAGACCCACACATCACATGATTCCTGCCTGTAGGCTATCCTTTTCCTCCATGCTACATTCCCAGTTATCATTTGACCTATGAAGTAAAACATACATCCACCATAAAGGACAAGCAACAACTATTAAGGAAATGTGGATAAATAAAAAATATACTCTTGAATGCTACAAGCTGCTGGGAGGTCCAATTTTGGGAAAACAGCAACAACAACAACAACAACAACCTCAATCCAAATCAAGGCACATTTTAAAAATGATTTTAAAAAACACCTTATTTCTGAATCTCCTATGTCATGTCCCTGAGGTATTTATATATTAACATATGTTGTTAGTTTATATTTGCATATAAATTAATGGCTTCTATTTTTTTTTTAAACTCTTTGGAAAGGAGAATCAAGAGTACCAGATACCATTGAGGAAGAGTTTTAAATAAAATTTCCTCTACCTTTGGTGTGATTAATGTGTGTGTGTGTGTTAGTAACAAAGGATATTGCTTTCCTCTTATCTTATGTTTTCACCTTTTTAACTTTTCTCATTTATCAACCCTAGATTCATTCAATCCACAATGTATATACCTATCACTCCTTCAATAGAGTCTTATCTGTGGAATTTCATGCCAGAAGAAATCTAACAACCTCTAAAATGCCACAGTTGTTGTTTTAACCTTCAGTAAGTTTTGACTGCTACTAACATGGTTCATCTCCTCAAATTTGCCCACCTCTGTATCCAAATATATTGAGGTTTCCCAATAGTTTTTGAATATCTGTCACTTCCATTGTGTTATCTTATCTGTACAGCTAAAAAAAAAATCTCTCATCACCTACAGATGTGACATTGCAACATACAGTTGTTGTGTTTATTAGAAGTCATTCACAAAGATGGATGATTTTGGCTGGATGGTCTTTCTGATTGCATTCTGCTTTTCCTCAGGTGTTGACACTTTCCTTTTAAGGGCCATATTTGATTACCTTCAGAACAATATAAAGTATATTGTCACCAGAAAAAAATGTGCAAAAGGACCAGCATAGGGATGCATAAATGCACACACACAGAGAGACTATATTTACATATTATTGTGTGTGCAAATGTGTGTGTGTATGTGTATATAACACAGTACTACATCTATTCAAAGTTGATTTTTTATTTTGCTTCAGTTTTATATTTTAGGTGTATATTATTAATTATTTGATAGAGAGTCAGAAACAGACATAGAGAAACTGTTTTTTTCTCCAGTGAGTTCAGGCTGGTATGCTTGCCTTCTATTCCTCACCCAAGCCTCACAACAACCCTGAAACCAAGGTACACAATTCAAGCATTTTTCTAAGTCAGCCCAAATGAAGCCATACTACTGCCTTCTACCCCTGCAAAAGTAGGTGAGGTTGAGACACAGAGACAGGCCCAGAGCCAACCAGTTAGAGCTTGGAAGGTTTACTTTTTAAGGCCCTTACTACACCATGCCTCAATAGTAGGTTGTTCCGTTTCAATTCCAGCATTGCCATTTGCATGATGGTATAAGGTTATGAATACTCTTGTTACTGCAGGTTAGACCTCCTTGGAGATAGCATGAAGATATCATTTTGATATCAATAATTTGGCTCTCTTCTACCACCCCTCTCCACGTGTTTGTGAGGCCCCGGACAAGCACAGACTAGGTGCGGCCACTAATTGCTGGACATTCCATTCTCCACCCAGGCAGGCCAGAAATAGCCAGGTCACCGCTTTAGGAGACCTCTCTGCAAACACCCTCATTATGTATGCACGCTGTTTACAAAGGACTCCCTGCCCCGAGCAGACAACCTGGCAAGCTGAATACTCAACTGCCAAGCACTCTGCATTTGCATACCAGCTAACTCTTTGTCAATTTGAACTTAACTCAATCATGCTAAAGTCTGACCTTTCCAAAGCTTTGTCCCGCTCCTAAATCGCATTGTTTTCCCCAAGTATGTCATAGCCTGCAGTTACATTTCTCCCTATAAAAACCACTGATTCCGAGACCATCCTCGGATCGCTCCTGAGTTCCAGACCATCTTGCTGCCGCTTTGCCTGGCGAGCTTCCCCTCAGCCCCACGTGCTGAGCTACATCGCACCCCAGCATCGCTCTCTATCTTCTTTCCAGATTCCAGGAACAGGTTCCATATCACCCGAATCAACTATCCCTCTCAAAAAAATCCCGCTATCCAACTCAAACTTTTATTTCTTTAGTTATCTGTGTGCATGTGCTGCTTACATTGTGTGCCTGTATTTAATAAAGATCATTTCATAATTTTCAACACGGTTTGCTTCTTGGCTTGGCCTGACCCTGTAAACATTGGGTTACAAGATCCTGCTGCGTTACCCTGCCTCTCGTTTTGCCAGCAGTGCTCTAAGCTAATTTTCCCCAAAGTGTGTTGTTGTTTGGTTATTTAGGTGTCCCTCCCGGGACCCCCAGTAAACAGGGTAACACTCTCTACTGCACTCTTTCAGCTTAAACAGATGAGTAGCATTATTGCCACTGGTGTTTCCACCACATTACAGCATCATTAGCAAGCCCTTTTCCCTGCCCCACAGCTTGTGATTAGTCTGGGGTGGGGGGTAAACCATACTAGCACAGCAATGTTGTAACATCATGACACACCTGTATGCTATCACATTTTTGCACTATAACGCTAACAATATATTAAAAAATAAAAAATTTAACTCAACGGAGAAATTTAAAACAAACACGGAGAGGTGATAGATTCTGAACTTGCCACACTATGGGAGTAGCTGAGGAAGGGACAAGCTAGGCACACCCACACCCTGCTCATTCATGGATTAGTGAGAACAGGTAGTGTTATCAAGTGTTATTAAGAAACCGCCTTCACCCAGCTGATGAGATTGTGATGGGAAAGGAGGCCGTTGCTGGATTTTTTCCAGTAATGAAAAAGGGCCAATTTGCAATGCTTTGGGATGGGAAAGCAGCTGGTTAGGGATGACATTGTGGGATAGCATGGGTCCTGGACTGGGAACAACACATTGTTTTGGTGGGATGACAACTTCATGCAGTAAGGACCTAAGACTCCAAATCTCAGAATCCTGCAGAGGGATTCTGGGAATTGCAGTCTTGAAAGATCAGTTTTCCAAGCTCAGCATCCAATCAGTGGAGATTTCAACCAGAATCTCACAAGTTTTAGTTAAATGTTCCCACCACTCTTACAACAGGGCTCTGTAACAGAATTTTGTATTCTTTCACTAGCATGTTCATTTTCAAGTCCTTTTACATGTGTCAGAACTTTTGTAAATACTTTTTTGTTTCCAATTTCTAGTAAGTACACTTTTTTAAAAGTCTGCACACAAAAAAAGAAAGAAAGAAAAGAAAAGAAAAAAGAAAAAGCACAGAGAAACATCAATCAGTCTTCTTTTGAAGGAAAAAGGACAAGCAAAGGTATGTTTCTTTTCTTTGTGTGTTTACCTCACTGTTTTGTGACTGTAACCTTTGCAAAGTCAATGTTGTTGTGTGCCTTCAAGTTGTTTCTAACTTATGGCAACCATAAAGCAATGCTATCACATGGTTTTCTTGGCAAGATTTGTTCAGAGAATGTTTGCCATTGATGTTTTCTGAGGCTAAGAGAGTGTGACTTGTCAAAGTTCATCCAGTGGGGTTCCGTGGGCAAGCAGGGATTTGAATCCTAGGCCATTTCCACACTAACTGTTATAGTGCTATTATTCCATTTTCAACATCCTATGGAATCCTGGGGTTTGCAGTTTAGCCAGAGAGCTCTTTGGCTTCAGTAAACTACAAACCCCAGAATTCCACAGGAGGTTGAAAGTGGAATAATAGTACTATAACAGTGTAGTTCAGAAATGGCCCTGGTCTCTCACAATCTTAGTCCAACATTCAAACCACTACGACCACACTGGCTCCAAGAAAAATAAATACAGATATTTAAGACCACACATACATTAAAAATCCAGACTTTTTCTCCTTCTGAACAGCAGACCACATGCCATGCCACAGACAGTTTCTAAAAGTCCTACTCCCATGCCACATTTCAAAAGTGGTTTGATTTATGACATTGGGAGGCTCTTGTTCCAGTAACATAATTTTTAAGGACTCTGTATTGCTCTTGCTAAGTAGCTGCATGTTTCTTTGGGTCCTAGCCACCGTGTACTGCAGTTTCTATGATGTGTACAAAACTGTTGCCTCATTTACTTGAAACGATGTAATTTATAATAGTGGTTGCATTTGTCTTGTAAAACATGAAATCAACGCATCCAGCATGATTTACACTTTCTGTGAACCAATCTGCTTAAGCACAAGGTATGGTTCATCTTGACTACCTCAAAAAGTAAGAATCTAGTTTAATATATCTAGTTGGTGCTGTTTGAATATTAACCACTTTCTGTTCATATATTTGGCATAACACTATAAATATACTGTGCTTCTCAGAGCCATATCCAGTGAGTCAGATAATGTCTCTGAAAAGAAGATATCCTGTCTGAACTCTAAAGCAGGCCTTCATTCCAGGGAGACATCAATAGCCACAAGGGATCTTTGTAACCCAGTTAAAAAAGAAGCCCAAAACCAAACAGCTGAGAAAGAAAAAGAAATTCTAGACTAGAAGCTCAGAACTGATAACCTGGTCTCCTTCCTCCCTGTAAGCTGTCGTCGTAGTTGAAAATTAAGATACAGTTGTTTTATCCAATATGCTGAATTGCATGGAAGGGAAAGCAGGCATATTCCTGTGTGGTGTCTTCCATCTTGTGTAGGTCTAGGTAGACTGATACACTAAGGTTTTACTTTCTTTCTCCTTACTCTGAGTTAACTTCTCCCCTCCCAACTAGAGCCTTCATAATGATTGCTCTCACCCACGGAAGTCAGCTTTAGGGACCCCTGAAATTAAATGCAGGATCATGCACTATCTTTTAGTGGGTTTCCTAAATCAAAAATTAACCTTTTTTTTTAACCTTGCTACAAGCATCTAGACCAGTTATTCCTGTTTTATGGCTGCAACCTTACAGAACAAGACTGCTGTACTCTGCAAGCGTAACTATATTGTTAAAGAGACATGGCTCCTTAAAGCTTAACAAGAGAACAGGATACTGCTTTCTGAAAGCCATCATAGAATCATAGAATTGGAAGAGACCATAGGGGCCATCCAGTCCAACCCCCTGCCATGCAGGAACACATATCAAAGCATTCCCAACAGATGGCCATCCAGCCTCTGCTTAAAACTTCCAGAGAAGGAGACTCCACCACACTCCGAGGCAGCATATTCCACTGCCAGACAGCTCTGACCATCAGGAAGTTGTTCCTGAGGTTCAGGTGGAATCTCCTTTCCTGCAGCTTGAATCCATTGCTCCTTCTCCTAGTCTCTGGAGCAGCAAAAAACAAGCCCACTCCCTCCTCGACATGACATCCCTTCAAATATTTAAACATGGCTATCATGTCCCCTCTTAACCTTCTCTTCTGCAGACTAGACATACCCAGCTCCCTAAGCCATTCCTCATAGGGTATGGCTTCCAGATCCTTCACCATTCTGGTTGCCCTTCTCTGGACATGTTTCAGCTTGTTCTTGAACTGAGGTGCCCAGACCTGGACACAGTATTCCAAATGAGGCCTAACCAATGCAGAATAAAGTGGTACCATTACCTCCCTCAATCTAGACACCATCCTATTGATGCAACCAAGAATCGCATTGACTTTCTTGACTGCCACAGCACACTGCTGACTCATGTTCAGCTTGTGATCTACCAAGACTCCTAGATCCCTTTGTCATGTACGGCTATCCAGCCATGTGTCCCCCATCCTATATTTGTGCATTCCATTTTTTCTGCTGAAGTGTAGAACCTTATATTTCTCTGTCGAAATTCATTTTGTTAGCTTTGGCCCAGCTCTCCAATCTGTCAAGGTCTTTTTGAAATTTGATCCTGTCCTCTGGGGTATTAGCAACCCCTCCCAATTTGGTGTTGTCTGCAGATTTGATCAGCGTGCCGTCTACTCCTTCATCCAAATCATTGTCGAAGATGTTGAATAGCACTGAGCCCAGGACAGAACCCCACTAGTCACTTCTCTCCAGGATGAAAAGCAGCCATTGATCAGCACCCTTTGGGTTTGGTTGGTCAGCCAGTTACAAATCCACCTAACAGTAGCCCTATCCAGCTCGCACTTTACTAGCTTCTTTACAAGAATGTCATGGGGAACTTTGTCAAAGGCCTTACTGAAATCAAGATATGCTACGTCTACAGCATTCCCTTCATCTATCAAGCTTGTAACCTAAACATAAAAAGAGATAAGATTAGTCTGGCATTACTTATTTCTGAGAAATCCATGTTGACTTTTAGTGATTATGGCATTGCTTTCTAAATAATTACAAATTGACTCTTTAATGATCTGCTCTAAGATTTTTCCTGGTATTGATGTCAGGCTGACTGGGAGATAATTATTTGGGTCCCCTTTTTTTCCCTTCTTTCCCTTCTTTTCCCTTCTTCACAGACACGCACACATGGATCCTTTAACAAAACAAAGAATGGCATGCTGTTACTTAGTGCATGCAGGTGTATGTTTAATTCATTTTTGTTGTGGTTGTTTTTGTCATTGTAGAATCCTGTACTGACCATGCAATGATCAAACCCCTCCATCACCAACACCAAAAAGGCCATCTCTGAGCTACCATAACCTCCCCCTGAAACACTGGTTGAAAGAGGACTGTGCACAGCAATAACATCACCCCCTGGAACCTCTGATGGACCCCTGGAAAATCCTGAAGGATGCCTGTGCACAACTGTAGAAACATATCTGGGTATTTCTTCCACAGCCAGGAAATGGTCATATTGGAGAAGCCTAGAGCAACTAAAAGGTATGTGGTTTAGGGGCAGGACTGATAAGGAGATGTGTCATAGTTCCGCCTGTGCAGAACATTATGACACATTTCCTGATACAGGACCTCAGCCATGCCTTTTCCAGGGAAGGAAGAATCTGCTAGACTTGATTCAGTATGTGAAAGCTGAGGCTCTCACCTTCTCTGGAGCCAGTGTCCAACCTTGAAGATAATTACAGTCCTCTAGTCCTGTTCTAATTACACTGGTTAACTTTTCCTGCCCAACTTCCTGATTCATGAACCATTCTGTACATGCCTTCCATACATGCAGTGTCCCCCCATGAAAGTTTTGCCTTTTTTTCCACAAGCCAACAGAGGATGACTGATTTTGCTTTTGCTGCCAGAATCTGTTCTTAAGGCAGTGCCAGTTTAAAAATTAAGCACATGAACACCTCTGAAGAACTCAAGTCATGCATAACTTAAATGGCAGATTTTTGACCCCAAAGTTAACATGTGTGTGTGTGTGTGTGTCTTGAGTGCCCCGAAAGACCTGAAGAGAGCCACACTCCTGCTGACTACCTGAGTGTGTGTTAATTTTGAGCTCATCTGTATGAGATTGTCTACTCCTTTCAAAACACTTTTGTGATCCCACTGAAACAGTGTCCATTCTTCTTGTTTTCTCTTTGCTAATTATTAAACTACAACAACCTTTGACAACCAAATTATCATGAGCTGAACTCCATAAATCCTAAGGTGTCCCTCTCAGACTAAATCAGGAACACACAATAGAGCTGCCAGGACAGTACCGCAGTCAAAATCTAAAACCTTGGGCCAGTACCGGGTGATATCACTAAGGTTAGGGTCTGGGGATATCATTAAGTGCAATTCATTGAGCAGCAAGAGCAGCTGGGGTGTAGCTGTTAGGAAGAGTCCCATATGGGTCCTGGGGCAGGGGCAAGACAGTCATTTCAGATGGAGGTACTGAATATCTCTGTCCATAGTGACCAAAAAAAGACATATGCAGATATTATAATTACACCTGCATCTGCCATCAACAGTATTCCAGATCTTTTTTTTTCCAGGATGCAGACAGGATCTGGGGGGGTGCATGCCATCCACAACCCACTCTTTATCCATACCTGGTGTACTTCACAAAGTATGAGTTGGTATATCCCTCCTACAAGAATAGACAACACACGTAGAAATTTAGGTAGGAATAAACAGGGAAATGGCTGTGACACAGATGCAAAGATAAGATCAGGCGTCACATTTGCAGGTTTCACCTTCATGGATTTATTTGTGAGTTTCTTCAACCCCCG
This sequence comes from Ctenosaura bakeri, assembly GCA_948474755.1. Classification (NCBI taxonomy): domain Eukaryota; kingdom Metazoa; phylum Chordata; class Lepidosauria; order Squamata; family Iguanidae; genus Ctenosaura; species Ctenosaura bakeri. The sequence goes on from CAOLHI010000980.1 coordinate 202,909, forward strand.
ATCTCCCCTACCTCATGCACTTCTTTTCTGGGGAAGCTTTCAGCAACTCCAATCAAGCCACACAGCCCTTTAAAATCCTGCCTCTACTCCTTCTCCTCCTCCACTGCCAGCTCCTCCTCCACAAGCCAGCTAAGGATGGCTTGCAGCCCAATTTCTCAGAATCATAAACCCTCTCCTGCTGTCCTCCCCACTGAAGGAAGGAAATGGTCAAGAGAGAGGAAACATAGGGTCACCATGCTGACCCACCAATTTCTCTCTCCTTTCCTTGAACTGGTTTGGACCCTGAGTGCTCATTCTCCCTGCCATGACTCAGCCACCTTCCCACAAAAGCACATTTTGATATTTGTCATTTTTCCATTTTTGCAGGGGTCCTGAGCCCCTAACCCTAGTGAATGTGGAGCTCCAACTAAGCACAGTGGAATTGCTTTTAAGTAGATCCATACATGATTCCAATGTTAGGAATGGTTTTCTATAGGAATTCTTTGAGCCAGCAGATATTCAGTGGTGGAGTGAAGCAAAGATCAACAAATGATGACAGCTCTATGCATGAACCTTGTCCTTTGGGAATGAAAACAATTGTGGCTGATGAGAGGAGTCAGTGTGGTTTTTCTGTGTGCTTGCTTGTGTTTCTATCAGAAAGAAAGAAACTGCAATCAGCGAACTGCAGGAACCCAGAACTAGGGCAAGGACATGGATGACAATAATGATTACAGTAACCTCAGAGTGCTGGTACAGGGCAGCACAAAGTACACTTGAAAGAATTATACACTAGGCAGCATCTTTGTTTGAAGTGCTGTTGGTCCCAGAGTATAAGGAAGATAAAAGTGGTAAAAGGTGTTGACATTTGTATTGGATCAATATTTGTTGACAATACCTTGTTTGCTGCATGAAGAACATTTGTGTAAAAAACTGAAACTGCAGAAATTGAGCAAACAAGAGTATTGTTTCTTAGTTTTTGGTTTAAGCCAGTGACAGCGAGTAGTTTCCCTATCAGCAGGGCCATGAATCTACTTTGGCTTTTAGTCTGAACTTTAAAGGAGCTATCAAATTATTTTTTAGAAAGGCTACTTTTTGGAAAGGTCTACTTCAACTAAATGTGGGGGATATGATGCAGAAAATTATTCTATGTAGTATAGGATGTGGGCATGTTTAATGAATATCCTTTTTGGTTGGATGTGTTACAATATATTGATTCTGTGTTAGAAAGATCTTAGATATTTCTAGACATATACATTCTTTTAAATCATATTCCTGTGATGTGATTCTAATACAGAATCAATATATTGTAGCACATCCAAATGTTGGATCTTGCGTTGTTGCATCCTGCATGTTTTTACTGTTGCCAAAAGACTTACACTTCAATGTTGGAAAGATAAACTTTTATCATCCAATGCTAAATGGTTTGAAAAGCTTACTTTATTTATTTATTGACCTCAATTTCAAGAAAATATATTTTGGGAAATATAGTCTTGTTAAACATAATGCATATGTTTAGCCCCTGCTCATATTTCTGTATTTCCCTTCTCCCTCTTTTCTTTATTTTTTCTATATCTTTTTAAAATAATCATCTGTTAAAAATCCAATATTATTTTGAAAAAAGAGCTATTCAAAGTGATGAACCTTTTCCTAGAATCAGTAACTCAGTTAGATCTTCTGAACTAAATCTCAGAGGAGATTCAGTGCCCTGCAAATATGGAAGCCACCAAACACCTCTAGTTTAAACCTACTTGCTCAACCATGGAAACCAACTGAATGGGCAAATCACACTCTCTCAGCCACAGAAGAAGGCATGGCAAACCCCTCTGAACAAATTTTGTCAAGAAATCCTCATAATAGGGTCACTTTCTCATTGCCTTAAGCTAGAAGTTGCTTGAAGGCACACAGCATCAATTCTAGAAGGTGTTGTCCTTATTAATTGCATTTCCTATGTTACATGCTTCTCTCCTGTTTTAATTGTAGCTTTTTTTTTTTTAGAGCCGACAATGATCTGTACCAGAAAGATGGGGAATTTGTCAGTCTTTATTTCCACTACCTCTGATTTAAAAAATGAAAAACAAAACTTGCGTTCTTTGCCTCCCCGGAGTTTAGAAATTTGCAGATTTCAGTAATTTTTGTGAAATCTTTATAAAAATCCTCCCTGCTTCCCAGCAGCCACATTCAAAGTACAGCTATTTCTAGCATGGGAAAGCTTGTGTTATCACTGCTTGCTGTATCAGTGCTGATGATGCAGAGCCTCACGAGGGGGAAAGGATATTTAGGAACCTAAGTATACAGGTCTCTTTACCTTGACATTCATTTCTCAGAATCTCAAATTATTTCCACCCTCGAACATGATTATTTCCATCCTGTGTATGAATAGGGTTGCATCTTTTTGTAAATTCTATTTTAAAACCAAAATAAAATCCTCACTCAACCTTCTGGGGTATACAGCATTCACACTACAGAATTATTGTGCTGTTATGCCACTTTCATTGTCATGGTTCCATTCTGGGAGTGGAAATATAAGGATGAGCATTTAGACTTCTCAACTGGATTGCTCGAGTGCTTCATCGAAGTACAAGCCCTAGGATAGCACAAGATGAAACCATGGCAGTTGAGGTAGAATAAAAGTGGTGTAATTCTATATTGTGAATGGGCCCTAGGTTTACTTCATTGCATTTTTTGTAATTTTAATCCATTCTTTCCTCAAAGAACAATCATGAGAACCTGTGACCCTTATCCCCTGCCAACACAGCCAATGGTGAGGAACAAATATAGAAGGCTCAAAGGCTTCAGTTTTGTCCATTCTGATACAGCACTCAGTTGAGAAGTGAGGTATCATAGAATCATAGAAATGTAGAGTTAGAAGAGACCACAGGGGCCATCCAGCCCAACCCCCTGCCATGCAGGAACACCCTCAAAGCACTCCCAACAGATGGCCATCAAGCCTCTGCTTAAAAACCTCCAAGGAAGGAGACTCCACTACACTCCAAGGCAGCATATTCCACTGCTGGACAGCTCTGACTGTCAGGAAGTTCTTCCTGAGGTTCAGGTGGAATCTCCTTTCCTGCAGCTTGAATCCATTGCTCCTTGTCCTGGTCTCTAGAGCAGCAGAAAACAAGCCCTCTCCCTCCTCTACATGGCATCCCTTCAAATATTTAAACATGGCTATCATGTCCCCTCTTAACCTTCTCTTCTGTAGACTAAACATACCCAGCTCTCTAAGTCTGTCCTCATAGGGCATGGCTTCCAGGCCTCTCACCATTTTGGTTGCCCTCCTCTGGACTTGCTTCAATATCCTTTTTGAATTGGGGTGCCCAGAACAGGACACAGTATTCAAGATGGGGTCTAACCAAAGCAGAGTAGAGTGGTACCAGTACCTCTCTCGATCTAGAGTAGAGTGGTACCAGTAACTCTCTCAATCTAGGGTAGAAAAAGGCAGAACAGATTTTTATCAGACAACTCAATAATTGGCATTTTTGAACTGAACTTTCCACAACCTATTACATCAGCATACAAAAAACTGGTTTCATTGCTTCCATATCCAGGCTCAACAGGTAATATCAGTTTATACATCCAAGCTAATCAATGATTTTTATAAAGTAATTCTAATTTGTCTTGAGGTTCAACCTTTTCTGATTACTGGTTATGACTGTAGGGGATTTTATCACATTCTCTTTAAATGTGGACCCTGTGCCATAGATCCTAAGCTAAAGCTAGGGTTCCACATAGTTCTCTCCCTAATTCTGTTCAATAAAATGTCAGAAACAACAGGCATTCTGCAGTTCTAAAAACTGAGATACATTTCTTTGCAGTGTTTTAGGAGTGCTAATGTGTGGCTTCCAACCCAGAGACTTTCATCTTCAACAGGATGTGCTCCTGTCTTCCTGCCAAACAAATGATCAATGAGGTGAATTCTTTTATCACTGGTCACCACTGGGGAAGTTGCAAAGGGCTGCCTACATTCTTCCCTTTCTCCTCCCTTGAAAACAAGCAATCAGTTCAACCGTGCATGCAGTGGTGGCTAGTAGGTTCCACGTCATGGGGTAGTGAATGCACTCCACATTTTAGTCCAAAGGTTATCCAAGGTGATGAACACTTTCCCCAAGAAGGTCCAGCTCCCTCCATAGATCCTTAAGTTTAGACTAAACCCTAGAGCAGATTTTACAGCCAACATGAGCAACATATACGACTCCTAAGCAATGGAACCAGAATATTTTCTATGTGGCACACCAGTACAAAAATCCAAGATCAAAGCAGAAATGTGACTCCTGTATTAAAACTTGTTTGTGAGGCAGCATTCTGGATGTGGATATGTTGATCCTTGTGACAAGAAACAAGGGAGCGCCTTCATGCTTTGCCCATGAGGTTTCAAGAGACATGTCTGTAAACACTGTAACAAAATGAGACACCTAAAGACTTTTAGTCTCATCCAACATGATTCTCTTTATATCTCTTTTCTTAAGAAACAGAATTTGGAAACTTTACTTATTTGGACTATAAACCCCAAAATTCCCCAGTCCAGATAGCCAAAGAGGACTTGAGAGCTGTAATTCAAAAAGAGGAAATTTCCAAGGATTGGGAAGAAAAAATAACAGGCACAGAATGAGCTTGAAAAGAAGCTATAACATTTTGCACTAGATGCAAATTGACTAACATAGGCTCAGAGGGGTTTAGGTTTTCCTATATCTGCCTTGCTGTCATTTTTGAAGATATAGCAATCATCTACTATTAATAGCCCCATCCAGGCATTCTGAATGTAGGTGAAATACACACAGGGAGGGTGAATGCACTGGTCACTCTCCTCTTTGTCACTGATTCCATCAAGAAAAGAGCAGCATTCTGAGAAGGAGAGCCTCTTCTGTGTATGGGGGCTCTTCATGTAATTCGAAACATTAGGAAATCAGCACCCTGTATTGCATGGACAGCCCAGAAGCTCTCCTGTTCAGAACTTTCATGATGAAAGTGGTGAAAAGGAGAAGCAGTTTATTTAGCCTACATTTAGAACATCTGGTAGGACTTCCATCTCTCTAGCTGTCATTCATTTCTCTGTCTCCTTGTCTACATAGTAGACATTTTAAATTACTATAGACAATACAAGTAAATCCTGTTCATCATACTTTTTTTTTTAAACTTCTGGCTCATTTGGCTACTGGTCAAGTAGGCCTAGCTATAAACAGAAGTGCTAAGCTCTGAACAAATGTCAGAGTATGTATCCTGAAATTTACATCCACCCCACAGTTTTCCAGAGCTGCTGGCTATGGAGTCGACCATTAAATGCAGAAGCAGGCAAGCTTACTCCCATTCCTTTCAGAAAAGAAAACTGAGATATTGTGGGAAAGAGTGTTGAAAACAATCCAATTTATTTTGAATTAGCCGAACCAATGCGGAAGATGTTTAACGAAATTAAGCGCAAAGGTAAACCTGACTCATGGAAGGAAGCAAACATAACTTTGATACCCAAAGAAGGGAAAGATTTATGTGAACCATCTAACTATAGACCAATCTCGCTCTTAAACATAGATTATAAGATATTTGCCAACATAATTGCAGAGAGACTTAAAAGGATTTTGCAAAAAGTAATTCATCAAGATCAGAGTGGCTTTTTGCCAAAAAGATATCTAAGAGATAACACAAGAACTCTGATTAACGTTTTGGAATATTATGAGAAACATAATGAAAAGGAATGTGTCTTGATTTTTGTCGATGCTGAAAAAGCTTTTGACAACGTGAATCATAAATTTATGTTTGATCTATGCGAGAGAATGAATTGTGGAGATAATTTCTTAAATTGGATCAGATCGATATATCTAGATAATCAAGCTCAATTACTAATAAATGGTGAGAAGAGTGACCCGATAGAAATTAACAAAGGAACACGCCAAGGTTGTCCTCTCTCTCCGCTTCTGTTTATAATGGTGTTGGAAGTCCTTTTGAGGAAAATAAGATCAGAGGTATCGATTAAAGGAGTTAAAATCAAGGGAGAAGAGATCAAATTGAAAGCATATGCCGATGATTTGGCTATCTTTATAGAAGATCCAGAAAAGGGGACCATGAAATTACTGGAGATATGCCAAGAATTTGGAGAATTGGCGGGTTTTAAAATTAACAAAGAGAAGACAAAGTTCCTGACAAAAAATATGAGAAAAGAAAAAATAGCAAAGATAGAATTGGCTACAGGATTCAGAACGGAAAAGAAGATTAAATATTTGGGGATTGATATTACAAACCAAAATAACAAGCTTTTCGAGAATAACTATGTAAGAAAATGGGGTGAGATAAAAAAAGATCTTCAAAATTGGCGAAAATTGAAACTATCTTTATTGGGAAGAATGGCGGCGATCAAAATGATGGTACTACCCAAGATGAACTTTTTATTTCAAAACCTGCCGATTATATTGAATTGGAAGTGTTTCAATGAATGGAGAAAAGACCTAACATCCTTTATATGGGAAGACAAAAAACCTAGAGTTAAATGGAAAATCCTGACGGAAAGGAAAGAAAGAGGAGGGTTCGGCCTGCCAGATATGAAATTATATTACATGGCCAATGGGATGACATGGCTGAGAGACTGGGTGACTCTGAAAGAAGACAAACTACTTAATCTAGAGAGAAGTGACTTAAAATTCGGTTGGCATGCTTATTTATGGTACCAAAAATCAAAAGTAGATAAAACTTTCATGAATCATTATATCAGAAGATCGTTGTATGAAATTTGGAGATTCTGGAAAAATAAGTTATATACGAAAATACCCTGGTGGGTCTCCCCTCAGGAAGCCTTTCAAGTAAAATGGAAAGACCCAATATCAAAGTGGCTAAAATATAATGATTTAATCATTAAAGATAACAGTGGACAACGTATTAAAACAAAAGAGGAATTAGAACAAGAAGGTTGGGTATGTCATTGGTTTCCATATAGACAATTGAAAGAAAGAGTGAAAATTGACTTAAAACTTGAAGGCATAGAAATTCCTGCACAATTAAATCAATGGGAAAAATTGATGTTTGAACAGAAAGATCATTTGACATCACACTTATACAGATTTATATTAGATCGAGAACTGGAAGGGGAGACAGTGAAAGAATCAATGATTAAATGGGCGCAAAATATAGGCCACCAAATAGAGTTAGCAAACTGGGAAGGAAGCTGGAAAATATCAAATAAATTTACATTAGCACAAAACTTAAAAGAAAATTACTACAAAATGATGTATAGATGGTATTTAGATCCCCTCAAACTAAGCAAGATGTATTCTTTGAAAGAGAAGGCTTGCTGGAAATGTAAGCAAGTAGATGGATCTTTTTATCATATGTGGTGGTTGTGTCCAGAAGCTACAAGATACTGGAAAAAAATACATAGAGCCATGGAATCCATATTACAAATAGATCTACCATTGACTCCGGAACTGTATTTACTGAATATGACATATCAAATCGACAAAGGTAAAAGACAATATGAAACAGTTATATTATATTTGATTACGGCAGCTAGGATTCTATGGGCAAAATACTGGAAGAGGACAGAAAGCCCATCTTTGGAAGAGTGGGTAGATAAGATACAAGAATACTGCTTAATGGAAGAGTTATCTTTTAGAATGAAGAATGAAACGAAAGTAAGGTTAAGAGAGGGAACAATCAATTTGAGAATGATCAAATGCTATGTAGAAACAAATCTCTGATGTTAGATTTGCAGTTGTAAACAAAAGAATACTTTAAGATAAACTATAAATTGATTGGTATATAATTTAATATGTACAAGTTGGGAGACCAGTCTACGAACAAATGTCTGAATTTGAGAGATCTAAGGGTTGAATTGTCAAAATAGAAAGATCAAACCAGGGAAGAGGGGAAGTATGATTTGAAATGTATAAGACAACATGAAATTTAACAACGTTTTATATGTAAAAAGATGAAGCTTACTATGTGAAGAATACTATGTAAGTGTGTATGTCTAATTTTTTTTTTTTTTAAAAAATATAGAATAAAAAAAAAAAAAGAAAAAGAAAACAATCCAATTTATTTTGCAAGCCACTCTGAGACTTAGAAAAGAACTCCTGTCAATTTAGCAGCCCTCCCTGGCCCCTATCACATCTTTTCTGTCCACCTCCCACAAATTAGTTAATAATTTCTTCTGCTGTTTGGTTCCTTATTGGTGACAGCAAACCAAAGAAAGGAGGACCCCAGTAAGACAGAGGAACTCTGAGTCCAAACTCTAGTACAATGACAGCTGTCAGTCATTTCAGTGGAACTTAAACTAGCTTCAGTCCAGACACTTCTACAGCTCCATCCACTTGCTTGTTTTTCTAGGGTTGTAATTCTTCACTTCTTGTCAAAGGCAGCCGCAAGTAATTCCAGCAATTTTTTTCTCCCTGTGGGAAAGTCCTTCAAAAACCACACAATTTTCAAAGGCTATTCACAATTTGGAATTTGTTTAGAGTAAAATGTTCACAGTTGTTTTGCACAAAAAGAACTGCATTTTCTGTACAGAAAACAGCATTTTATGTGTGGAAAAGAGTATTTAAATGCAAAAATATTTATTTCTATATGAATTATGCAGAATAAATCCCAAATTATGTCTTTTTCTGCACAGAAAACAGCATTTTCTGCACCTGAATTAATATTCCTGCACTGAAATATCATCTTTCCATGCAGAAAATGGCTATTTTCTGTGAAAACAATAATGTGCAAATTTTGTGCAGTATAAGTCCTGAACCACAAAGATTCTCATTGGTCTAGGCTTTGTCCCACTAGGATTTCTCAGTGCTCAAAAAAACAAAACATGTTTTTAAACCATTTTTCAATTATTTTGAATATTCTTTCCATATCTATTTTTACCAGCATTTGTAATGCTAGACCTACCATCACATTGCTTCAGAACATTCTACCTACTTCTCTCTGGGCTTAAGAACCTGTTATCTCAAGAATATATTGTCTTTAATTCCTTTAAAGATAGTTGCTTTTACTGTGGCGTTGCCTCATGGATAGAAAAAGGTAGGATTTGTCTCCCAAGTAAAACAGAATAGTCAAAACTAAATTCATATCTTGCTGATACAATGTTTATTGAGAAAATAAAAGCATGGGCAGTGGATTAAGAACAAGGACACATTTCTAGAGCAAATAAGTATTTTCTCTATTTAGGAAACAGATTTTCAGGGGACTTTTAAGAGGCTTTTGTCATTATTTTTTCATCCTATCTGCCTTTCCAGCCATAATATCATGTTTGATTCTTCATAGTTGCTGCAGAAAGTAGGAATTTTAATATTCCCACATCCCTGCTACTGAGATTGGCTACTGCAGAGTTTCATTTACAAAAGGCATAAAAATAGCAGCCTAGCAGGAAACACTATTTTGTTATCATCTCTTAAATGGTCACACTGCTGGAATAATATTAAGAAATGCACTCCTCCCCCTCCCTGCAAAAAAAAAAAAAAAAAAATTTTAAAAGGACATGCCACAGTGAATAGAAGTCTCAATAATGTTTAAATCGGACACATCTAAAAATGAAAAGCCCAGCCATCTACATTTAAATATCTACACAGCGATTAAAACTGGTAAGAGAACCAGACACTTTATATTTCCTGCAGTCCTGTTGTGTGATCAATTCAGTATCACTCTAAGAAATGGTGGGAAATTTCGGTGATTGGCAAGTTACCCAGAATCAACCCACGTCACAGACGAAGAAACTGGGCAGCCTCTTTGTTATAAGAGGGAACTCTAATGGAGGGCATTTTTTTTTCACAAGCTCCCTCTAAATTGCAAGTAGCCCTGACCATCTGTCAAATGGTAATTTACCACAAGGTGAAATTAAACACTGAATAAGCTAAAGGGACAGCCCTACCCTTAGGCAGAATGGATCAGTTGCCTCAGACACCAGATCCTGGCAGAAACACAGGACAGCAGTTGGCTGTCCTGGTCTGCTGCATGTAGACTTAGGCCATTTCTGCACTAAGCTGTTATAGTGCTATTATTCCACTTTCAACAGCATATGAAGTCCCCTCTCTGAACGGCAAACCCCAGGATTCCATAGGATGTTGAAAGTTCTCTGAACGGCAAACCCCAGGATTCCATAGGATGTTGAAAGTGGAATAATAGCATTATGACAGTCTAGTGTGGAAATGGCCTTAGTTAATGATTTTGTCCTGTTGCTACTGTTGGAATTTTAGCTGCCCTATTTTATGTGTTGCAAGTATACACTCAGAATGGAGAGGGACTAATCCTTTACCTAAAGCAGCAACATTCATTTATATTTTTAATCTGGAAGGGTTGTGAATTGTTTATATTGTAGACCACCTTGATATCCCCAGGATGACAGATGGGATATAAACATTTTATATATACACCCCACTTTTCTCCTGAGATGGAAAATAATAAAATAAATAAAATGTCTTATGCTTACCTCCATAAACTGCTTGTATTCTATACAAATGTAATGAATATTCATTATTTTCTTTGTCAGGACTGAAACATTCATATTTGCAACTGTGAACGTTGTTCTTTGCAGAAGGGAAAAAAAGTGGGTAAAAGATTCCTACAGTGAAACACTGCAATAACCATCTGACCAAGAAAAAATATTTCACAGCAAATGCTTTTCCTCCTTTTCTTTTTTTTTTTTAAAGATTCTATTAAGCACCATGCTGCACTTTGAAAATATGCCAGTATTTTGCTTCTTTTCCTTTTCCTTACACTATCTAGAAACGATAATGCCACTTGAATAGCTTTCTTTGTAAAATATGATAATCAATTTACATCTTTTTATCATATTTAATTTTAAATTTGGCATTGTTTTATTCAAAGGGCTCCTTTAAACCCCCAGGAGGGCTTTAGTTCTTGCAAAACTGCTATAAAGCAACTGGCATCTTCATTGTTTAAACAGAACTGTGTTTTAAAACTGTACATTAGGGGCAAAGAAAGTTATTTAGTGAAAATAACATTAAAATATTTTAACCAATTTATAGGCTACTTGCCATATCAAGGAAAAAATACATTGAGGCTAATTTTGAAATGAATGTCAGTAGAAAAATCTCTTAAAATGCATATCAGGCAAAACTGTATACAAAAATATATCTATTACAAGAAAAGGGCAAATATTGCAACAAATATGGAATAAAAACATTGCAAATTTTGTTGCAATATTTTTAATTTAAATATTCTGTGTTTAGGGAGAACAAAGTATAAGGCTTGAAATATGAGAAACTGAGAGAAACTGCAGATCCATGAAACCCTAGACTGGGTTGAAAAATTTGAGACTTCCCAGGAATAGTCAGAACTGATTGGAAGCAGATTCAGAACTGATTCATTGCCAGTGGATTAGGGGATTATATAAATTCATAGTAGATAGGTTGGTAGATATCTGCTAGCTGTGACAGCTACATGCCCAAAGACAGAACAGTAATGCCACTCAGTTCCCATTGCTGGAGAGCAGCTGTGGAAGAAGGTCATTCACTTCATATAAGCCCACTAGAGGCATCTGCTTGGCATGACATCTCTTGGAAACAGGGTTTTGGACTAGAAGGACCTTGGTTTTGACCCAGCCGATCTCTTACATTTCTGTGCCAGCATCAGCTGTGTTGGTTTCAGGAGAGAAACTCTCTTAATAAAAAACACTTTCTGATGTCCATAATGGTGTTGTTTCAGTTGCAATAGAAGTAAGTCATCACACAGAACCTGTTTCTACCTTTCTCTATATGAACATCATAATGAGCCCACTAACTCAGTATTGAAAAGCCTGGTGTTCTCACACTCTCACATCACTTCACTGTTTGAGGAATATTGGTACATTAGTCTTGATTTTCTTGTGTTTTTCCCAATCCCATCTGCATTTTTTTCTGTCCTTGTTATGTACTGGGTTGGATATTAATTCTGGGATAGTCTTTTTCCCACATGGAAATTCATTGACTTTTTTTTACATATTTCCTAATCTGTGCGTTTTTTCATGTAATTTACCCCATGTAGACATTTTCCCCCATTGACTAAAGTAGGCTTATTCATACTTTTTCAATGGTATGCATTTTCAGCTATTCACTTTTCAATATATATACAATGTTTCATGCATAATTTATTTCTCTGAAACACCCTCTAAGTCTTGCAAAACACATGAATCATAGATATGAAGTGCATTTCTTCTTGCAGTGCAGCTTGGGAGGTGCAGTAAGTCTACTTACATTGAAACTGTTGAATATAACACAAGGGTGTTTTTTCCATGCCTACTGTGATTATATGGATTGAGGTTATAGATTTATTTATAAACATATTTGCTTATCACCTCTTCGCCTGCTAGAGCCCCTGAAGTAATATATAACAGATAACAACATATTAAAAATGCTTTAAAAACAAGCAGAACTTCTTTTAAATATCACTTTTTAAAAAATAAATACAATATTTAAAATAGCAAAGATCAACCCTGGTTTTAAAAACCAATGGTCATTAAAAAAAATGCCATCTTGGTTGCTGTTGGAAGCCTAGATAGGGATGCACCCAGCCTTACTTCCATTAGGAGGCAGTTCCACTATTGAGGTGCTGCTGCAGAGAGTACTGTGATTTCACTTTAACTGCCACGGGAGTGGAATTCCATCCAGTGGAATTCTGGGGTTTGTAGATTGGTGTGGCACTAGAGGTCACTGGAGGAAAATTCTAAATGTTCCTCCCTAAACTGCAAATCCCAATGTTACCCAGTATGTTGGGGGTCCCAGGAGGGGTGCCCAAATTACCAAATAAAAACACAAGATGGGGGAAATTAGACTCGAGCACTCTCTCAGGGTAGCGAGACGCAGGGTAACTCAGCTGGGATCTTTAACCCTATGTCTACGGCATCAGGTCAGAGAGCGGTTAGACAAGGTTTTAAAATAGTAAGAATAATTGTTTTATTAAAGGACAAACAACATAAAAGACACCACAAACACTAACTAACTGAGAAACAGAAATGAAGAGTTTTGGGGGAATGGGTAATACGACACCTTTTCTTGTAGTCCTGGAGAGAACGGAGAGTTGCTAGGAAGAAAGCTCAGCACGGTTCCCTGAGGGGGCGACTTGCTGGACAAACTGACAGCAAGGCAGGATAGCAGTCTGGAGTGTTCCGAGGAGTGCAGACTCAGTTGTCGGGAACTGAGGGGAAAACTTCACTGGACAGAGTGGCAGCAAGGCTAGATGGAAGTCCAGGGTGATCCGAGGAAGGCTCGGAATTGGGGACCTTTTATAGGGTGGATTATACCTGCAGGCCATGCCATGCTCAGTGAGAACAAAGGAAAATTGTAGCTGGACAAAGGCGTTGGAAAAGGTCAGGTTTTGCATGATGAGCTTAGCGCTGGATGACAATAGTATGGCCAGTATGCAAATAGCCCAACATAAAGGAAAGGCTCGACACTCGGCCGGCCATCTTTGTGTAAAATTGCGCTGAGCAAGGCGGGTTTGCAAGAAGGAGTGGTCCCTGAAGCATCGGAGAGTCATTAAGTTGCCTGCCTAAATGAGGTTCAATGTACAACCATTAACGGCCACGCCTATTACATGCTTGTCCGGTGGCCCTTGCAAACACGTGGAGTAGGCTGGCAGAGAAAGGTCAAATAGAGGCCAAATTATTTGATATCAAGAGATATCTAGTGCTCTCACCAGACATAGCATAACTGTGGTAACACCAAGATTCAACAGAATGTTGCCATGGCAGTTAATATGAAATCACAGTGCTGTAATTCCTAAAGTGTGAAAGATCCCATTTATCTAACTATTGCAGAATGTATGCAAATGCCCGTCTTCCAAAGGTGTTGAACTACCATCAGCCCAAGCAACCACAGCAAACAGTCAAGGGTTTTAGTTTATTTATATCCTGCCTTTATCTCAGCACATGACCCAAGGCACTTTACAACAAACTGAAACAAAAAGCTAAAAAAGACCATTAGTAAAAAGCCAGCATGGTGGTTTGGACATTGGACTACAACTCTGGAGACCAGGGTTTAATTCCCCGCTCAGCCATGGAAACTCACTGGGTGAGTGGCACAGTGGTTAAATTGTCAATACTGTAGCCACAAGGTTGTGAGTTTGATCCTGCCAGGCTCCTGGTTGACTCAGCCTTCCATCCTTCCACAGGTCGGTAAAATGAGTACCCAGCTTGTTGGGGGCAATTAGCTTACAACATTGTAAACCGCTTAGAGGGTACTTAGTTGATAAGTAGTATAGAAATACACATGCCATTGCTATTGCTATTGCTTGGGCTCATGATACACTCTCAGCCCCAGAAAAACCCAGTGATAGTTTTGCGTTAGGGTCACCACAAGTCAGAAATGACTTGAAGGCACACAACAACCAAAATTTAAAAACTAATAAAAAACAATTTATTTAAAAATAAAAAGTTAAAACAGTTTCAAGCATAATAAAAAAAGATAAAAGCACAGCACACCTCATTAAAAGCCTTTTCTGCCACATGAATTAAGAGTCAAAGTCCTACCTAAATAGGTCTTTGCTTTCCAGTAGGGAGAGAGCAGAGAGGAGGCAAACTGAAACTCCCATAGGAAAGAATTCCACACCTTGTGAGTAGCCAATATATGAATTGTATATCTGTGTGTGTGTGTGTGTGCGCGCGCACGTGGGTATATATATACATATACTGATTTGTAATACAAAACATTTCAAGAACACTGGATTGCTCACCCCTGGAAGGCTGTGAGACATGTGTTGGGAGTGTCCTCTATAGCAAGCCAGAACATATTAAGACAAATAGCACCGTGTTCAACAAATTTGCTGTAATCAGTTGACTCAGTACATATGAAACTTCAAGCAAAAACTAACATCTGAATTTAGGTAATAGTCTTGAAAAACTAATGGAAATATAAATACACACTTAACACAACTATACATTTCAGGAGAAGATGAGGAGCACCTCCTTCATACTTTCTAGTGTCTGTAACACAGAAGAGCACTTTGCCTCCCCACCACCATCACACACCCTTCAATTGTCAAAAGATTAGGGAAGCTTTCATTAAGGGCTGGATTTCAGCTCCTCCAGGTACAGAAGTCATCAGTTCAGCACTGGTTGTGCTGACTCCTTCATTTAAAAAAAAGAAGAAGAAAGAAAGCACAGAACTAAAAGCATTAATTTCTTTTTTAAAATGTACTTGAAGCAAAGCTGTTTCAGGCAAGGGTGCCAACTCAGCTGAAAAACTGCAGCCAGGCTCTAGTTTAAAGGGAAATAACAAATCAATTTCTTGTAAATTGTTGTTATTTATAGTCATTTAAAGCCTCATGCCACAACCCTCCTGCCATTTTCCTCAGAGTTCTAATGGGCTCAACCCAGTTAGGATACAGAATTTGACTACGTTCAGCCTAGTTAGTCTGTAGTATTAGGATTTTAGTACTCCCTGAGGCAATGAGACTGAATCAGCTAAAACCCAAGTACTTGGACTGAAATGGGCTATGGATCAAGTTGTTATTGTATCTTTTTCAATCCCCTGTACCTTTTATATGGAAATATCGGCAGTCAACCCTGCTTTTTCTCCTGGAACCTTTCAAACATCGTGTCTTTTGTCAGTGATTGACTGATGTAGTACACAGTTTCTATATGAAGCTGAGTTGCAAATGCTAAGGAAGAGAAAATGAAAAGTAATTGAACTGGAAGCATTTATTGCTTTATCTCTTTCCCTAAAAGTTCTCTATGCCAAAGGTGTTCCACTGGTATGCTTTTACTAGACAAGTTGATTTTTATGGTACACAATTTACTCTGGAAGCAATGGAGGGTTTTTGTTTGGTTGTTTGTTTGTTTTTTTGAGATTCCTCACAACAATTACAGAAAGATGTGAATACCAGAGAAATTTTGCACACACAGTTCCCTCACTCCCCCCACGCCTCAGCTCAAACTGCCTGCAGACTGCTGCTTCTCCCCAACCACTATCAATAATTTAAAAGATGAACTGTGGAAAAAAGATATTTGAGAGCATAAACATATAGGAAGCCACCTGGTGTCTGAGTCTGCAGTTCTTTCTGCCATGAAAAGCAGAGAATAGCCTCTTTCTACAACTTTTTCCCCAAGACACAGCACTAATATTTCTAGTTTGTTTTTTATTTTCTTCAAGTCTACACAGTTCTACAGGGATGGGCTTCCCTGTATATTAATCTCAACATCAAGATACACTGATGTGGACATTCCAAAACCCAGTGCCCCACAAACAGAATTTGAGCCTGGTCTATTCCATTCCCTTTTGTATACCTGTCCTTATTTGTGTTTGTAAGCCAACAAATAAGACAATAGCAATGTACCATTACAAAATATGGTAATAGAGGCAAGCAAAGGACCTTAAACTAAAAGCAGGATGAAGCCTGCCTATAGTAAATGATTGACAACTTAAGGGAGCCAAACAGATGATTCTACCTTTCCTTCTGCTTCCCAGACAAACTTGTTCCAGGAACCCTCCCACTTCAGATGAGATGTTTTGAAATGAATATCCTAAATTTGCCTTTTAAACTACAACCTAAAAACTTGCATTAGGAGGCATATTGCGAGGTTCCACACAAGCAGATATATATCTCAGCCTCTAAATCACTTTTTAGCTGCTACAGCCCCTGCCCCAACATGGTAATATACTGGCCAGTGGAGATCAGAGATATGACAGCAATGTGTCCAGCTAAATTCTTAGGCTGGATGTAGAACAACAGGTATCTTCTGGGACCAGTCAGGGGTCTTCCAAAGGTCCTGGAAGATGTCAGCCTTAGGAACTTAGGCACATTACACCTCCTACTTTTCACTGGCCAGTAAATTGCAGCTGGGGGCCTGCAGCAGCTAACAGGTGGAGTTTGAGGGAGCTTAGTCATTGTGTGGCTGCTATAAAATTCTGACAATTGCAACGACCCAAAAAATAAAAATAAAAAACCAAGTTGCACAGTCACATATTGGACCCAAATCTGCATAACTCACTAACAGGATACCAGTCAAAGTTTTCCATTTCTAAATTACAATCAGTCTTATAACATTACTCTACTTTTTTAAAAAAAATACTTTCTTGCCTGTACTTCCAGTATGCATATTTGTCTTGGTTTTTTCTCCCCATAGAATAAGGAGGGGGAAGTGAATTAAACAATAGCCATATGCATTGTAAAGGATGAAGCAACCATGCATTTCAAGGGGCACTATAATTAACTTAGACTTAAAGTATTTGTTTTAATTGTTCTTTCCCTCTCAAAAAGAAATCCTACCTTGCTAAGAATGTAAATGAAAATGAACTTCTTTAACGAAGTACCATTCTTTTACACTGCTCTGAATTCATTTTCCAGCTTTCCATACAAAGTGCTCCTATGAACACAAAAGGATTCTTAAGTTTTGCTTTTCATTCTCTCAGCAACTGTCAGAAATAAAGATGGATGAATCTGTGAGTTTTGCTTTTTTTTTTGTCACTTTTTTCTTCTATATATATATATATATATTCAATTTTCTTTGCCACATACCTGTTAAAGATGAAGAGACTCTTGTAAAAAAGAGGCAGCAATTCTAACTCAGCACTAACCCAGAGATTCAAACCCAGACTTTTAAGAGCTCAGTACTCAAAGCTTTGCATATGGCTCAACAAATCTATCCAAATGACCTGGACTTAGTCTGCAACCACCCTCACTGTCCAGGTTACAGAGTCTCCTGCTGGACAACAAATTATTGCTGTCTTTCTCTTGTAATTTCAAACATGCCTGCTACTGCACTGTAAGTAGAAGAGAAACCAGATGGGGACTTGGGCAGTACAATTATGACTGGCAATTGTTCTTCCAGTTCAGTGCCCAGAGAATATGGGCAGGTACTTGTCTGAGTAGCATGGAGAAGGAGAAGTTCCAGCTACTGCAAAATAGATGCACAAGCTTTAGGTCCTCTGGATGCAGGACGGCCAACAACCTTGTTGGCAGCTCTGAGAAACCTAAGTATCCAGAGCAAATTATCACGCATGTTCACATTGTGCATATCCATTCACAAACAGTCCATCTGTTTTTACAAGAAAATAGCACTGCTTTCCTTCGTGTTTTTATACAGGGAGTTTTGCTGCTGCTTCTGGTCACTGGGCTGGTCATGTGAATGTACATATTTTTTTTAAAAAAAAATGCAACACATGGATAATTCAATGTACCAGTTCCAAAGCTAAGGGCTAAATACAGTTGTTAGATGCACGTAGAGTACATCCATTAAATCATCAGGAACTTGATAATTCAACACATAAGTAAGCTTTATTGATTCAATATTCTAATTTATTTAGATCAAAAATTAGATTTAACTCTAAAATTTACATTTCAAAGAGATACCAATAAAATCTGGAGTGAAAATTCATAGTAATGGAGATTTTTTTTTAAAAAAAATATCAGTTAATCCAGTTAGGCAGAAGGGGAAAGTACTTTCAGTTACCCCTAATTGTTAGGAAGGTGTATTATATATTTTTTAAAAAAAAATAAAATGAAATGCAAATAAATGCACACACCCCAAAAATTGTGCCCTCTAAGACTTTACAGAGGAAAACCGGACAACTTCTGAACAACATCACAATGTGGCCAAAACGGTGTGGTCAAGCAAAAAGAGTACAAATGTTATTAATGATGAGGAATGCACAAAAGGACTATTTTAGGCAGATAACCCTTGGGATTTATATATGGAGTTTAAGAAAGCCTGCAAAAAAAAATGGGGTTAAAAAACAAATTAGTAAATACAATACTCTGTATACACACATGCAGCATGATTAACAATAGTTATGGTATTATATAAAACCTGAAATTCAAAATGCCTGCTCAAAATTATAGATTATTCTCTCATCCATTATCCCTGCATAAGCTCTGTGTTCACACTTCCCGCTCCCAACCCAATGCCCATTATAAACAGATCAAAGCCCATAACATCCATGGGGTCACTTTGAGCTAATCAGCCTTTCAGTCTAACCTACTTTACGTGGTATGTCTTAAGATAAAAATGGGTGTGGAGTTGGGAAATGTGCGATACATTTAGTTCCAGGGGGAAAACGGAATGATACGGCTGAAAAAAACATGATTGTCATAATGCCTTCTAACGGACTTTTAGAATGTCTCATCTAGGCTACAATCCTATATACATTTACTTATGAGTAAAAGCCACTGAACTCCCTGAGGATTACTTTTGAGTAGATATGGGCACAATTACATTGTTAATGTAAGTAGAAAATTGCTTTGCAGAAAAGGACTCAAAACAGATCTATAGAAACGAAGTGGGGAGAAACATATTTTCAGATCATGAATCCATTTCTGAAATATTGATCCTATTTTAGAGAAACAAAGGAGAAATGTGAAATCCATTAAATGGGGTAGGAGTGTGTATGCGGCAAAAGGGGAAAATGAGAGAAGGATGGTTTATCATTCTGGTAGTGCCCTCATACAAAGGCAATGACCCGCAAAGAAAGACTGATTATTCTACTGTGCCATCAAGGTGACTCTGCCTTCTAGCAACCCTATCACAGGGTTTTCTTGGCAAGATTTATTCAGAGGAAGTTTGCCATTGCTTTCCCTTTGGGCTGAGAGAGTGCAACTTGCCCAAGGTTACCCAATGGTTTCCATGGCTGACTGGGAATCTGAACTCTACTCTACCAGAATCCTAAGCCCTTTCCACACTAGAGTGTTATAGCGCTATGATTCTACTTTCAACATCCTATGGAATCCTGGGGTTTGCAGTTTCGGGAGGGGGTGGCCGGTCCTCTCGAAACTGCAAACCCCAGGATTCCATAGGATGTTGAAAGTGGAATCATAGCACTATAACACTCTAGTGTGGAAAGGGGCCTAGTTCTACCACTAATAGAACCCAGAATCCTAGTCAAACCACTATACCAAGCATGCTCTCACAATGAAACATATTTTTTTAACTAACAAAATACTTACCGGACCTGCATGACAATAGTTGCTGCTGGGGAGGGTAAAAATGTGATGGTCTCCATGGAAGAGACCAGGGTGTGACTGTGATTGGTGTGTGATGCAAGATCACAATATGAGCCAGGGACTTGTGCTATTTGAAGCTAGCCCACACCCGCTCTTGTCTACTTGGCTCTGATAGTCCACTCACCCTCCCACCCTTATTGCAGTACAAATTTATCTGGTTGCTTCAGGGCCAGATAGGAATTTTTTTTCCCTTTTGCAGTTGTTTTTTTCACTATTCCATAGTGTAGTTAATGGCACTGAGACAATTGGCTTGAGGTAGTGTATTAAATAGGTTTTCTTTGTCAGGTAGCAGGGGAGAATAGGACTTCAGTGTTCACCTCTTGGCGCCCCTTTGGTGTAGAGTAGGGCTCTGAAACTCCCTCTTTAGGGCCTTGCATCCCAGCAGGTCAGGGAAGAAAGCTACCCTTATGGTTCACCTGGGATTAGGGCTCTCACCTGTTGCTTGGGTGGGAGTCCCCAGGTTACCTTCCAGTTATACTGGACCAGGGAGCAACCAAAGCAATTTGGACTGCCCTTGGGGCTGAGGTGTTTCACCCAAGGAAGGCTGAGGGGATTGTCATGTGGTGACATCTGGCCTCAGCTGGACACACATCAGGTTGGTCCCCCCAGTTGCTTCTTTACAAGCCAACACAATTTTAAGTAGGTCAGATTAAGTAAAATGACCCTTATTACCCAATTATTATCCAATGTCTGCTCTCTTTATTTCACAGTTGATCATCAAAGAATGTGATTGTACTTACAAAGGCTGAAGAGCTAACCTCCAACTAGTAACTATACAGGACCAACTTTTTCTGGGAAAAGTAAAACAAGACTCCACCCTCTTCCTTCAGCCAGAGCAGGAAGACAACTGCCCCTGACAAATTAATAAGAGTGTAAAGTAGAATCATTGATTTGGAAGAGACCACAATGGCCATCAAGTCCAACTCACTGCCATGCAGGAATATATACTCAAAGCATCCCCAGAAATGGCCATCCAGCCTCTGTTAATAAACCTCCAAAAGAAAAAGAAAAAAAACACCTGATTCCACCACAGTAATTAGCAGCTTTGAGTTGTTTGTAGGAAAGAAAAAGAGGAAGTGTCTGAGAGAGGTAATCCAGGACTGCTAAAACCAAACTGAAAAACTGAGAATGCCAAAGATTGGGCAGGGCCATCCCAGCTGATCTATGGATATTGGAGGGTGGGTACAATCTATCTGTATTTCTCTCATAACCACACTAGCCCACCTTCTCATCATAACTACATAAACAGCTCAAATATTGAATTTCCCAATATTGAATAACATTTGATGCAGCAACAACAAAGAATATATATTTTGAAAGATCACATCACTGCAGGACACTGAAATGAATCATAGTTGTTTATACTTCCATTAGCCTGTGAAAATTGCTTAAAAATAAGATAAAAATGCTATTGATAGAATTGTCAAGTCTGACACTAAACACATTCTCTAAGAATATATATTGTCTCCTGCAGTGTTTCACCAATTATCTACCTCCAACTATTCTGTTATTTCTTCATTAACTCTTGATATTTTCAATCTCACCAGATAATTATTAAGTTTTGTAGGTCACAGAATTCATTAGCCTCATAAAACCTGAGCTATCACAGAAGTATCTCCTATGCCCCCCTGCCTCCCTTGTGTGGACTGCAGATTGTATCTAATAGATGCTGCATTGCTATTCTCACTGATTTGGACATGATTTCCCAGGCCAGTATCTGGATATTTCCTGGGTCTCCCATTTCTATCACTTCCCTTCTACATTCTTTTTTCTCATTTTTACTCTATAGTAATTTCCTTATGTTTCTTCTACTTTAGAGCTTGCCAATATACATTTGTCCTGTATTTGGGCATGAAGCAGCAATTTAGACCCTTGATCCAAGGAGTTGAAAATGACCTATACAGCTTCCCCATTTCTAGCAGCGCTTCATCTCTTCCTGCCTCTTCCTTTGCAGGAACTAGGCTTTTAAAAATCAAATTGTTATGTGACTGATTCAATGCTGCAGAGGGACAGACAAACACTTCTGTCACCATGCACTGTGACACACATTCTTGGCTTTAAATACCTCTCTCTCAATCTCTCTCCCCCGTCTCACACACACATACACACACACACCACAAGTGTGTGCATGGTAATGCGACTTTTTTTAAAAAAAAAACCTCCAATGCTAGTTCTTGGAAGATTAATTTTTAGGCTCTTCATCTCTTCGCTGTGTACTTTGTACTATGATTTTCTCTTAAAAAAAACTCTATACCCCCCAGACAGACACAGAAATTAAGCTTTTTTTAAAAAGAGCCTCCATTATCACTAACTGCAGCTTTGAATATCCCAGGAAGTAGGAATGTGTGTGCATGTATGTGTATATGTGTGAAGTGAGGGAGAGGGAGAGAGAATAACTCTGAAGTAATGGGAACATAGAAGAAAGGGAAGCCTTGAATAGGCTTTCATTATATGTGTAGACTAAACATATGTGGAGGGAGAGCATGCTAATAGTTCCACCTGTGCCTTCACCTCTTTGGCATAGCGGCATGTGGAGGGCGACAGTATGACGCAGTAGCTATCATCCTCCACATGTAGCAGGGGGTAGAACTGATGATGAAGGGTAATAGGTTTTTCACATATTGTTCTTGCAAGCTTAATTCGACATACACTGCATAGGGCTTTAGAGAAAGAAGAAAGCAAGAGAACTGAAAGGGAGACATTTCCGCACTACATTGTTATAGTGCTGGTATTCCACTTTCAACATCCTATGGAATCCTGGCATTTGCAGTTCAAGGTGGGGCATTTAGAACTCTCAGCCAAAGAGCTCTTTGGCCTCAGTAAACTACAAACCCCAAAATTCCACAGGAATTGAAAGTGAGATAATAGCACCATAACAGCGTAGTACAGAAGTGGCCATAGTGCTATCATTTCACTTTCAACATCCTGTGGAATTCTAGGGTTTGAAGTTTACTGAGACCAAAAAGCTCTCTGGCTGAGAATTCTAAATGCTCCCCCTAAACTGGAAATCCCTGGATTCCATAGGATGTTAAAGATGGAATAATAGCACTACAAACAGTTTAAGGCAGAAATGGCCAGAGTGTGTCATAGGTCTGACCCTGGTATGTTTCCAATGCAAATTAAAGTGGCCCTCAGGCTAAACATAAAATCTTCAGCCCCCAAGTAAGGCAAGCTTAAATCTAGTTTTTACAGGTTGCAGTCCACGCTAGTGCATGCTGGAAAAACCATCACACAATTCTTTTCCTCCGTACCTGCTATGACATAATTTCTAGTCATGTCTGGTACATCATTGTGGTCTACCAGAGGAGGTCAGGGGTAGTAGCTCATCCCTGCCCCAAAGAAGGGTGCCTAGAAACAAGACAATCTGGCACAGAGGATAGGATGATGCAGAAATCATTTTGTTTTGTTTTTTCAAACTAGAGGAAACAGCTAGTTCATACACCAGCTTCCCCATAATACTGTTTTACAAGCCAACAACAACCTAGCCCAAAGGTGTTCTGTATTAAACAGCAGTATTCTGCTGCCTCAATATTTTCTGTCAGGCAAGACCAGTGAGAAGATGTATTGACAAGACTGATGAGCTTAAACACCCGCTACTGTGGTTGAAGCAACCATTTATCACTTAGCCTGGTGTCAGTCATTTATTTAGTATATAACAAGCAAAACTAAAATATTAATGGAGAAAATTATAGAAAATTGATTGGTAGCCAAACTGCAAGCTATAATAAATTGTATCAAAGACAGCAAAGGAAGGCACTTTTGTATAGCAATGCCTCTTGAGTTGGCCTTTCTACCTGGGCATAACTGCACAATAGACTCCCATTAATATTATTTTCTTCTCCTTTCCCAGCTGTGAAGAACAATAAACTGTATATGAGGCTGGATGTCCACCTTTACCAAATTTTTTAAAAAAATAGCCCTGCAGAACTGTACAGGGACTGATTAGTAACTTATTTAAAGCTCAAGGAGCTCCAACGTTATTAGACCTAGTTTAAATTGAAGGCAATTTGAGTTAATTAAATAGAGAGGATATAAACTATCAGCCAGCTGGCAAACATCCTCATTATCTGTGAACAACCATAAAATATATCTCCCTTGGGAGACCATGGTTCTGAGCTCCCATAATGAGAAAGAGAACTTCTCATTTCTAGATTAGTGGTTCAGCCCTAAACCAAACTAGCAATTCAGCTATGTACACACATCCCATACAAGCACTTGCCATAGCTTCAGAGAAAGGCCATGTTTGGTAGCCTACAGAGTAGAGACCAGGATGGAAGCATGTCAGGTGAAATTGCTCCTTAAGATTAAGGAATGAAGGGTGGAGCTTCGTGTATTTGTAATCCTGCTTTGCTCTCATTCCCCCTCTTTTTCATTTTCTTCATTCAGTAAACAGAATTCTGTTTCAGGGTGGTAGAAATGAAGGACCCAAAGAAATGATAGTACTGGGACTTTCACCAGATATTTGTCTTTTAGTTTTACTGCCATCCTCACATTAGTGGTATGAGGCCACAGGGTGGATGGAACTATTGTTGATTTTTCTTCAACCCCACTTCCTGTTTTTGTGGCTGAGAAGGCAACTGGAAGTGACATGATGTAACTTCTGCTGCGACTGAATGTACCAACATAGAGTTGGCAGCAGATGTTCTCTCCTATCCCCTGAAAATTGTCCATCCTGGAGCTAGGCCAACATCTTGCCATCTTCCTTTGACAGTTTGTCAAACAATATACAAAAGAGTTTCTACTCCATTTTAAGTCACATGTAGTTACCCATTACTAAATATCTGCATCTGAATCTTTATTATGTACACTCTCATTCATCTCCTCACATAGACTGCCTTGGAGAAAGGGGATTCTACTTGTTTGGAAGTCTTTAAACAGAGTTTTGATGGGCATGTTCCATAAGTACTTTAGAAGTATTTTTCTTTGTGGCAGTTGATTGGAATAGATGGCCCTTCTGACACCTTCCAATTCTGATTTTCTATGATTCTATTCTCCTACTTTCAATACTAGTTTGCACTCCCATCCTCATTCAGCCTGATGTAGTCAACTGTACACAACAGGACTGGAGCAAATTAGTGTCAGCCAAATTTTCCTCCCACCTCTTCATGGAAAGTTTTTGTAATTTTTCACAAAAGTGAGTGAAAGTGCACCAGAGACATTTGCCCCAAACACTCTATGAAATACATTTCATAAAACACACCTCACTATTGAATCAATACTAGGAAAACTGTAGTGTTATGCACAGAGCTTGTACATGGAAATCATCCTCAAGGACTTTCTTCCATACCTTTGTCATGGATAAGAGTCATTGTGGGATCACAAGCTCCATTATGAACACAGACAGCTCTTATTATACCTTTGAATATACAAAGATTATCTGATAATGCTTATTTCATTAATGAAAGCCTGCTATGAACTATGAATCACATCACTCATATTCTTAAGGCAATGCAAAAGTCAGTTTGTTCTCTAGCCTACTATGACTTATACAGCTTTTTTATTATATTCTAAAATGCAATATCCAACAAAATATACAGAAAAAATAATAAAAATATCATTGCTCACTGGAATCCAGAATGTGTCACATTTGGGGAAACGAGGTTTTAAAATTTGATTGATTGATTGATTTTCTGGCCAAACAGTGCTTGAAACAATTTACTCAGTAAATCAAAATCATAAATCAATATTGTGCTGTACTTTGTTTCTGTAAAAAAGTTGAATTCTCTGTTTTCATGGCACTCACAAATCTTCCATTAATGTTAGCTTATTAAACAAATCACTAGTTTATACTTCTGGAATAGCTCTTTGTTTGAAAATCTTTTGTAGCTATTCCTGTGTAGTGGTATGCAGTTATTCCTGTGCTCTACAGTTGTTAAAATGTGTTGTTTATGCTAAAATATTGTATATGCATTTAAGAATCTTTACACATTACAAATTTATTGACTAAATTTCAAGTAAGGTTAACACTACCTCTACTTCTACTACACTGGAAGCACTGCATTTTGTTTCTTCAGTGAGTAATGATGATAGCAAAGATTAGTCGGAAGTTCCTGTAGATCTATATAACCAAGAATGTCAGGTAGCCTTCCATATTTTAGTAATGGGATATGTAGTAGGAGTTAAGTATCAGCTTGCTTGTAACAAGGTATAGGAACCAGAGACCATTAGATAAAAAGCTAGGAATGTACTGATAAGCACAGCCAGGCTGCACCAGAACTTCAAGGTCTCTTGCAGGCAGGAAGATGAACTCTTTGTCTTTTATGTTTTGTATTTTGCTAATTGCCTCCAGTTCACTCACTGAAGTCCTGCACAATGTATCACGGTCCTAATAAATAGTGTTTATGCACTGTTCTATTTGTGCATGTGAATTCAGTTCCTGACAAAGAACATTTGGGTAATTGGTCTCCAGATCCAGAATGTACATTGAAAATCCCTGTTTAATGTCTTCTGCTTATAATTCTTCTCTGCTTAACTCAAGCTCAAGCCCAATACAATAGGCTCAGTCTACAGATAAGGGTACAGAAAAGGAAGAGCAAGTAATCCTCACAGAAATGTATGAATATCTTTGGGACAAAACTAAGGAGAGGATTTTCCAGAGTGTGGATAGTCTAAAGAAGGAACTCTCCAACCTCAAGGCCAAAATTCAGGTCTTAATGGGTATATCATGGGGATGTCGACAACAGTTCCTGCTCCAACACAACCTAATTAATCTAATCAAGAACTTGATAACAACCTGATTTCCATTGACCTGCAGGCGGATATTTCCCTCAATAATGAGCAGCATGTCATTCAGATGAATTCTTGCTGGACTGGGAAAGATAAAGCATGACCATGCCAAGCAGGACAGCTATAGCAGAAGGACAATATATTGGAAAATTTGTTACCTTACCTTTTCTAATCCTTATCTGATTATAGTAGATGAATGCAAGAGGATCAGGCCACTGAAACTGATGGAGCAAACTTAAGCCCTTTCTGCACCAGCCTGTTAAAATGGTGCAGAGCAACCTCTGACGGAGGTCTTCTGCACCGTGGAGTGGACTGGGGTGGACTACTTTTTGTAGTTCCGCACCTCAGTCCGCTCTGGAGCAACCGGAACTGGTCATGCAGCATGCTTTTCAAGCGTGCCTGCAGATCTGCCGGGTGCGGGCTTTAGGCTGGCGAGCTTCTCCAGTTGGTGGAGAGCCTTCACCAACTGGAAGCCACCATTTTGGACACCGGAGCAGTGCAGAGCTACGAGCTTGCACTGCTCCTCGTCCCGACGGACTTGCCGGGACACTGAAGAAGTCCAGTGAGTCCCGTTTTTGCGTGGTTCCTTTCAGGATTTCTCTAGGGGAGACATCTCCATCTAAGCCTGATTTTTGTGTACCTATACTTAATTGGTCGTTAAAGTAGGCAGATAGTTCATGGAAAGAAAGTACAGAGGTGCTACCTGTATTATTATTGACAGATGGGATTAGTGTCTATATCCCTTGGTACATAAAGAAATAAGAGGTGTTACTGAACTGTCTTTCACTCTTTCACCTGCTGGAACATCGTAACATTTTTTTTGGTCATTGCTCCCTAGTTTTACAAATAATAATGTGTCCCTTAAGTGAGGTAAGCTCACTTTAGGTCAACATTTAACATTTATGTACATTAACAAGTCAAAAGCTGCTATCCATTTTTCTTTTGATCAACACAGTTATAAGGAATCCCCTCATAATGGGAGAAGTGGTATTAATATGTAAACCTATCTAAATAACATCTCTGTTCTATGGAAGCATCATGGGCACTAGATAGAACCAATTTGTAGATCTGCTGCTCTTAATTCCTTTATTCCCCCAGGAACTCATGCCAGGAGTACTCAACCTAGATAAAAATGGGCTGTTTCCAGATATAATGTTAACAGGAATTCAGAGAACCTTTCTGATTTGAAAAGCAAAGACAGGGCTAAGGAAAGTTTAGGAGGAAATTGAGATTCTTCTCTCAGTACCAAGAACCATTTTGCACACTTTCCATTACTGGATAGTGTGGAGCCACAGCTTTCCCTCTCTGTATTATCTTGCAACATTCTATTGGGTAGCAGAACAGGACTGCAGACCAGAAATTTGGGAAATTTCTCTTATCATTTGATGGTTGACATTCTTTGTCTTCAGGAAACCTGGATACTGGCAACTTTAATCTTTCGTGGCAACTTTAGTTCTTCTTACTCCCTGCAACAAAATTTTATCAGAAGGGAAGAGCCAGGGGTGATGTGGCTACATTAATTTAAGTGAAACTGGATGTTGTTCTGAGGCAATTTATCAGTCTAAAAGTAATTTCATTTTGTCTATTAAGAGGTAAGTGGGGAGCAGAGTCTGGTGTTTTCAGTTGTTTTAATGTATACTGCCCACCAGATAAATCTGGGAACAAGGCAGTCTTTATGATAATTATAAGGGATATTTTACATTTCTTAATAGCAGTGTAGATACTAGTATTTATTACATCTTCTGCTGTTCAAAGTTACTGCTCAAAGTGATCATCTATTTATCCTTTTGTCAGTTTCTGTATTAGCTCTTCAACTATCCCCACCACTTATTGATTTGGATTGATAGTTATGAGGAAATGCTTAAAGTGATCTCCTTCTGTTGAACATTTAGTCCAGGATCATCTGTATACTCTTTTAATGTGTGCCAGAGTATTGCTAAAGTTCATGTAGAATGTATTGTGACTATTTTTGCAATCTTAAGGCCACTTTTAACTAGAACATTCCATCAGTCTAGAATGGACTCTGGCAGAGTAAGATAGTAGCTTGCATGTAGGCAAGCTAAAAAAAATTCTGGCTCAACTAATTGAAGAGTTAGGCAGTTGCAGCTGAAACTGATTTGGAAGGCTTCCTGCTGCCTAATTTGTAGGGACCTACTGAGAAAAGTAAAATGGATATTTAGGATTTCTCAGTGGAAGGAAGTGGGGTTGGCAGCCCTGGAAAGGAACAAAAGATGATTCTGGAATTTGATCTCAATATCAGACAGAGGCTTTAACACATTACATGCTTGCCATCCAGCAATATTTTTGAAAGTGATGTAGATATCAGTTCAATAGAGGAATTACTAATCAAGCTCTGTTGATGGCATTATCAGAATCAGTCCCAGTCTTGGAACAAGAAGTGAGCAAACATATATGTGCATTAGCAGCAGATAAAGCACCTGCTGAGGATTTGATTCCATCAGAGGTCTTCAAAAAAAATTCTAAATGGTGGACCCCTCTGCTAGCAGAATGATTTTCTCATATAAATTCTACAGGTATTTTTCCTGAGGAATGGAAGCAGAGCATAGTTTTCCCAATATATAAGAAGGGAGATACATTAAATCCTCATAACTATTGGCCAATTACTTTATTGGATATTAGCTCTTACACTGCTTCCTTCTCCAGAGGTTGATAAGAAAGGTAAATGGAAATAATATTCTTCATCAAGAACAGGTTCAGTTTAGGAAAGTCCAGAGTACAGTGGACCAGATTTTTGCGTTACATCGTTTAATTAATAAATACATAAGTGGTGTTTCCAAATGGCTTTTTGCTTCATTCATTGACTTCTCCTCAGGCTTTGATCTAGTTAATAGGAATAATTTGTGAGGTAAGCTTGCTGGGACAAATATTGATAAGAGGCTCTAAGTAAGGAGTTATGCAGTAGTACAAGTATGAGGATTAGCACAGAGGGAAGACTGGGGGAGGAAATTCATACAACAAAAGGAGTCAGACAAGATTATTTCTTAGAAACTTCTTGTTTAATATTTGTATTAAAAATATTGTAACTATGTTAAGTTGTCAAAATCATAAAATGGTAATCCTAATATATGCTGATGACATTGTACTGTTATCAATGAATAATAGTCAGGCTGATTATATATACTTTATGATTTCTATCAAACTGAACAACTTAGAATAAATTATACTAAATCAAAAGTGATAGGCTTTGTCAAAACAATCACCCAAATTTAATTAGAACCTTGATGGCAATAAGACAGAACAGATCCCTTTTTCAAAATATCTGGGGTTACATTTTGATAAGATAAATTATTGTAAGTGTCATTACAAAATACCAAAACAACAGCACAGAAGTCAGTCCATCCTATTCTTTTTTTTTTCTGTTCTGAGGGAGGCAGGTTGATAATTCCAGCACTGAAAGTGTTTCTAGGGAAATCATGTACTCAATTGCAATATGATATTGAGATGTGGGGGTAAATCACAATAACGTGATTGACCTGAAGATCTTTTAAAAGAAGCTTTTGAGATATTGAGATACTGATATATTGATATTTGAGATATTGGCAGTACCTCCAGGGACTTCAGCTCTTTTTCTCAGGAAAGAGATAGGTATGGTATCTGTAAAAACTAGAGCTCAGAAAGCACCCTCTTTTGTATTATAAGAGTGGCAAGCACCCTAACCTTTGTTTTGGTGAACAATAGAAGACAGATGGGTGCACTAAGCTATCAGAAAACATATTAACTTCTAAAAATGTCAACAGATATTTTTTATTACACATGCAGTTAAAAATAAGATGAGGGATTGAATCTACAGATTGAATAATAATCAGGATTGCATTTCAATTAAATCTTCCAATTTTCCCATTGGTACCATCTGTTGAAATCAATCACATAAGAGCTCAGTACCTACAAACTTTTCACTCTGAGAACAACATTTACATAACTATGTTTCCAAACTATGCCAAAGTCTGTTTTGGATGGTAGATATAGAAATGTTCCAAGAAATGTAAGGCTCTGAATTTTTGCTGTGGGAGTGATAGGGGATATTTCATACTATTTACTCCACTGTCAGCTATATCAATACCCCAGGAAGAGATTCTTTGGACAGATTTTGGCTTCCCTACAGGGTGACAGCTCTGACGGGAAACTATGTTGGCTACTGTCAGACAGTGACCCATATGTCACACATAAAACAGCCTTATTTGTTAAGGCTCTAGAACAGCGGTTCTCAACCTGTGGGTCGCGACCCCTTTGGGGGTCGAATGACCCTTTCACAGGGGTCGCCTAAGACCATCGGAAAATACGTATTTCTGATGGTCTTAGGCTCCATTCTCTCTTCAGGGGGTGGTGTACAAGCGCGAGCCACACACTTGTGTCCTCCTGCCTCCTGTTCAGAAGGGACTGAAATAGCTCCCCTTCTCCGCTACCGGAGAACCTCCCATCTGACGGTCCAGCTTGGAGGGGTGGCGGCAGCACGGGGGCAGACCCCCTCCTCACCATGGCCCCGCCCCACTTGCCATGGAGGGGGGCACTGCAGAAGGGCCGGGGGGCCTCAAGGCGGCACTTTTCCCAGGAATCCCAGTGCAAAAGACAAAGATGCTGGGATTCTCCCCTCCCCCGGGCCAGGGTTGACACTCTGGAAACTTTTCCCACACTGCCCCCCCAGCGGAAATGAGAGCGAAGCAGAAGCAGAGCCCGGGGTGGTTCTCAGAGTTTTTTCCCGGTGGAGACACGCAGCTCCTCTTTCCCTCCCTGTCCGCCCCCCCCCATTCCTGGCCAGGCGAGGCAGCCTTTGCCAGGGCGGTGGAGGCATTGTAAATAATAAATAAATAATTGTATGGTTGGGGGTCACCACAACAAGAGGACCTGTATTAAAGCGTCGCGGCATTAGGAAGGTTGAGAACCACTGCTCTAGAAGTATTTGTGCCAGTTATTTGAAAGATATTTCTATAGAATGTCAGGAGATTAATTGATCTGATTTTTTGTATGAATGCACATATATATATTCCTTTATTGAGTTTGTGATGGTTTTTAGTCAAATACAATAAATGACTGACTGACTGACATTGCAAGTGGACCTTCACCTGTAATATAATTAATAATTCAATTCCTTCTTCCTTTTATGAGATAAACCCTCTTAATATTTAGTTGCTTGTATAATACTAGTATTATGTATCACTTGAGTCACAAGTACAGTACTGTGGCTAATTAATTAAAATAAATTAAAAAGGAGATCTCTTTGAATATGAGCAAGGCCTTTAGGTCCTGAGACTACTTCACTTACAAATGGTAGCTTGTCAATTTAAATTCAGCCTTTTTTTCATTATAGGTTCACTATCTTTGTGGATGTAATGCATTTCTACTCTTTTTGTATATTGCCTTAAGGCAATAAATAGTATAGCATATACTTGAGACTTAGTGATCAATCTCACCTTGACTTTTTACTACGGCATCTTAAACTTTGCAATGAGATGACTGCTGGTTTTATAGGAGGCCACTGTAAACAAAAGACTGACACTGAAAAGCAGATACAAAGTCATATGATCATATGATTGCAAGGAAGTTGTATAAAAAGACCAGCTGGATCAGAGAAACTGGTAATGGGACTCAGATCAAGTGATAACTAAATCTTTTTGCTTTAGCATAGAGAAAAAATATGTTAGAGTTTTTCCCCCTGTTTCTGACCCTTGAGTGAGAAGAAAGGTCCCCACTTCCTAATAGCTCTTCTTCAGCTGCCACCAACAATCACTTTTGCAGAGTGCCAACATTCAGAGGCATAGTTAGACACTGAGGTGTGTGTGTGTGCCTTCACATAATCTGGCAAGTTCTGACAACTCCATGAATTTCACAGGGTTTTCTTAGGTCAGGGGTACCCAGAGGTGGTTTTTCTACCTCCTTCCTCCTAAATATAGCCTACAGGACCTGGTATTCATTGCCAGTCTCCCATTCAAGTATAACCGAACTAAGCTTTCACACTAAGCTTCCAAGAGCAGGTAGGATCTAGTTCCTTTAGGGTACTTAGCCCCATGAAGGGGTGTGCCTTTCCACAACTGGCTTTTTTGGAGACTTCCCCTCCCACAAGAGAAAAATACTTCACAGGTTCACATGCACATCCTGAATGAGAGTTGAGAAGAGGCATCCTTATACAAAAACCTTCTACGCAAAGTAATTATGAAATAATGAAATACTAATAACAAAGTAATTTATGAAAATATATACATGCGGAACTCCTTCCCTTCAAGCATAGCATAGGAGAAGTTACAAACATCATAGTTCAGTCTTAAATCATAATCAGTCAAATGAAAAAAGAAACAACATTCCTAAGGTGTCTGACTGCACAGCTCTGTTCAGCTCCTTGCAAACAGGGGTTGGAATCCTCTTGGTGACTTCTACTGACATGATGCTCACCCTGTGAAAGGCACTTTTGGAAGTGCTAAGCAGTGGTAGCTGCTGAGGAAAAGAAGAGAAAGACACCCCTGTCATCAGAGAAAGCTGCCCTTTTGCCTCCCCAAGCTGTTGAGGAACTGATACTGTTCCTTTCTGCCATGACACCCAGAGCAATTTTGCCCCTGCTGCTGAGTCTCAACCTACACCAGCACCGCCACTTGAGGCATAGTTATGGGGGCCAATAAACAGCATCTTAGCCAATAAAAACAGTACAGAATATAAAGATGATATCTAACTACAAAGATAATCCATCAGGATAATTAATTGGCCCAAGACTAGTTTTAAAAATCTTCCAACCTCATCTTTTCAAATGCTTTGGAGCAGAGCAGGGCTGGGCAAAATGTAAACCCCTCAGGGTCCAATTGGGAAACAATTTCACCGTCTTTTTGGCCCTGTGCACCATTTTAGAGGCCAAGAGAGCTCTCTGTAAAACAGGAAGTGAACCGATGACTTCTGGAGTACTTCCTGTTGTTAAAAAAATTAAGATCTGTCTTGGGCCTAAAATGTACCCCTTTAAGACTACAGGTTCTTTTTGTTGAAAACAAAAGTTTCCTAGGGTGTTAGCCCTATTGAGAAATTCTATGGAAGCTAAAACTGTCAGGATTCAGCCTCCTTTAGCAGAGTAGCAGAAGAAGCATGTCCTAAATTTGTGTATGGCTTTTCTGATCTCAGACTGACAGAAGAAATAAAACAAATGCAGGCAGCTTCAGATTACAAACTTAGAAAAGTTTACTAATGACTTCTACATTTACATAAGTATTGGAGAGCCTACAACCTAACTAGCTAATGAATAGTAGTAGCTTCGGTCTTAACTCACCATCTTCTGATGGGGATGCGAAGCATGGTTGGAGAGGAGGAAGAGGAAGCAAAAATGGAGAAGAGAGAGAGCTGAAAGGGGTCTCTTTCTTTTATAAGACCGATGACCCAAGCAACTGTCCTGGGTCACATGATCTGATTACCTGAACACCAAAGGTATTTATGATCATGCAATTAAATGACAGAAAGGCAAATGGTGGAGCTTTGGCATGCAAAAGAAAAAGGTAGCCCTATGCTAGCTATGCCCACTTGCTCTAAGAACAAGATGGGGGGGAGAGAGAATGCTGGAATTTTCCCAACACTTTTCTCCCAGGAGTTACAGAGCACATCTGCATCATATAATTTATTTGCTTACTCATAAGACAAAGCTGTCACCATTTTTAGGTTTTTGAATATAATGGCCTAAATCCTTTTGTTAGTCCCACCTAGAAAAGACCCATTGAATCAATGGAATTTATCTAACTGCTGACTATTTTGTTGGGACAAACAATAGGATTTAGGCCAAAATTTATATGATTGGTGAATGTAGCAACCACTAGGGAGGTCGGTGGGGGAACGCAGCTTACATGGCATTGTTCCTCAAGAAAACTAGACGAAAGTATTTCTGGAACAAATTTGGCACACTCTGTCTATTAAACAGCTACAACTGGAATATATGAGACCACTTCCTGATTAGTTTTTTGCTATGCTCAGGCCATTTTCATCACCATCCATTGGAAAAGATGTCATCTATAAAATGTCATAAATTCTAAAACTCATGGGTGCATTTTAAATTATGCTTTGTCTGTTTCAGCACATTTCTTCTGAGTTATCTGATGACAAGACATGCCCTGAGAAAGTGAATGAAAGTGGTTCAGATCAGATTAGATTTGGAGCCATCTATCATCTGACATCCAAGCTCGTAGATTGATATCACAACTTCTACTCTAACATCTGGATGGAGAATTCAAATTAAGAGCTAAACTGTCATATTTACATATTGCACTATCTATCAAAAATGGCAGCCTTTTTCTCAGTGGTGGCCCAAGATTTCCCAGTATTCCCACAGCTTATGCTCTCCCCCACCAGAACTAGCACATACCTTTTGACTTGCTGTGCCCACCACAAAGCCTGTTAGGCACAAATGCTGGACTCTGAGGGGACATTTTTGAAAGCAAGACATTGTGGGTGAGAAGACTTCTTGTGCTTATTTGCCTCTAAAAGTACCCCACTACCTGAAATGACTATCTATCTTTCAGAATGGATGGACTGGCTCTGTCTATGCCAAGCCAGATGGGCTGTGGAACTTTTACCCAAGAGACATCAGGATGACTGCATCTAAGTTGAAGAGGCATCTAAATCTGTATCGTCCCAAAAGGCCATTGGACTTTAACACACATTTCGAAACAGGGTTTTAATTTTTTTTAATCTATTTTGAAACAATGTTTTTTATATGTTTTATACTATATCACCTTGCAAGCTGTAGTGGGTAGAACAGCAATGATTTATGGACTGAATCCTACTGGTTAGTCTCGATAAGAGTAGATCTATTAAACAGTTGCTGAAAGATGAGTCAACACTTCTCTAAATCTCATTGATTCAATGGCTCTGCTCTGGCTGAGACTACCAATAGAACGTGGCCCAATTATAACTACTATTTAATTGTTGTTATTATATTTATTATTATTATTATTATTATTATTATTATTATTATTATTATTATTATTTTTCTTTATCTTTATTTATATCCAGCTTTTAACATGAACAGTAGCAAAGCAACAGCAACAATAATAAATAATTGTTGCTCTTCCTTTTTAAAAGAGGAAGTCACCTGGAATTCACTTCTGGTTCACATCCTGTGCAAAAAAGAAAAAAAAATTGGCCTGAATTTGATGTACACCTGTATGCAGTTGAACATCAATAAGGACAGGAGGATCACACACATGAACACTCACATTTTCAGTTTAAAACTCCCCATCACTACCAATAACACTAAGTAAAAACTGTCTCACCCTCAGTACCAATAACATTAGGATCCTTTCTGCACGATTATGCTGTCCCAGCATAGGGACACAAGAGGAGCGGGACTACAATGAAGCTTCCTCATGACGTCACCACAGTCCTGTCCTTGCATTGCCAGTCAGCGCAACCATGGGGTATATTATTGATGGAGAAACTCATGATCCCCAATTGCATAATGCTCCAGTCCTTCCCAGCCATATGGAAGGGCAGGAAGTGCAATGGAGGCACTTCGTTCCCCAGCAAAGCATAGGAAAGAGCCCGTCTGCACTGCAGAAGGCAGGTGCATGTCGCTCATGGTCTCTTCCACAGAGAGCAGATTGGGTGCAGAGAGAAGCAATCCCATCATGCTCCCTTCCTGGCAAAGCTGCTGCCAAGATTGCAATGGGAGGACAACTGGATCAGGTAAGGTGCAGAGATGGCCTAAGGAAAGACAGCGAAGTATATTTGCAGTGGTTTAGGATTCAGGTACCATAACTGCCTTCAGATGGTCCTTTGGATTCTACACTACACAACAGTAAGTATCATGATGACATGGTTATTTGCATTCAGCAGAGCTTGGAGATATTACTTTTTTCAGCTATGTGCCCAAGAATCTCAGAGCCAGCATGGCTACTGACCTGCTGGCTGCAGGATTCTGGGAATTAAAGTCCAAAGAACTAAAGCCCTTTCTGCATGAGTCCAGTGAATCACTCCGTGCTGTTACTTATGGTTCTTCTGGCCTCGAAGCAACGCAGACTTTCCCCGAAGCCCTTCCGCAGGGCTCCTCTGTTTGTTCCAGGGTGATTCAGAACAGCGCAAGGTCTTTAGATCCGCACTGGTGAGGCTGACAAAATGGCGGCTTCCGGTTGTTTGTGGATCCGGATCAAAAGCTGAAGCTGACCACACCCACAGCCCACCCTCCGCTGATCACAGGCTCGCATTGGTGTGAATCTGCGCATATGCACAACTTAGCAGAAACGAATTGGCGCGCTCCAGAAAATTGAAAGACTGTTTTTTTCTGGTCTTCATGTAGCGTGCTTGAGGACCACTTGGAGGCATTTTGGATCTGACTTAGGTGCAGAACTAGGTAAATAGTCCAAACCTAGTTCAATCCAAGGTGCAGACGACCTCCGTGACAGGACACCTTGGCCTGTCTTAACTTTCTCATGCGGAAAGGGCCTAACTTTTCCAAGCTCAGCCATTTACCCTGTATGACTGCGCTGGAAAACAAGAGCACTGAATGTGTTCAGCTGCTGCTTGTCATATCTGGATCAAGTGAGTTCAGTTGTTGAAAGGTCTTTGAATGTCTTTATCACATAATCCTTGTTTGTCAGAAAACCTTATCTTACACATGTACAAAAGAAATGTACATTGTTTTATTTCCTCATTCATTTAAAAACTAGGGCACTGCTTCCTTTATATTTGTTTCTCATCACTTTTTTCTTATGTACGCTATTTTGCATCTAATCCATCTTACTGCAGCTCCATCAGTGATCTATGAGCCAGATGATTTTGCCTGTCAGTTTGCAGAGTTTCAGAGCCACTAAAAATGAACTCATCCAAGGTTGAGCTCTAACAGCTCTTACACCTGATTGGTTCATTTTATGCACCACACTGCCTCTCTCTTCTTATGGTATGTAATTTCATCATGTGATCCAATAAAACACAATAAAACATAGTGCCAAGTAAAAATTTGCTGTTGCTCTGTATTATGCAGTGCTGCAAATAAGAAGCATAAAAGCAAAATCTCTTGTATGTATTTTATCTTTATGGCTTTGGCACTGTGCTATAGAAAGTCAAAAGCTAAGAA
Source organism: Ctenosaura bakeri (assembly GCA_948474755.1). Taxonomy (NCBI): domain Eukaryota; kingdom Metazoa; phylum Chordata; class Lepidosauria; order Squamata; family Iguanidae; genus Ctenosaura; species Ctenosaura bakeri. The sequence continues at coordinate 240,566 of CAOLHI010000980.1, forward strand.
ACCAGTTTTCATAGATTTAATCACACCCAGCAGACAGTTATTGATACATGAGCATACAGGTAGTCATGGAAGGCCAAGAGGTCCAAGGGATGCCAAGCTGCTAGTGTGGTGTAATGAGTGCTAGGGTAGCATGAGAAACTCCAGTTCCCAGTTAGCCATAAGATGTACTGGGTGATGCAAGGCCAGGTGATCTTTCTGATCCATACTTATTTCATAGTCTGGAAGTTATAGACCATTAGAAAACATGAGAAACTGAAAGATGAAATACAGTAGATAATATACTGCCCCAGACTGAAAGTCAGATTCTTAGGCCATTTCCACACTATACTGTTATAGTGCTATTATTCCACTTTCAACATCCTATGGAATCCAAAGAGTTTGCAGTTTAGGAAGGGGCATTTAGCATTCTCAGCCAGAGACTTCTTTGGCTTCAGTTAACTACAAACCCCAGAATTCCACAGGATGTTGAAAGTGGAATAATAGCATTATAACTGTGTAGTGTGGAAATGGTTTCTGTCTTTATTAGGAGTGGCCATATGATTAGGCAGAGTGAAACAGTGGCCTCAAGTGGCAGATGTTGGTGAACACAGAATAGCATTGAGAATGAAAGCTGTGGGTGATGTACCCTGAAACCTATAAGCCTATAATGGATGATACTTCCCTATCACCAGCTTCAGCAAAATTGAATTTCCCCTGAAGGAACAGATGTGTAACTTGAGAGTACTCCTAGATGTACCTTTGTCCCTAGAGACCCAGGCAGACTACATCACTCGGAGACCTTGTTGCCAGCTGGAACTGAGTTATGGCTTTTCTTGGACAGGGATAACTTAGCTACAGTAATCCCTGATTTGGTAACTTTCCAATTAGACTGCAATGGGGCTTTCATTAAAATGACTCAGAAACTTCACCCTACTGCAAAATGCAGCAGCTAGATTGCTGCCTGGAACACCATTCAGAGACAATAGAACATTATTTTTAAAGAAATTGTATTGATTCCCAAAGTCTGCTTCTGGTCTGAGTAATACAGTGTAAGAGGATATGTGAGAGCACCTTCTCTATGGTGGTACCCCAATTGTGGACTAATTCCCATTGGAGGTCCAATTGGCACCAGCCCTAGTATCATTTTGACACCAAGTGAAAACATTTCTTTTTATTTATTAAAGCCTTTTAGGCCTAATTGATTTTATCCAGTTTGTGCATTGGCTATGGTAGGCACTATTAAAAAAAAAACCCGTTTCAACTTTGGGTTTTTAAAATTTTGAGTTTTTAACTGATAAATGGTTTATATATTCCTAGTTTTTAAAATTGTTGTTATTTCTTGTTTTAAATTGGTTTTATCTTTAGCTGCCCCAAGATCTTTGGGTATAGGATATAAATATTTTAATTAATAAATAAACTATCCCCCACCTGGCTGGAATGAGAAAAGGTATCATTTTACCCTTTCATTAAGGTAGTAAAATGTCTTAGGCTGGGCTTTGGTTTTTATGCCAGTACCCAGAATGGAGCAAAATGAACAACAGATTCCTGAAAAAAGGTTTTCATCATGCAACAAAGTTCAGACAAGAGGAAAAATCAGAATATCTCAAGGTCATTTGTAGGACAGAAGAGGTTTCTGGGCTGAGAATGCGTGATGTGCTAAAGGTCACCAAGTGGGTTTCCATGGCTGAGCAGGCAACTGAACCTTGGGCTCCAGAGTTATAATCCAGTGCTCAAACTACTACACCACACCAGCTCTGTGCTAACAAGAACCCTTTAAAACTCCAATATCTATACTTTTATGAAGTTTGGAATCCAGTTCACAGAATAGTGTCAATAGAAAGGAGTATATTTGAAAAAGTGCATCCCCAAATGCATGAAAAAGGTGTATGTCTATAAAATGCTTTATTTGGTAGAAAGACTGCTTAATAATTTGAAAAAAATATTGCACAGAATATTGACGATTTAAGAAATGGCTATAAAATGTGCACATTTTGAAAAATATGCATGCAAAAGTATGATTTTTGTGGGAAAAGAATGTACTCTCATGCAGAAAGCAGAGAGAATGAACATAACTACAGAAAAATGAAAACCTAAGTGAAGCTGAGCTTGATTGATCTGTCTGCATGCATGAGTACATGTCTTCAATTCACCTGTCAACACCATGAATTTCACAGGGTTTTTCTAGGCAAGAAATACACAGACATGGTTAACCACTGGCTTCCTCTGAAACAGAGCCTCCCACACTTCATATTCTTTAGTGGTTTCCCATTAATGTACTAAACGGGGTTGACCAATTTAGCTTCCACAGTGGCCCATCTTTAATCTCCAAATTCAATGGCTTTTTTAATTACCTTTTTATGTCTCCTTTTGTCCAAGGACCTGAAGGCAGAATACTCCTTCAGTCCTCTACACTTATCCTCATCACAACCCTATGAGGTAGATTAGGCTGAAAGATGATGACTAGCCCAAGGTACCCCAGTGAGCTTCACTGCTAACTGGGAAACTGAACCCAGGTCTCTGTAGTCCTAGTCCAAAATTCTTGCCACTACAAACACTTGACAATATTAATGTATAATCAACCTCAGTAGTGAGATGGAGTAGATGCAGAGAATCTAACCTGTTTCTATAGCCTACATCAGATGATGTAAGTTATTTACTTCATACTCCAACTTGATAGTACCCATAATTCTATTTGGATATGCCTGGGAGTCTGTTTGTGGTGAAAGATGATATATAACATCTATAAATAGTAAATTAATAAAGTGAACAACATGTTGATGATGTGTTGGCAAATGCAAATAGCTAAATAAAATGAAAACTATTTTTATGTTAACAAATGAGCAGGTCTTAGAGAAAATAGGAATCTCAGAACAGACACTGGCCAACAGAATGGAATAGATTATCATCCATTAGGAACCAAGTTTTGATGACTAATTACAATATTTCACTTAAATAACAGAATTGGATTATAACTAATTTTCTGGTGTCTTTAGGGAGCTTGTTGCTGTTGTTGCTGTTGTTCTGTTTAACTTCGTAAAAAATAAAAGCACAGGGAATAGTTTACCCAAGAGTTTAGGTCCACCATTTTTTAAAACAGTGTTAGTCTGCACTGTATGAAACTAAACAAATTTAAGAGAAACTTCATTTTGTTATTGGCATGACCCACCTGTGCACTGATTCCAAACCACAAGAGATCTCCTGAAAGGAGAAACAACAGACTCCCCACTGAAAAAGCCTGAATGCATACTGTTACTAAGGGGAATTGACATTCCCCTAGAGCTCATTATAACATGCTGTTACCACTTGGTGAATGACAGGATACTGTTCGTTGAGGACAGTGCCTTAGCTCAGATCCTGTTTGATTCCCTGTCCAGACTGCTTCCCTGCAGACTGAAACTTCCTTGGTGCAGAAAGTTCTCCTGTTACACCTCCTATTCTGGACAACTCTCCAGTCTTGCCGGCAAATCTTTGATAGTGCAATTCCCCTTCCTTTACCTCCTCTTCCTCCTCCTTCCTTCCCAGATAATATTCCTTATTACCCCAAATGTTGGATCAGGCCAGGGAAACAGACATATAAAATTCATTAAAGCATGTAATTGTGCATAAAACAAAAGACATCTGCAGAAGACTGCTTGCAATCATAGATCGCCTCTAACCACATCAGGGTGTTTCTGAACTAAAATTCGTAAAAACATATTTTTAATCATTCATACATTCTTGTCAGTCTGTGATTTAGGCCATTGTACATTTACTTGTAGCAATCTAATTAATTTTTGGATAAAACCCCTTAAGGAACAATTACTATGGTGATTCTTGTATGGATAATCTAACGTACTGTGAATGCCCCTTAATGGGAAGGATCGTAATAGATAGGACATGCACGCTTTAATCATCTTCACACCAATGACATTTTCTAGACAGGCACAAAATGAATTCTTAGGAGGGGACTAAAAGATGTTGAAATCAGAGCACATTCACAAACCATTTCTGTTGAGGCTGATGCCAGTAGTTTAATGAACACACTAATACATCTGCTTCTAAATTTTGATTAAAGATTTGTTTTGATTAAAAAAATGTAGAGGTGAAATTTAAGAGATCAAAAATTATTGTGATTATATTACTGCTACTTCCTCCTGGATAAACTGGTGGTGGACTTTCTGCCTTCATCCGTCACTTCAAATATGGTATGTGACTTCTTTTTTTCAAACTGAATCAGATTATTTTTAATTCTGGGAGCAGGTACATAAAACGCTAACAGAGATTTTTAAAATACAGAACCCATTTATACCAGAAATATTTCTATTAAACAGACTTCAAGATCTAGAACCTTCACTTGTAAGGAAATATTGAAGAATTCTCCTTTATTTAGTCACTGGAGTTAGACTACTCCTAGCCAGATCATGAAAAGATCAAAATGTACCAACGATTGAGCAATGGTTGATAAAACCTATTCAAATGAAAGAAAAAGATCTCTTAACCTGTAGAATAAAAGTAAAGCTAGATAAAATAACAAATCAGTAGCAGCCAGTTACAGAATTCCTCAGACACAAATGGGGTAAATTAATTGTTGATTAAATTCCATCAAATTCAGTTTAAAAGTGTTATAACTTGCTCCTCAGGTTTTAATATATCTAGTTACATCGAAGTTTTGCTACATCCAAAGGAGCAGGATAAAAAGGAAGAATAGGAGTTCTGAGCACAGAATGAACTGAGTAAAGGTTTTACACTGTAGGGAAGTGTAGGATAAACAGACAATTGCTATTGTTTTTCCATTGAGGGGTTAGAATGAATTGAAATAGAACTATATTGTATATAATATTTTATATAATATATATTATATAATATAATATATAATATTATATTTATGGAAATTAATTAACGATACCGATGAACAGCTAGGATGGAAGATGCTATGCATTGAGATAATGCTCTGTTTGTTTCATTCTTATTTCCTGTCTAGAATATGATGTAATACCACATGAATTATTTTTTTGGATTTTCACTTATAAAACTAAAGTTAAAAAAACTAAATCAGATTTTTTCAGCTGACGGATATACCTTTTCTTAAAGCAATGAAGCAGTCACAGAAGACTGGAAATTTAGTCCCACTATGTACACAATTTCAAGCAAACTGATTTAGAAGTTAAATTATTATAAAATCACTTATTTTAAATAAATATTAATTTTATAGAAAAAGAAGTGCATGTTGAAATTTATTTGTTTACTTTGGAAGTATACAGATTTAAGGATAAAGCAATTTGGCAGAGGAGGGCCTAAAAACCTTTTGCAACAGATGTCACTCATGTTTGCAATAGGCTGGCATCTAAATTTGGCAGTAAAATCACCGTATGGCTCACCAGAATCACTTTGGAAGCATCTCAGTCATGACTAACATGACTGTAAGAGATTTATCTCTCAAATGGCACATGTGCTCTGCATCCTATCAAGAGAATCCAACAAATCCATGTGTATATTTGAAAATGTCATGCCTTTGTTAAGATGAGCAGGATTGCCTAGTAAAACGCTTTCCCTTCTACACTTAGAGTGACATGTCTGATAAAGACAAAATGAATTAATTTAATCCAGAGGGAAACAAATTAATGTCAGAGACAAAAAGTTTTTATCCATGATAAATTAAGAAGAGTTTGCTCTGTTATAAAAGCAGAGGTTATTAATACATTGCAGCTGTGGAAGGTAGCCTTTTATTTAAGCTTGTTTTTTATAACAATTTACCAACTATCACAAATCTCTTCATATTTAAGATGAGGAAAATGAGATTTTAAAATTTTAAAATTTTAAAAATTTGAATATGGGGGATACCGATTGATTTATCATGCAGGCCCAAAGTTTTGTGTTCTTAAATATGAAGAGGCTGATTCTCAGTTCCCTATGTAATCAATTATATCAGCACTGAACTACTGTCATTTTTTTCCTGTGAAGCTCCTTTATCACCAATTATATGATAGGAAAATACAACATAGAATCATAAGACTATAGTTGGAAGGGTCCTGAGGGTCATCAGATCTACCCTCTGCTAATGTAGGAAAAACCACCACTAAAATATGTCTGACAAAGTTGCCATTGAAAACCCTCCAGTGAAAGGAGAATTTCTAGCATACCCTTTTCCACTATTGAACAGTTCCTGTTGTAAGAAGTTCTTCCCTAATCTATTTTTTTAACTGTTCACATACTGATTGTTTTATGATCTGTTCTAGAATCTTTCCTGGGATCATTCCGAAGCTGACTGGTCACTAGTTACCTGGATCCTCTTTTTGCCTGTTTTTGAAGATGTAAGTAATACTGGTCCATCTGCGATCTACAACAACTTCATTTATTCTTCAAAAATGCTAAAGGACTATTAAAAGAGGGATTTGAGACATCTGTTATCACATTGCCTTTCTGGGATCAGATGTACCTGTTGAATTTGATGGTGGAAATAGGAGAGAAATTCTTTTCAGTTCATTTTTGAAGAATTTACCAGTCAGCTATCACTGCATTATAATTGACAGATCAGATGAACAAACCAAGTAAAAATCCATGAAGAGTAGGGTATAAATCAAAATTATTTATCGAATCATATTTCATATGGAAAGAACTTGAGATTTAAAAAAGTAATGTGGGGAAAGAAAATAGTTTCCCATCCTGTGGAAAGAAAACAGTTCCATTCCACTTATTATCTTCCTACGTGATCTTCTAACATTACCTACCCACTGGTTCCACTGGTATTAGAACTTGGGTAGCAATACCAATCAATGACAAAAATTATGATGTTCCAGTGGACTGTATACCTTATCTGTGGCATGGTGCAGTTATGCTGCTGTGACGCTTGTTAGTTCTGTGTCTTTTATCTTTGGGGGAAAATAATCTCTGAAGGCCATAATCTAGATTTTTTTCCCCTTTCTATAAACTTTCAGACTCTAAGCAGCTGGGGGAAAAGGAACAAACAATGTTTGTGTTGACCTACTTGCCCACACATTTTTCAGTAGACATTGAAACAGATAACATTCATTTTCTTGATGATAACCTGAGTATGGGAAAAGCATTTGAGTATTTTGAACAGGAAATCACTCAGTAATAATGGAGGTTTTTGGTTTGTGCATATTGGGATATATCTGCCCAGGAGACAGTAATCTTTTCTGGTGCTCTGAAAAACTGTTTCTTATATTCTTTTATGTGTTTTGACTTACCCATCTCTACACCATTTTGAGCAGCATGGAGAGTGGCAATTTGCCCTTTAGCTCTGCCTGCCTTCCTGAGCCTTCACAGTTTGTTTTCACACCTAGGTAGATTTTGCTATGTGTGTGTCAAACTGAAGATATTTATGAAAATCTCAGCGTTGAAGATTGCATTGTTGTTGAAGCTGTTCAAATGACTAAAAGTTTCAAACCCTTAAAACCCAGTCTGTATAACTGATTTTGTACTACTCCAGTCTAAGCTAGTTTTGAAGCCAGGGATAAAGCCCAGGAAAGCAGAAGTATCCTAACTGGATGGAGGCATTTTATTGCTATTCACAGCTCAATATATATTAATAAAGTAATGTGGGAGTTGATAATTAAATGTAACTTTTTTGTTTTATAGGTAAATTAGCGTATTTACCCAGCGTTGCCCTGGATTTTATTTTCTCATAGGTAACACTTGTTAGAAATACCTTTCTTTAGGAATTAGATGCAGTTTAAATACACAGATTTGATATCTTGTGTCTCTCATTCCCCAAACTGCGTTGTCCAGTACCTGTAACTTTTCCCGATAATCCCCAATCCAATCTGTATTCAGAGTTGTTAACATACAGAGATTCGGTTTCTGAGGGAATACACTGTCCTCCTCCTTCCTGCTGCTAGGCCTTGTCTCCATAGCAACTAGCCAGGCCCAAGAGCTCTCTGGCTGAGAATTCTAAAGGCCCCTTCCTAAACTGCAAACCCCAGGATTCCGAAGAATCTTCACAGGCAGCCAATCATATGAGATCTTCGCCTGCCTGACACAGACGAACTCATGAACTTTGACTTTTATATATTAGACATTAATGCTACGCAAAAAAGAAGTTGTTTTAACAGTATAAAGAATCATGAGACCGAGTGTGGTGTAGTGATTTGAGTGGTGGACTACAACCCTGAAGACCAAAGTTCAATTCCCCTCTTGGTCATGGACACCCACTGGGTGACCTTGGATAAATCATACACTCTCTGACCCAGAAAACCCGATGATAGGTTCATCGTAGAGTCACCATAAGTCAGAAATGACTTGAAAGCAGACAACAACAACATGCTGTGAGCTGTGATAGCTGGATTAATTTTCAGGAGCTAATTCAGGTAAATATGGGAATATGTTGTTTTCAGATGACTAAAAGAACACCTAGACATCCCACAGTACATTAGCTTTAACTTTAAAGCAGTATACCTTTGGGATCTGGATAACACATATCACTTTAACAAAGTAATCTGAAAGCTAGTATTTCACGTACAATGCTTCCAAAGTTCTAAGATTTAATTGAGAAAGCACCATATTTCTGTTCCACAAACATCTAAAATATGTTCATTGGAAACCTAATAAGTCTGGAAATTATTACCAAGTATAGCCTTTTGAGCCCTTTCTCTAGTGATCTTTTACCAGCAGACCAGGTGTCTTTACTCAGGGAGGTCTGCCGATTCTAGATAATCTTTCTCAGAGGTCCTTCTGCAAATGTCTCTACTCTCTGGAGTAACATGGGTACCAGTAGGGAATGAGACCTTTCAGACTGTGGTTCCTCATAACTTTTCACCCCAAAGGCACTCACCTATGTTTATGTAAATGTTTTATCAGCAGCTGGCAAATTACTTCTTTACATTTTCTTCTAGTGTGATCCTGTTTGGGCTACTTTTCACTGTTGTCCACTTTAAATTCAATCTGTTTTATAGAGATGCAACCTCAGTGACAGCATCCCAAAACTATTTGTATCTCTATATTCGGAAGCTTCCATTTAACAACTCCTTTCTTACAAGTCAAAAAAAAAATTATGAAAAATGCTACAGCCAGAAAAATCTTCCAGATTAATTTCTATAGGACTGAAGTCCTGTTTTCTCCCAGGGTGGATAAGCTCTGAATAGCAGGTAGTAAAGATAGAGAACTGTACACTGGGATGCTGGGTGGAAAATTGTTTATATGTGTGTAAATGGCAATAACTAAGGATTTGTGATGGCTGAATTGTTCAGGTAAGACTTAGCTTTGGGCCCAAGGGAAAGCTAATGAAAATTAAATTAGACATTCAAGCCAAGTGCTTATCTAGGTCAGTTTAGTTTGCCAAAAGCAGCCCAAAATACATTTTATATATAACCAGCCAAAAAATGTTTTGCAGGAGTCTTGTGAGGGACTCATTTTTTAAAAAAGAAATTAAATCATAAAATGCTAGATTGTTCTGTGGCTTTCCTGTGGTATAAAATTAAATGAAATTAAGGCTATTTCAGCAGTTCTCTAGTGGTCCTTTTAATCAGTTTTTCCCATTTGGATTTATATGTATGTGCAATAAGAAATGTTTATTGTGTGCAGCCAGCCACCCATCATTTCAGCAGGATAATCCAGATAGACTTTTGTACACTGCTATTATAGATGCAAGAAATACTAATTAGATGCTGTAATCCCTTGTCTTCATGTGGTTGCCTAGATATTAACTGAAGCTTTTGGGCTTACCCCAAGCTTGAGTTGACCACTTCTGCTATTCCACAAGAGAAAACACAAGAATCAAACTTCACCCCAACCACTCTATGACAGTGATGCAGAAATTAGTCTTAAAGTACAATGATCCAGTAGTAAATGCATTTTCCTAACCATAACTACAATGTAATTTAGTAATGCAGATGAAAAATAATTATAATAGTTACAGCCAGCCCTCTACATTTGCGGGTTTCACTTTTACAGATTAGATTATTCACGGATTATTTGCTATCACCTTTGCTGTCTCCCTAGGCCATTTTTAATAGGGACTGCAAGCCTCATGAGACTGAGAAACTGCAAATGAGGCTTGTAAGTCCCTATTAAAAATGGTGTGGAGCAGCAGTGGAGGTGGCAGGAAGCCCACTAGCCACCCACTTCTGGCTTGTGAAGGAACCCTGATGCCTCAAAAGAATCCATGGTGGGTTGAATATGGTGATCATACTTTTTGTGTGTGTTAAATAAGGTTTGTGAGGGCCTAGAGTTATTCACGGGAGGCTTGTGCCCCTAACCCTAGCGAATGTGCATGGATGACGGTATTTTCTAAAACAGTGGTTCTTAACCTGGTGTTTGCGGAGCTCTCCACAGGTGGCCTGCAAAGCCCTAATGCTGGACACCAACAGCAATAACAGCAAAATTCCCCAGTCAATGGCTGACTCTTCTCAGGAAAGAACAAGAGGGGAGAAAGTATGCCTGTGTGCTCAGCTCAGCCTTGTTCCTCAAGAAGGGAAGGAAAGAGAACTCCATGTTGAGTGTCAGGCTGGATGAAAGAATTCAAGGGGAGACACTGGGATTCATCACCTACAGACAGGAACCACCTGTGGACACTCGCTTTCTGCGTTTGTTCTGCCTCTGCTTTCTCTCTCCCTCTACCCAATTCCCTCCCTTCCTTTGAGCTTCCCACAGATGCAAGCAAACAATCTGAGTAATAGGCTAACTGGAAGGGTACTGCTACTGCTGCTGCACAGGATGCTTTATTTTATAGCAATAGCAATAGCATTTATTTCTATACCGCTTATCAACTGAGTGTTATCTAAGTGGTTTACAATGTATTTTAGCTAATTGCCCCCAACAAGCTGGGTACTCATTTTACCGACCTACGGAAGGATGGAAGGCTGAGTCAACCTTGGAGCCCGGCAGGATCGAACTCACAACCTTATGGTTGCAGTACTAGCATTTAACCACTGCACCATCAGAGCTCCTTCTTTTTTTTTTCTTTTTTTTATTATTTATGCTTTATTTTATTGTCTCTTCTACTCGACAGCAGGAGGTGTGGGCACTGTGGGACCCAGTGCATGCATGCAAACTGCTCTCTCATTTGCAGTTTTGGGACCCACGCACACCCTTGCTGCAGCATCCCTGATGAAAGGGACATGGCAGCAGACATGTGCCCAAACTGTTCCCTCATTTGAAGACTCCTGATGAGCAACATACATACATATAAATATTTAGATAAATATTTGAATATTTAAATCTAAATTTAAATATTTAAATATTAAGTCTTGGGAGTCCCCAGCAACAAATTATATTGACAGGGGGTCCCTGGTAAAGAAAAGGTCAAAAACCACTGTTCGAGAACATCCACACACCGTGGTACATTCATGTGTGCCCTCTCTACTCTCTTTCCACCAGCAGGTAAAGATCTTTCTGTTTATCTAGGTCTCTGGCCATTAACTGTCCTTTACAGATGATCTTTTAATAGGGATGTGCTGCATTTTTATCAGTATTACTATATTTTAATTGCCTTTTAAAATAGATTTAAATTAATATTTTAATATGTTTTGTTTTTAACTTTCATATTGTCCATTGTTTTAAACATTTTTTTGTTTAAACATGTTTTTGTTTCATTGTGAACCAACTGAGTACCATACTGGAGAAAGGAAGGATATTAATTAATTAAATATGTTCATTAGAAATCCAATATGATTTACATATAATGAAATTACTAGATAACTGTGAGGTTTCATACATGGGAATTTGCAGCATTTGAGAGGCAGAGCTTTTAATGCCTTCACAAGGACATGCAAGTGGGGAGGAGCCAACTACGATGGCAGAGAGAGGCTAAATATTCGACTCCCGGAACAGATGATTATAAAATAATTTCAGAAGCCTTTTTCAAAACAAAGAAAGAATGTGAGTAATTAATTGAATAATGTGGGAAAGAATGTAAGATAAGATAGTGGATTGGTTTCGATTCTTCTCCAACTGGAGGGAAAATAAAAGACTCTGTTTAAACTGCAAATAACTGTTGAAACGGACTGAAAGCAAAACAGTTTTTTTTTCCCCCTTTGTGGTCCTTGAGATATATGCCGCCTAAAAAAAGGTCTATAAACACCCTGTTTGGAAGCGACCTACAGCAACAGATAAAACAATAATCGTCTAGTTAGAGATTTTGAAAATATAAACTTAAACTCTAACGGAGACGAAAAAGTCATTAAAATGGCGGCGAAGAAAGCTGCGAACGGAGCTAATGAAGAAGATAAAAACTTTTATACACAAGCTTATTACAGAGTCTAATCAAGCTCTTGTTACTACAATAACATCTAATATAAGGGCAGAAATGGGGCAATTGCAGGAAAAAATCTCACAGGAGTTAAAAGCATTGGACCTTAAAGTGGATGATATAAAAAAAACCCAAGGGAATCAGCAGACCAGACTAGCACAACATGATGGCAGGATTTCTTTGTTAGAGAGACAAATTATCCAGCTCCAAGACCAGAACAGAAGAAACAACGTGAGGATTCGTGGATTCGCAGAGCAGCCACAACAAAGTCAAAAATCCTTGAAAGAGGAAGTTTTAAAATGGCTAAAAAGCATTGTTCCTGAGATTTTATGGGAAGATTATGACATAGAGAGAATTCATCGTGTGTCAGCTGCAAGAAGAGGAATAATTCCCAGAGATATTATAATGAGAATTGCGAATTTCAACAAGAAAGATGATTTGATGAGAGCTGTTAGAAAGAATCCAGGAATATTGAAGTATCGAGATAACACAGTGGAAATTTATAATGACTTATGCCGCGAAACAATAAATTGGAGAAGGGAAATGAAACCCTGCATCATAGTTCTACAGAGAGTTGGGATAAGATACAGTTGGGGATATCCCATCTTTCTGAAATTCCAATATGCTGGCAAATACCACAGAATAAATTCTCTTGAACAAGGATTGCAACTCCTGAGAGAACTGAAACTGATCCAGCAAGAGGAAAAGGAAGAGGAAGGTGCGGTTGGAGGAGTGGAAGAAGGAGCAGTGGGAGGAGCAACTGAAGAAGGAGCAGCGGGAGGAGCAACAGGAGGAGCAAAGAAGAAGACTTCGGGAGATAAACGAAAGGACAGAGGCTGAGGAGGACTGGAAGAAACAATATGATATAACAGAAAAAGAAGAAAGAGCACTTCATAGAGTAGGAGAAGGGTAGATGACTACTGAGTAAAATATATTCTTATAGATTATAAATGCATAGAGATAGATTTATATATATATAAAGCAAGAGGGTAGAGAGAGGGAAGGGAGGGGGAAGAGAGGGAAAAAAAATATGGGAAAGAAAATAAATCGGGAGAGGGTATTGGTCTATGCCGGGAGTTGGCATACCTTCACCCCCCCCCAGGACCATGGCTGGTCGTTTCCAAGGCAGAAGCGCTTTGGAGGAAGAGGGGGGAGAAATGTTTGTGTGGGGAGGGGAGGGTGGGAAGGGGGAGGGGAGTGGGAGGGGGAAGGGAAGGGGAAGGGGAGCACCATCACATTAAAGAGCCAATGGGGAGTGGGATTAGAAAATTCAAAATATGAAAAATGGAGAATAGATTGAGAATATCAACATTGAATGTGAAAGGTTTGGGGTCAATAATAAAGAGAAAAAGGATAGAATCGATATTAAAAAAAGATAAGGCCGATATAATTTTTTTACAAGAAACACATGGAAAAAGAGATAAAAAAAATGAGCTTAGATTGAACTGGGTAGCCATTTATGAGGAAGCATTTGGTACATCCAAATCAAGAGGAGTTGCAATAATAATTTCCAAAAGATGCAATTTCATTGTAACAAGTGTGGAGTTAGATGAAAAAGGTAGATATGTAATTATACAAGGTGAAATAGATGGAGAAACATATGGCATAATGAATATTTACGCACCTAATGAAAAGCAAAAAGAGTTTTATGAAGAAATATTTAATAAGATCAAAAAAATGAAAGGAGACTATACAATAATCGCAGGTGATTTTAATATGGTGATGGATAGATGGAAAGATAAATCAGATCCATCAATTAGAGATAGATATAATAATATAACAATTTTGAATAAATTAGTGAGTAGAAATGAACTGATAGATGTTTGGAGGCTAATAAAGGGTGAAGAAAAGAAATATACGTATTATTCATCAGTTCACAAAAATTACTCAAGAATAGATTATATTTTTGTTTCAAAGAATATGATACCTAGATTAATAAATACAGAAATTGAAACAATAAAAGTGACAGATCATGCTCTGATGAACTTGGATATAACTATGAAAAGGAATTATAGAGAAGCAAAAAGGTGGAGACTGGATACTAAGTTATTTAATTATAAGGAGATAGTAAATAAAATAGAGAAGGAGTGGCAAGAAATTTGGGATATAAACAATAAGGAAGTAACACAAGATGTATTGTGGGATACAATGAAGGCAGTGGTAAGAGGATTATGCATTAAAGAATCAAGCAAATTAAAGAGACAATTAGGAGAAAAAAAATTAAAATTAGAAAAAGAAATAAAGGAATTAGAGAATGATTATATAATAGATAGAACTAAACAGAAATTAATAATATTACAAGCAAAAAGAGATGAATTAGAAAAGATAGAAATGGACGAAGTTCAGAAAAATCTAATATACTTGGAAAGGGAATACTTTGAATATAGTAATAACAATTCTAAAATGCTGGCTAAATCAGTACAATAAAAAAAAACTAGAAATATGATTGGCGTAGTTAAAGATAAATTTGGTAAAGAAAAAAGGTTGATGAAAGAGAAATTAAAAATATTTGAGGAATTTTTTCAGAATTGTATTCAGCAGAAGATAAATCTTTAGAGAACATAGAGGAGTATATTAATGAAAATTGGAAAGTAAGATTAACAGAACAAGATAAAGGATTGATGGAAGAAATGATATCAGAAGAGGAAATAGAAGAAGTAATAAATAATTTAAAAGGAGGAAAATCACCAGGATTGGATGGACTAGGTCCAGAATATTATAAAACATTTAAAAAAGGTTTAATTCCTAAACTAAAAGTGTTATATAATAGTATATTGAGGGGTGAAAAAATTCCATTATCATGGAAGCAGTCACTAATAATATTAATTTTAAAACCAAATAAGGATCCTATGGATCCAGGTTCTTATAGACCAATATCTTTAATAAATCAAGATGCAAAAATCTTGACAGCAATAATGGCGAAGAGGTTAAATAAATTTATTTATAAGTATATACATAAAGATCAATGTGGTTTTATTCAAGGAAGACAGATGGCAAATTTAATAGGGAAAACGATAAATAAAATAAATATAATGGACAGAGATAAACAAAAAGCTGGAATTTTAGCCCTAGATATATTTAAAGCCTTTGATTGTGTGGAATGGCCGGCATTAAAAACAATTTTAAATAAAATAGGATTAGGAGAGAGATTTAAAGGGTTAATAAATCAATTGTATTCACATAATACATCTGTAGTGATGGTAAATGATGGATTTACAGAACAGATTCAAATAACAAGAGGAACGAGACAAGGATGTCCATTATCTCCAGTTTTATTTGCAATAGTTATAGAAATGTTAGCGAATGTGATAAGAAATGATGAGAATTTGGAAGGAATTGGAGTTAAGGAAAAAAATAAAATAAGCTTATTTGCAGATGACACATTGTTGACAATTAAGGATCCAATTGAAAAGATAGATAGGATAGATAAATATTTAATAGAGTTTGGGGAGAAGACGGGATTAGAAATAAATTGGGCCAAATCAGAAATAATGTTATTTAATTATACTAAAGAAGAAGTACAAAAATTTATAAGTAGTAAAAGAGGATTACTTAAAATAAAAGAATCAATTAAATATTTAGGAATAGAGATTACAAAAAATTTACAAGAATTACAGGAAAAAAATTTCAAGAAATTAAGATTAGAAACAAAAAGGAAATTAGAGGACTACAAAAATATAAAGCTATCGTGGTTTGGTAGAATAGCAGTGGTAAAAATGAAAATTTTACCTAAAATTAACTTTTTATTTAGAATGCTACCAATAAAAATATCAGAGGAAGAATTAAAGGAGTGGCAAAAGATATTAAATAATTTTTGTAATGGAAATAAAAAATCGAGGATTAACAAGAAATATTGGTATAAAAGTCAAAAAGAAGGTGGCCTGGGACTTCCAAATTTAAAATGGTATTATTATGCAAATCAATTGAGATATATCATAGAGGGGGTTTCAGGAAAGGGTGATTTAGATTGGTTAGAGATAGAAGATATGAATATTGAGACAAAATTAGAAAATATATTTTTTAGGAATTTTTCAAAGAAAGAAATGGAGAAGATAGAAAATCCTTTTATAAAAAATATAATAGAAATATGGAAAAAAAATAAAAGAAAATTAATACCGAATATATCAATATTAACTCCGATAGTGATGATGGAAAAATTTCCAATAAATTTAAGAGAAATAATAGAGAAAGAAATAAAAAAACAAAAAATTTATAGATTAAAAGAATGGATGAAAATAATGATAAATAAAGATAGAATGAAAGAGAGATTGCAGGAAACTAAAATATCCTGGTTTAATTATATACAATTAGAGCAATGGACAAAGAGTATGAAAAGATATGTTAAGGATTTTAAAGAATATACTAAATTTGAACAAATTATTATTCAAAGAGAAAATATGCAAGAAAATGAAATACTAAAAGGTATTACAAGTGAAATATATAAAATATTAGCAAAAGAACAAGAAGAGGATTTTCTTAGAAAAATATGGGAGGAAGAGATAGTACAAAATATAGATATACAAGAATGGAGAAAAATTTGGAAACAACGTCATTTAAAAAAATTATCAATAAGAATAAAAGAGAATTATTATAAATTAGTGTGGAAATGGTACTTGACTCCAGTGAAATTAAATCAAATAGATGAGAAATATTCAAGATTATGTTGGAGAGGATGTCAAGAAATTGGTACATATATGCATATGTGGTGGAATTGCAATAAGATAATGGAGTTTTGGCAAAAGGTTTTTAAAGAGATAAAAGAGATTATAGGATTAGAAATACCAGTATGTCCAAATATTGCATTGTTGTCTATATATGATAAGGTTGAGTGTACTCAAGTAAAGAAAGAATTAATAACAAATTTGTTAACTGCAGCGAGATTAATAATAGCAAAAAAATGGAAAGCAAATGAAAAATTTCAAATAGAGGAATGGTATAACGAAGTGTGGAAAATCGCAATTAATGATAAACTAACATGTAGAATTAGGTTTATGAAAGGTTTGGTTAAAGGGAATGATTTTGAAGAAATTTGGAAAATATTTTTGGATAAAGTTCTGAAAAGAGATAGTAATACTACCCTGTCAAAAGAAGAATGGCAATTTTGGAAAGTGGATTAAATAAAAAGTTGGCTCTGGGGGGTGGGTATTTTTTAGTTTTAGTTTTGTTTTTCTTTTATGTTGTATATTTTGTAATTCTTAGTAGGTGTGTGTGTTAAACTTGTGATTTATAGATTTAAATGGATAAGTGATGTCAATGTTTTTTTTAAAAAAAAAAGTTAAAAGAATTAACAATAGAAATAGATTAAAGGGGATGTGAAAAATATTGAATTAAATGTGAAATTATAACAGTTGAACAGATTTATAAATTTAAGGGTAAAGGTGCAAAATAACAATGAAAGTTAGTATTGCTTAAGAGAAGAGAAAAAAAAGAAAAAGAAAAAAAATTATTTTTTTTAATTCACTATTATGTATATCACATGGTGTTTAATTTTTTTTCTTGTTTTGTATTTGTGATTTAGTTATATAATTAATAAAAATTTAAAAAAATTAAAAAAAAAAAAACAAGGACATGCAAGTATGCCACAAGAGGAAGATTTCTCAACCGTATCAGTATAGAATCTTTCCTAGAGATATTGAACAGCCTGAAATCATAAAGAATTTTGTATAGTTTCTCAAAAAAAAAAAAAAGCTGATGACATTTGAATATGTTTCTAATGCTAGGAATGGTCTCTTTTAGTACAGCTTTCTAGACATATTTGTGTTGTCATTTGTGTCAGTAGACAGAAGAAATATTCCTTCAGAGATTTTGAATTGATCCAGGAAATCATATGTCATTCTGTTTTAAATATGACAACACTCTAGGTCAGATGATGACCAACATTTTGGGAATGGGAAAGCTGTAATTGATTGTTTGTTAGGCCCAGCAGTTTTGAATGGGAGTATTTTAGCTGTCTGCCAGCTCACCTGCTCTTTTAGTAATGATCAAATAAGACTGGAGGGAAAAGTATGCTTATGTGGAGCTTTTGGTTTTTACAAGAACATTTGAATTCAACTCCCAAGGTGTCATGTTAAACCATTTGAAAGGAAAGATGAAAAGGATCACATAACTATAAAGGACCAGCTATGCCTTTTAATATTGCTCAGTTTAGGTCTTTAGCACTTGAATGGATTTCTCCCAAAAAGTCCACACCAAGAACAAAGATATGTCTAAGAAAGCCATTAGAGAAAACCATTTGGATTGAACAAGCAGACTTGGTAACGATTTCAAGTTCTTTCAGGGAAAGATCAATGCAAATGTTTAGAAGATGTGCATCGTCAGGCAAATACACTGCTTGTGAAAAGCATGGAAACAATATTTTTAAAACAATTTTAGATAGTTTGTTAAATTTATCATAGCTCTGCGCCTGTGTATGTATATGCATATGTATTTTATACATATATATATAAACACACACACACACACATACACACACACATCCCATCATTCATTGTATGTATGTATGTGTGTGTATATATATATATGTGTGTGTGTGTGTGTATATACCATCCCACTGCTATGGAAGCCATGAAGAGTAATTTTGATACCATATACAGAAAGGCAATATCTGTTTCACAAAATTAAATGAAGACAGGGCAACCGCCATCATTACTATAACACAGTAGCGATCTCCATTGCCATTTCCAGTGTTGTTATAACACAATAGTCATGTCCATTGCCATTGCTACTTCCAGTGTTGTTACACATATAAACCCATAATGGAAGTTGATGGATGAGCACGCACACTAGCACTACACAATCAAGTGTGCATTTCCTAAAAGTCGTACACAAGAAGACATAACGTGATGTAAAGAGAATGATGAAGATCCAACTTGCATTGTGATTGTGAAAGTGTGGGCACATAAAAAGAGTTTCACTGGATCAGCCCAAAGGTGCCAGATGCATTCCAGGAAGCCTATATAAAAGCCAGGACACACCCGCCCTTCAATGTTGTTTGTCCCATTGGCAATTGCTATAGGAAGTTCTTGATTAAAGCGATCTCTACAAGGGATTTCACTGCTTCCATACATGTCAATAAAAGAGGCACCTTTACACACATTAGCATACAATTTTTGTGTCAAGTAGTATGGCAAGGTTGTTTGTTGTCTCCTTTGTTCTTTGATATATGTGGAAATATCTACTACTATTGCTGACTCAAATCCCTGTTTTCAGAGAAGAAGCCTCTTTTACCATATGCTTTCATACAATCTTTATATCTTCTTCACAATTGGGAATGAGGGAGATTTAGAATTGTTGTAGTGATTACTGCTTGTTAATATAAGTGAAACACAGGTTATGGCCGCTGGGAGGATCAGAAGCAACATCGGTGGACTGAGAAGAGGAAACTAGTTGCCCAGGTTAAGCGGTTAAATACCAGGAGATTACTTTCATTATGTAAAAGTTCAGTACCTTGTAAAGAGCACTTAGAGTCAGCTAGAGACAATTTTGGATAAACAATTATGGGATCAATCAAAATTATTTTGGTAAAAAGGAGTCAATAATCCATTGGAACTTGAGGCAAAAAAAAAAGACAACTGCTAAATGAAGCACAGCTTTGGAGTCATATGAATTTACAAAGCACTGCAACTATTCAAAATAAATATTTGACAATGGTATTTCAGCAAGCCCTTTATGTTACAAGCCAAAGGTGTTTCTTTATTTGATTTGATTTATATTCCACCTTACTCCCAAATAGTAGGATGGTAGCTATTATACGGCAATAAGTAGAAATGTTCAAAGTTATCACTGCTGAAGATGCCGTACATAAAGCTGTTGGCCATGGTCAGATTTCAGCCTGATCTTCTGTTAGTCCAGGGAGAAAAAAAGCCTTTTATTTGAAAAGATCACATATTTTATATTTCAAGTATCATGAAAATAAATACCCAAGGAACATTCACATTTTACTAAACAATAGAAGTCAGAAACACTCTTCTACAAATTGTAACAAAATGTATGTACCCAAACTGCTGAAGACTATTTATTCTGACACAATTGAATCTTTCACATATTGGCAGTAACATTAAAATAGTTTCACTCTAAATACTTTTAAACTGAATCTTTCTCCTTTTTTTAAAATGGTTTGGAATGCCTCTTCCAGAAAGTTAGTGGTGTCTCTGTGGACAACCTGTTCTGGAAACGCTGGAACACAGACTTTGGTCCTACATAGAATCATAGAATCATAGAAATGTAGAGTTGGAAGAGACCACAGGGGCCATCCAGTCCAACCCCCTGCCATGCAGGAACACCCTCAAAGCACTCCTGACAGATGGCCATCAAGCCTCTGCTTAAAAACCTCCAAGGAAGGAGACTCCACTGCACTCCAAGGCAGCATATTCCACTGCCAGACAGCCCTGACTGTCAGGAAGTTCTTCCTGAGGTTCAGGTGGAATCTCCTTTCCTGCAGCTTGTATCCATTGCTCCTTGTCCTGGTCTCTGGAGCAGCAGAAAACAAGCCCTCTCCTTCTTCTACATGGCATCCCTTCAAATATTTAAACATGGCTATCATGTCCCCTCTTAACCTTCTCTTCTGCAAACTAAACATCCCCAGCTCTCTAAGTCTATCCCCATAGGGCATGGTTTCCAGGCCTCTCACCATTTTGGTCGCCTTCCTCTGGACTTGCTCCAGCTTGTCAATATCCCTCTTGAATTGGGGTGCCCAGAACTGGACACAGTACTCAAGATGAGGTCTAACCAAAGCAGAGTAGAGTGGTACCAGTACCTCCCTCAATCTAGACACCATACTCCTATTGATGCAGCCAAGAATTGCATTGGCTTTCTTGGCTGCCGCATCACACTGCTGACTCATGTTCAGCTTGTGGTCTATGAAGACTCCTAGATCCCTTTCACACGTACTGCTATCCAGCCACGTGTCCCCCATCCTATATTTCTGTATTTCATTTTTTCTACCTAAGTGCAGGACCTTACACTTCTCTCTGTTGAATTTCATTTTGTTCGCCTTGGCCCAGCTCTCCAATCTATCCAGGTCATTTTGAATTTTGATCCTGTCCTCTGGCGTATTAGCAACCCCTCCCAATTTGGTATCGTCTGCAGATTTGATGAGCATGCCCTCTATTCCTTCATCCAAGTCATTGATAAAAATGTTGAACAGCACTGGGCCCAGGACAGAACCCTGTGGCACCCCGCTAGTCACTTCTCTCCAGGATGAAAAGCAGCCATTCTTGATCACCCTTTGGGTTCTGTCGGTCAACCAATTGCAAATCCAACTAACAATAGCCCTGTCCAGCCCACATTTTACTAGCTTCATTGCAATATGAGTTTGGTTTAGCAGAACGCTCTATCTATATGCCTCCACCCCATTTTCAAATTTCCTCCTATGTGTGCTAGTGACCTAATGATGCTGGCCAATTAGTAGTCAGGGGAATGCAGCATCTGTCTGCATTTCTGCCACTGGACACATAGAGGTCCACAAAGGCTACTTCATCTTCCTGGATATTGTTGGACTGCAGCCCTCAGCTACTCTAGCCAGCACATCCAATGATATGGAATGCCAGGAGTCCAACATCTGGAAGGCCACATAATTTCCACTCCTACTATATACAGAAAGGAACAGAAAGAGCAAGCATCCTAATTATTTCAACTTTTTTGAAGAATGACCACCTAGGGTATCACAGAGGCTCGCAAACAACCTCAGCTTGGGCATAACTGGCCCAAAACAAATTAAATGACTGACCCTAGTCTTGAAGAGGTAGGTAAAACTAGGCAACCAAATCCAAACCAGGAAAAATTCCATCACTGCTTCCTGAACAGGTGTGCATTTTCTGGCCTGACCAACAGATGTTTTACCATTTTTAAAGGAACTCACAAACACTTCTCTAACTGTTCAATTGAAGAAGGGAACTAGATGTGCAATATCCGTTTGTGTAGCTTGATCCATGTACAAGACAGCTTCATGACTTCACAGACACAGTCTCCAGGCAGATTAGAGCAGTATACAAGGGTGTATGAACAGATTCACCCCCATTCTCTCATCTGCAGCTAGAAAAAGCTCCCTTGGCTTCTCCTTATTGAATTATTGAATCAAAAAAGAGTGCAGATGTTACACATGTAACCAAAAATCATCAGTCTAACCACACTATGTACTTTAACAGACGTATGTTCTCTATTGCATACTTTGTAATTTTAATGCTGCATTTTTCAAATAGAGACAGCGTATTCAAACAGGTTTTTATGCATTCCTCTATATATGATTGGAAATTCCTTTTAAGTAGACACATTACCTTGTGGAGCAGAAAAATAATGTCATTAAATAATTTCTTAGAATATAGACATAATTCAGTATGAAATCAGTTCATCTGGCAGAAAGCCACACAAGGCCAACAAATGCGTGACTTGGACTACAATGGAAACAAAATACCTTCTGGGAGAAATTTTGATGTGCCTGATTGATTTTGTTCCATCCATTCAGCTCTAGCCCAGTGTTCTATAGTCAACTATATAAGAGATGAATATCTGATATCCATTGAAAGCATTACAAAATCATAATACAGTTTATTTAAAAGAGCACAGGTATAGAAATACTAACAGATGGTAATGGGAAACCATGATAGGACAGGAAAAATAATACCTAAATTAACATTCTCATAACATGCTGAATTCTAAACATAAAGAAAAAAATGCATTTCTGCAGTGTTAGTGCCTTAAGTTAGTAGAAATGCAATATTAATACTGCTGTAATCATTAAGAATATCAGACAGCATAAATTCCATTCCTCTGTCATAGGTGAACAAGGTCCTCTGGAGACATTGGCTCTGATTCCAACACTTGTACCTCCCCTCCAACACACACACAGCAGTCAAGATCCTTCATCAGAGTTGTGTAGCATAAAACTTTGCCTATGGAGTTACACATTGACTTACTTATACCACATTTCTGTTAAATAGCGACATTGGACATGCAACCAAATCTACAGTGTTCTGCATGGCCAAACATGCAAGTGAAAACAAAACTAAGGCCATTTCTACACTAGCTTGTTATAGCGCTATGATTCCACTTGCAACATCCTATGGAATCCTGGGATTTGCAGTTTCCCGAAACTGCAAAACACCAGGATTCCATAGGATGTTGCAAGTGGAATCATAGCGCTATAACAGGCTCGTGCAGAAATGGCCTAAGAGTGCTACCATCATTTTCAGTGGGAATAGACTGACAGACATCAGTCAAGACTATGCATGTGCCTATGCAGCAGCACCATTTGTGCAACTCAGTATATGTGACCATGACCCAAATGCTGATACACATTGGACAAAAACATCTATTTACATTTAGAAGTATCTATTTACATTTTAACTTTTGCATTAGTAAAATTTTAATTACACTTTGTTTAAGTTTGTTGTAAGCTGCCTTGAGTCCTGTAGCCAGGAGAAAGGCAGAATATTACACAAGCAAACAAATAAATAAACATATTCGTCCAGTCCCTTAAGGAAACTTAAGGCTATAATTCAACATCATCTCAGCATTGCATCTGCTGACCAGCCATGAGATAACAAAACCAGACACAGAGAACTGTGTTGAATAAAAGCCACATTATTTAACTATGAACCTTTTCAGCTGTGAAGCTGTGTTTAACCATGAAAGGAGCAAGTAGGGGGAGCAGCTGAGGCAGAAGTCACTGTATGACTTGCTCCTTGGCCTTCCCCTGGGAAAACCACCTGAGCATCAAGAACAATCCAATAACTGGGTTGCTCTCCATCTTGCCATCTACTGGAAGGCACACCCAAGGACTTAAGTGAGGGCAAAGCTCCTAGGCCAGCCCGAAGAATAGTCTCCTTCCCTACCCCTGCATCCTAGGACCGAAAGAGGCAGTTCCAGAGCCTTCCCTTCAACCAAAGTGCCAAAGTGTTCATCCTAACTGTTATTTTCTCTCCCCGCTACCTGTCCAGGGACCACCTATTTAAGGACGCAATCCTAAAAAATTGTCACAGTTCTCAGATATTGTGTGACGTGGCCACCAACACCTCCCCAGAAAAAAAGGCAGGTAAAAAGGCAAAAATTTCTACCTAGTCCCAAAGCAAATAGCAAAGCTCACACTGCATTGGAGGCAGGGAGGGTGGGTTGAAGTGTCATTCAAAGAAAAAGCAAATGGGAGGGTGATGGAGTTTATAAACTCCTGTGCATGTGACACCATCAATGCTGGTCTCTCCATTGGAAACCAGCAAAAATGGGCCCTCCCCCTCAGCACCTCATGCTGGAATAATGAGACTACACACAGATAATTGGATTGACTAAGGACCACTTTCTTTAACTTAGAATCTATTCAAATTGTGTTAAACCTGGAAAGGAGCATGGAAGGAACAACCTAGTGTGGGATCAGGCAAGGCAAGAATAATTCCATGACTTCTTCCTTGTCATGCCCCCCTTGAGAATTCATCTTCCTCAGATGACAGAGTAGATATATCAGTGGGGGAGTCAGAGAGGATGTCTGATAGCAAGCCAAGTCCTCCTTCAGTTCAGCAAGCTTTAAAGCAGGAAAAGGAGTTGAAGGAGAGAACTCCCAGTATCCAAGAAAGGCAAAGACACCAGCATCCGGCTCAGACCATCCTCCACAGATGGAACAAAAGGCTGTATATAAGATATCAGGAAGAACACAGCTGTGAAACACATTCCTTATGTACTGCCTAGAATTCAGGGTGTTGCTGAGCTTATCAGCAGGGAACTTCCTTCAGTCAAACTGTGGATTGCAAATTTCAGTTCATTTCTTGACAACTAAGCTCTTGTAAGTAATAGATATATGACTCTTGGACTGTTTTACAACTCTGCTACTGCACTTTTCTTCATCCTGTTCTGTTTTACAACTTTCTTGACCCTGGGCTGTTGACACTGGATACCTCCTGCTTCTGACTTTGTCACTTTGAATTTTCATTCAGTGTCAGGAGCAGAACAGATTGCAATACACCCCAACTATTTCTTCTCAGCTATGGAGGTTGTGCTGCTGGAGAACCTGGCTCTCAGGGAGCAGGTGAATCAATTCATTACTATAGTGGCTAGGAGCCCAACAGCTAGCAGCCCAACAGCCACTATCTCCAGCTGCATTTAGATGTAAGTGCCCTATTGTCCCACCTGATAATTTAATGGTTCTCCAGAGAAATCTCCTGCCTTTCTAGCACAATGTGAGCTCATGTTCAACTTATCATCAACAATAACCTAAAGGTCCTATTCACATGTAGTACTGCTCAGCCAAGTATCCCCATCCATACCTGTGCATTTGGTTTTTATGGCCTAATGTAGAATATTGCCTTTGTCTCTGTTGAACTGCATTTTACTAATTTCAGCCCAGTTTTCTAGTTTATCAAGGACTTTTTTTATTCTGTTCCTATCTTTTAATGTATTAGATATCCCTTCTATTTTTTGTATCATCTTTCTCCCTTGATAAGGATTCACGCCACTTCATCATCTATATCAGTTATAAAAATATTGAAGAATGTTGACCCCAAGATAGAACACTCCAGCACTTCTTCCAATTTGAAGCACAGCCACTGAAGACAACACTTTATGGATCTGTCTGATGGTGTTTCTATCTATTCCATATTTAGTCAATTTGCTAATCAAAACATTATGGGGGACCTTATCAAATGCTTTGCTGAAATCCAGATAAATGACATCCACAGCATTACCACATCTACTGAAGTAGTGACCTGAAAAAACAAACAAACAAAAAGATATAAGGTTCACTTGGTAGGCTCTGTCCTTGAGAAATCTATGCTGGCTCCAACTAATCACTGCAGATACCTGCAGGCAGATGTCTGTATAATCCATTTTAATATTTTTCCTGGTATTGATGTCAGGTTGACTTGCCTGTAGTTTCTTAAGTCTTCTTTCTTGGATTTTTTTATTAGTGGGACAATGTTTGCTTGTCTCCAGTCTTCTGACATCTCACTTATTTGCTAAGATTTCTCAAAAATCTGGTTCTCCAAAAAGTGGTTCTGCATGTAGTTTAGTGATTCAGCAAAATCTTTAATACTTTGGGATGTAACTCATCTGGCCCTGTAGATTAGAACTCATTTAGGTTAACTAGGGGGTTCAACCTTGAGTTGCCACCCGAATTCCTTACAAAATTCTTTGCTGATGCATGGAAGCACATAGTTCTTATTTTGCAAAAAAAACAACTGCAAAGATATGCTATGCTAGCACAATATAACCCTCATGCAAAATAGCAACATTGTGCAACATATGTCAATGACTAGGAACTGTTTTACAATGCATAATCTTTAGCTGCAATGTGTAATGTGCAACTGCAATATGCAACATTGCCATATGCATGGCTCTGTTTCTGCCACTGTCAGCAGAATACATCCATTGTGCTATGGGGAATAATTTGCCCCCCATGCTTAGACAGATTTACATATGCATGACCTTAATCTGTTTCATTGTGTCATATTCAAATATTTAAAATCTCAAGTTATTTCCATTCTGTTTAGGAATAAATCCGAAGTTTGTTAAGTTCTTTTATAAGCAATAGAACAGGGCAAGCAGCACCCTTTTATAAGATGAAAAAGAAAAATTAGATGTGTTTGACTTTTCTTCTCATCTAGTATTTAGTCCTTTTTCCTCTATTATTTCAAGATCCTGCTGTTTGTTTCTTTTTACATAGAGCTAAACTGTGCTGCTCATAGGTCACACTTATGCTTCTTATGAGCAACATTTTACAATTCATTGGCATCTTATTATTTTCATCTCAACTTACCGGTAAATGCAAAATGACACAGACTGGCAGGTTAAAAGATAACCATCACATACTATCTCTGTGGTGCTATATGAAAAGAGAAGATGCATCATCTAAGTTATCTAGATTGGATCACACTTTTAGAATATCTCGTTTCTGAATGCACTGTGGTATTTACAATGCTTTACTCATTTACTTAGCTTGGAATGGGATGAAAATTAAACTCTGGCTGGCATCCTGTTCCATAGCTGTGAGATAATAATTTGGACTTGGGATCTCCTAACTGCTGAGGATTCACATTTACAGTCATTAACAACTGAATATGGCTCTTGGCAGCATCTCATCTGAAGGGTTTCTGAGGAGCTTCAGACTGGGCACTGAGGAATTATGTCTGCTCTCCTGGGGTGCATTGAACCTGACAGTTACAGCAGGATTCTTAGCTGCCTGTTGTCTGTGCATGCCATGACTGGAAGATCACTACCCGGGATTATTTTCCAGCACTCCTTCTATTCTATTATGCTATTCTATTCTTTCTCACCTTTCCAAGTCCAAGGTGGCTTACAAAATTTTAAATAAAAGTTTAGGTAAAAATGTACTATAACAAAAGATAAAAATAAATGTACTATAACAAAAAATTTAAAAAATAGTTATTTTTAAAGGACATAGATAAAAGCGGTTTAACATACATTCCAAAATACATTTAAAACATAATTAGAACAAAACAAAATCAGACCAGATCACTTTGAATACTATTCTGCCATATGATCAAAATCAGTCAAAGGCCTGCTGAAATAATAATAATAAAAAAAAGACTTAACTTGTTGACAGAGAGAGCAGAGAAAGACCTAGCCAACCTCCTCTGAGAGGGGAGTTTCCAAGGTCTCAGAGCTGCGACTGGGAAGGCTGTACCCTGATTCCTCACCAAATGTGCCAGCAAAGGTAGTGGGGCTGAGAGAAAACCCTCCCTCAAAGTTCTTAGAATCCAGGCTGTCTCATATATGGTCTTTTAGATAGTCTGAACCCAAGTTATGTAAGGCTTTGAAGGACATAACCAGCACTTTTTCCAACAGGGAAGTCCCATGATCACTGTAACCAGCCCCAATCAGCAGACCACAGAAACCTTTTGGTCGGGTTGATGCCAGGCTGAAAAGGTGGAGGTTTGAGTGTGGCCAATGAGGACTGAGCTCCATCACTGTAGTTATGTCTGACAATGTAAGATCTTGGCCATTATTTTTATTTTGGTCTTGGTTTGAGTCCAGAATAATTACATTAGTAGAACACTATAAATAACATTTTGGTGTTTTTTAAAGAAGTAGTAAAATAGAATTTCCCTCTTTTTTTCTCTGAGCTGTAAATTGACTGCTTTGACTTAATATTCTAGGTATAAATTTACTTCTAGAGTTCTGGAGACCACTGCCTTTCTTGACAGAGTAAAGCCACCGGTTAAAAGGGAAGGGATAAAAAGACATAGAATGTAGGAACTACCAAAAATAGAGGGTCAGGGATTATTTTACACAGAAGGGACTGTTTTCTATACAAAAAATCGAGGGGGAAGAGCGTTACATGAAAAACAAAGATTTCATCCAGCAAAGTTAAGCTGCTGAAACTCAGAATAACTGAGGACTTTCAGAGCCAGCAGACAAAGGGGGCCCAGAAACAAAAAGCAGAAAACAATTCAGAAAACCAATGAATTTATTCTGCTGCAGACAGATAATTATCATAGAAAATGTTTAGGAATCATAGGAACCCCTACAGTCATCTAGCCCAAATCCCCGCCAATGCAGGAAATCTGTGTGTGATAGATGATCATTTAAAAACCTCTGATGAAAGAAAGTCTACCACTTTCTGGCACAATCAACTTCACTTTTCACTGTTGGACAGCTCTTACTTTCAGGATTAGGAATGTTAATCCTTCACTAAGACTCTTCTTGGAGAAAAGAATGAGAAATTCTAACACTTTTCTTCCTGCTGCAAGCAAGTCTTTGGAAAACATAGTTTTCAAAGCTTGTTTTATAATTCAGGACATATTCTCCACAAAATTTGCACATGGTTGTTTGGCAAAGAAAACAGCAAAAGGCTTGGTGCAAGAAATAGCATTCTCTGCACAGAAAATAGCATTCCTGTCTATAAATATCATCTTCTGTAGGAAAGATGTTTTTTTGTGCCCAGAAAAAGCAGTTTTCTGTGAAAAAAAGTGCACAAATTTTGTGCAGAGGAAACCTTGAAGTGCAAAGATTCTCATAAAACCAGGATTCTTCTCATCAGAGCTTCTTGATATTCAGAAAAATGTTTTGACTTTGGGGGGGGGCAGAGGGATATGTTTGGATATTGTTTTCTTCCCTACTCAGGATGCTTTTCCTAATGTTTCTAATCTCCCTTCGTTTAATGTAAATCCACAGGTTTAGGTCCTACCTTCTGAAGCTGCAGAAAACAACGCTGTCCACAAGATGGCTTCTAAAGCGGATGTTTGAAGATTGCCATCATATCATCTCTAAGTTTCCTCTTGTCCCAGCTAAAATACCTAACTTATTCAATTGTTGCCATTAGACTAGAAATCCAGTTGCCCCACTACCTTAGTCTTCTGCTGTCTTCAGACCATTCGTGCCATTTTCCATTGCCTTGGAGCAAGAATATGAAATATAAACAGATCTCTCTCTCTCTCCCCCCCCTTCTGTTACCCCACTGGTATACCCTATCCCAGGGACTATAAATTTGATGTCAAATATGCCTGACACGCCAGAGAGGTTGTCCAAATGGGTTCGTGGACAAAAAGGTTGAGGACCAAAAATAGGTCAGGTCAGGAAAGACCCCAGTCAGTTCCCCTAGAAGACTTCAGGGTAAGCACGTCTATGCAAACAAAAGGTTTTCAGCCATCTTGAAGGGATTAGCTTGTTTTTCTCAGGTTGAATAAATCCAACTTTAGAAAAAGTCCTACATGGCAAGGTCTATCTGCATAAACCAATCATGCAAACTACCCAGCATAAACTAATCATGCAGACTACCCAGTATAAACCAATCATGCAAACTACCCAGCATAAACCAATCATGCAAACTACCAAGCTGCCATTGTCTGGCAGTTCTGCCTTTGCTTTAGCCATTGTTCTTCCCAGGACAGGACCTGCCATCAAGGTACGTTCTTCCCTATAAGTAGTCCTAGTTTTTGAGGGTCTTTTCGGAGAACTCCTTGCCATGCTAGCAGACAAGCACTCTTAGTTGAGTGATCCCCTCAGCCATCTTTTCACTGAGTTCTGTTCTTCTCACCACTTCCCAGACTGAAGACTTCAGGATAGGTGTGGTATCACCGCCTCTACACTCCCTTCGCTATATCCCCTATCAATTTTCACCTCTTTCTTTCTCAATAGAGAAAGAATGAGTGTGCATGAGTGAGTGAGTGCGTTGGTGCGTGAGAATATATTCTTTTAATAAAATTAATTTATTGGTACATTTGTCTGGCTTTTTGCTTGGCCTGACCTTGTAAAGTTGGATAAAATAACCTGCTGGGTTACTCTGCCCCTCGTTTTGCTAATCCCAGTGCTCTGCTAATTTCCCCAACCTTTATAACTTGAAGCGAATCAAGGTGTCCCCCACGGGACCCCCAGAAGCCACGGTAACATCTCTCTCCCTCTCTCTCACACACAAACAATTTCAGACTGTATTCTTCCAGCTGAAATTTCTAGTTAATGGAAGATAAAACATACCCTGCCTTCATGGCACTGTAATAAAAAAGGCAAGGTCATCCTTTTATTCTTCACATGTTGTTCCATAATAACTCATAAATAATAGAGCCATTGTAATGAATCTTGGCTATTGTAGTATTTTGAGTTGGCAAGGGTGTTTCATAGGTGTAATTGCTTTAGAAGTTCAACCTGAATTGGATATTTAGCAAGATGATACAAGCTATACTTGCCCAGCAAAGCCTTTTCTCTAGTTTATCATTCTGCAAGATCATAAACATCGCTATATACCTAATTAAAATAGGTTTTACACCTGATTGACTAACAGGATATTGGCAGGTACCCAGTAAAATTGCATTACTTAAGATTCTGTAGCTAACTGTGACATAAAATGATTTTGGGGGGTGAGAATGGTAGATCATTATTAGGGTCGCTGTAAGCAGAAACAACTTGAAGATGCACAGCAATTTGTACTACATACTTGCTCCAACGAGTTTCTGTAACTTACACAGAGAATCATAAGCAACACATTCCTTCAATAAAGATTTTAATAAAAATATACCTCATTTTTACTTTTAGAACATTGTGTTATTTATTTTTGCTAGAATCCTGTTGGGGATGTACTTCTTCATAATTGGACTTTGGGAATTAGAATTGAGCACTTTCATAACATCTGTATCCAGTAGAGGGTTCCCATTACATTACAACATAGCAGAGCCAGCCAAGCATCTAGTGCTTATTGTGTACCTATGCACATTGGACACTCTTGCCAGTGTCCCAATATACATCTTCACAATTCATTAACAGGGTTCTTAGCCCCTCTGCTATTTAGCTAAGTATACCTAAAGATATACTTCAATTTTATGTCCTCATGTTGTCTCACAAGTGAGATCCAGGGCAACATACAATAAAATAGTGCAAATACATAAGATATTTTTTAAAAAAGATAGAAATTTTAAAATCTCAACAGCAGAAGTTGTGTTAATTTACAAAGCCCTTTCTGCAGCGACTGACATCAGTTGGCAAAGGCCTGCCTGACTCAAAAAGGTCAAAAAGAGTCAGCCCACTTATGACAAACCTGATGGGAGGGGGTCCCGACAACAGAGCCTCCTTGGCAACTTAGAATGTTTAAGCAGATTGGCTGGTGAAATGGAACCTTGGATAGCCCAGGGGAAGGGCTGGTGGAAAGAGGAAAATAACGGTTTTTAACTGTCTGGTGGGTGTTTGAAGAGGAGTGTGATTTGTGGTGTGTTTGAGGGAGGTTGGAGATTTGAATAGCTCTGTGGAGGAGAGAACTGAGAAATTGGGTGTACGAAAGATAGTGAATGAATTGAAAAGAGAGAGAAGAATGGTGTGTTGTTTATAAACATTTAGATATAAAACACATTTAAAGCAACAGTGTTACAATAAATGTTTGAAGTTCTGTGTTCCTTAAAACAGTGTCACAGAGTCTTATTTTGAATCCTGGAATATACACGCCACCAATAATATCAACTTGATCTTAGTGTCAACAGTACCATAGTCTTGGAAAATATAAATCACTGCTGATCCTTATCTCTGGGAGAAGGGCAGATTTAGGGAAGGCAGTAAAGGGGAGAGTCCTGAAAAGAAGAAATAAAGGGGGGCAAGTGTGAGGAAAGGACTGTGTTCTTAGAGAGGGAGAACTGAGGCTGACCCGTTTGTCCTGGCCCTGGCTTGATTCAGAGATCTTCCTGGCTGTTCAGTTCTGATCACAAAGAGGTGTCAGGCTGGGCAGGCCTTGAGTGCGAGGCTTGGGTGCACCTTTCACACTCAACACTGGCGGTTTTCCACTTTACACCACTCTACCATGGTAAGGAGTCCAGAGTCTAGGAACGACCACTAAGAAGCTTCTCTTGTGTCTGCACTTGATGCACTCCCAAAATATGGTATGACTCGAAGAAGGACTTTCCAAAATTATTAATTTATTAATTTGAATTGATTTATATCTCACCTTCTCCCAATAAGGAACTCAAAGCAGCTAAAATATTTCTTAAAACAAAAAAGCTAAAACAGTATATGGTACAAACATTTTTAATAGTACTGAACAATCAATCTATTTTAAAAATTCATTTGAAAACGTTAATTTAAATAGGTGGGATATAAAAGGAGGAGGAGGAGGAGGGCAGAGACTTAAAAAAAAAAGCACATTCATTGCTCATCCTTCTACCTCAAATCAATTAAAGGCCAAAAGGATCTTTGCCTGCAAGTGAAAGGAGAACAGAGTGGATTCAGTGAACCACCCTTGGGAGAGAGGGAATTCCATAGTCTAGCCTAGGAGTGGTTCCTAAGAAAGTTCTCTCCCATTTCATCACTGGACAAGCCTATGAGGGTGGTGGGACAGAGAGAAATCCCTCTACTGAAAAAGATCCAGGCAGGCTCGTATGGAATACGCTGCCTCAGAGTGGGATGGAGTCTCCTTCTTTGGAGGTTTTTAAGCAGAGGCTGGATGGCCATCTGTTGGGAGTGCTTTGATGTGGGTTCCTGCATGGCAGGGGGTTGGACTGGATGGCCCTCGTGGTCTCTTCCAGTGCAATGATTTTATGATTCTATGATTTCAAAGCTCAGAGAATACAGTCCTTCAAATAGAGCTAGAAGAATCTGTCCGATATAGTTTTGTAGGTCATAGAGAGAACTTCAACTGTTGTTCCTGGAAATGGACTGATACCCAGTGAAGCTATTGAACAAGAAAGTCATATGTTCACTTATACTTCAAAATTCACTATTCTTTGTTTTTTTGAAATGGCTTTTCTTCATAAAAAATGTGTCTATTGAAAACATGATACCTAAAAATGATGATTAAATGGTTTTAAAAATTATTGTTTTAACTGCCATGGATTCACTGTATGGAATCCTGGAATCTGTAGTTTGGTGAGGTACTTCAGATTCTCTACTAGAGAAGTCCATTCTATTCTTCTGAAGTACATTGCTAAAACTCTGGGATATCGCTTGAGAATAGAAGTCTGTGTGTTCTTCTTTTCAAATGTCAACAGTTAAGAGTTTGGGAACAGAATATGATGGAGGTTACCCCCAGTTTTTAGGCTGAACATGCATTTTTTAGGAGTAAACCCTAAATATCTAGTTCTCTAAATTTCTAAATCTCTAATTCTAAATGCAATTGCTTGAAAATTAGGAGTGTTTGTTACACGAACATTGAAATTAAATGATACATTAGCATTGCTACATCTCTTAGAAGGAAGGGAAAGAAGAGCAGTTCTAACAAACATTGAAAAGAAATTTTGTTTCCACAATAGATTGCAGATTTTATGATTGATGCTGACTACTTTCCATATTAAAAGCCCTCTTCTTTCATATTGTCACTTGAATTACCAGACAGCTGCAGCCCAACAATTTTGCATCTGATGTCAGAAATACGTCTTTTAAATGGATTTGTTTCACTATTCCTGCCAAATTCTTCAGCAGAATAGATTTTCAGAAAGTATCTCTTGGGAACTTCTTCCTAAAGTTATCTGAATGAGAAGAAAGATAAAGAGAGGGGGGAATGAAAAAGGATACATTTTATTATTATGAATAAAAGGAAATTTAGATTGTATTGGTAGATTTGCTCTTTTTTTTCCCCTTACAGCTGAGTATATTTTGTTGCTTTCCACCAACAAATATTGGTCAGTATTCTATATCACCTACTTAGTTAAGTGTACTTAAATACAGATAAATAATTAACTACACTCAGCTATACTGTTACAAATGAATAATAATGGAAAGCTCTGAATATTCATAGAAAGCACGCAGTACTTTGGATTGCGACCATTAACAACAAGGTTTGTAAGAAAAATAAGCGAAAGTAGCCATTGTATGGCTAGTTCATTCTGGCTATTTCCGCACCAGACTGTTATAGTGCTATTATTCCACTTTCAACATCCTATGGAATCCTGGGGTTTGCAGTTTAGGGAGGGGCCTCAAAGGGATATCATACTGTCTAACATATGGTCCCATGAAATGTATATGTGGTAAAGCTAAATACATTCTATAACAATTAGAGTTTGTAAAAATTACCTTTTAGATGGCAGCTCCCAGGAAATGTAGTGAAAAAAAGTGACATTTCCAAGTTCTGATAACAACTCAAAATAATGTGTTGTTGTTGTTGTTGTTGTTGTTGTTGTTGTTAGTATTATTATCATTGTTATTATTATTACTATTCCTGCAGATCCACAGCACCAGTACTTTCCAAGATTTGGTACATCTTAGAACCCACCAGGAAACAGCTTATTTAGGAAACATTAAAATGCTGCTATTTTTTTTCCTTTTTCAATGTCTGTTTTCAGTATCTGTGTTGTGTTGCTCATTTTATCAATTCAATTAAAAAGTTGTTTACAATCTCTAACAATGTATATTTTGGTCCAGAGGTATTCTAAAAGGTGCAGTGGTATTAGGTATAGAATCTTCTCATTAAGCGCCTGCTAATTTGGTGTCTTTTCACTCTTGTTTTGCTTCACTGTATGCAAATATAATTGCATTAAATTGCATTCAATTCAATTCAGGTGAAAATTTTTAAAAGCTGGGGTTTGTTTGAAAACAATTACATCCCTCAGTATTTTTGAAGAAAAAAAAAACCTTCTAATTCATATTCGATTTCACTTTCTCAATTTAAACAACATCTTAAGTAGAGTGTTCCTGGGCTTTTTTCCCCTTTGACACATGGAAGAAGGACTCTTAATATAAAACAAGACAGAACTTGCACAACGTTTATTCAAAGCAGTGAGAAATAAATCATGCAAAGAAGGGTATAAGGATTTATTCTTCTCAAAAATATCAGTAACAAATCTTCACCTTGACCTTATGGCTTCAGACTGCAAATGTAGCTTCAGATGGTGGAATACTCTGACATATTATGGCTTAATATTTTGTCCTATGTTTAATTCAATACTAAATGTTCCAGCACCCTGCAAGTTTGAGTAAGACAATGTCCTCACCCTTCCACAGTGCTTGAAATAGCTATGGAGCTGTAAAGAGAAGGAGAACAGAAGTGTGTAGAATGCAATGTTCATTTTCTACACACACATACACACACACTAAAAACACAGAATGACCATTTGGAAAGAAAGGATTCTTTCCATCCAGAGCATATGGCTCTGCGCAATAGACATGGATTTGGCCCACGGTCCATAATGCACCAAATAGAAGTGTTTTTTGCAGAGAAATGATGACAGCCACATTCAGACCTTCATAATTTGCAAGACCGTGAAGGAGATGCTTGTTCCAGCCCTGACCCGCAAATTGCAGCTTCTCCATATGGACAGGAAAGGTATACAAAGGTATTGTATGTAAGGAAGGATATTTGGCATTGTTACCATATCCCAAATGCAGAGAATTTCTGACCTGGCCTTATGATCTTATGGGGCAGTGTAACTACAATATCTTTGCAGATCTTCCAGGACAACACAGAATGGAATGGTCAAAGGTATGTGCGGTGGGTCACAGAGCATCCTTCATCCTTATCTATGCTGAGAAATAATGAACATCTGAATAGGGATTCTGCCTTAGGGAAATTCTTTTCCATTGCACAATAATATTTGCTATTTTCCATGAAGTATTACAACCTGATTCTCTATCACAGTG
Source organism: Ctenosaura bakeri (assembly GCA_948474755.1). Taxonomy (NCBI): domain Eukaryota; kingdom Metazoa; phylum Chordata; class Lepidosauria; order Squamata; family Iguanidae; genus Ctenosaura; species Ctenosaura bakeri. Next base: position 276,714 of record CAOLHI010000980.1, read on the forward strand.
TATGAGTTCTTGCAACATATTTAAGGCAGGACTTACAATCCTGGGAGACACAAGACATTTCATTACCTAATTGATTCTTGTAGTTGGGGATGATTTGTTCTTCAGTGTGAACTATAGTATTTACAAGGTACAGTATATAATACCAACATATTTTTTTTCTCTACGCTTTACTTTATTAAATGAAGTATTGATTACATTTTTTTCTTTTATCTCTCTTTCTTATTCTGTAAATCTTTCAAACAATGAATTTCAAAGTGAATTATATTAGAACAAGCCTTCCTAGGGCTATTTAGAACTTTGTGAATTCAGAGAAAGCCAAAGTTGGGTGTTTCTATCACATTCTTTCAATTTTATTAGTTAGTTAATCATAAGAAACAGAGCATGACGTTTCCAAGGAAATCAGTCCACAATAGATTTATGCAGACTGCAAGACATAATAGGTCTCTGATCTAAGGATCTGTTTCTCACATGCAAAAGTATAAGCTCCTGATAAGAGCAAAATACATTTTCTAAAGCATTCTTCTGATCAATGATTATGCATTATATAACCAATTAGAAGTATCCTCGGAGTTTTGTTTTGTTTTGTTTTTTAATCTCAACAAATAGGTTCTGGACAAACATTTCCCCTTGTGTTGTATGGAAATAGAACTGGCTTCTGTCCTAAGTGCAATTGTTTGCACACATTTGAACACCACAGAAGAATGGATGGAATTGGCACAAGTTTAGAATTTATGGCTACAATCCAGACCTGCATCCCTAACAAAAGTTGTGCAGTGGATTTAGTACAGAAGACTTACAAGCAAGAAAGGACACTATATATTTGTATCTTTGCAAGACCTGCCAGCAAGGAGAGCAGAATACAACTGCTGCCATTTGGTAAAATATTCTGTAATTTGTAACATGGTCACTACTGATGTCTTTTGTTAAAGCAAAAAGGAATGGGATGGGAAGGGAAGGGAAGGGAAGGGGGGGACAGAAGGAAGGAACAGACCTGAAATATGGCATCAAGTCTCATGGAATGCCCATCCAAGGCCAATATGCGTTTCACTACTGGGGGAGATGAGGCACTCTATTCATTAAGATCAATTCTGGAACACCTTTATCTTCATTTTCTCATACTTTATGTTAATCATTCATTGCCATCCTGCTAGTGATACACATAAGCATGAGTCCAGCTTAATCAGTGTCTGTATTTTTATGCTAGTCCAGATGGGGAAACATGAGTCTGCTGTCTTGACCTAACTCTTGAGCCTTTACCTTACTTCTCTTTGATTCTGGACATTCTCCTGCCACAATAACTATTTCATGGCAAGGACCTAATGGGGGTATGCTGTAAACACATCAGCAGAATGTGCTTCAGCAGCTGATCACAGGAAAATGATGTCACTTTCCTGGACTTTGGGGGCCCTCTGTAGTGTTTGAGGTATGTCTTCATTGTCCTGCATCCAGAACAGCCAGACTCTGTCTTATTTCCTCCCCATTATCTGTATTATTATAATAAACATTGGTTTCACACTCTATCAGGTGTTGTTGAACTGAGTTTTGGATGATCAGTGTTTTTGATTCTATCCAAAAACTTAAACATCTGTGAAGTACCATCAGATGGTGTGGTACATTCCAAGCAGCATCACTTTTTGTGATTAACTACCTAATTGCCTGACTACTGGCAAAAATATTAAAAAGTTGTAGGCATCAGTTGATGCCCCTTTGTGAACACAGAAGAAGAAAACTAATGTTTTAGCAATTAAGGCAAGGTAACACTCAAATTAAAACTCAAATTTGGCTCATTTCAATGAGCCGAAAAGAAGTGGATCCTTACCTGAGTCGTTGTTAATGTGTGCATGCAAGTCATTTCTGACGTGTTGTGTGCCTTTGAGTCATTTCCCACTTATGGTGACCTTAACATGAACCTATCACAGGGTTTTCTTGACGAGATTTGTTCAGAGAGGCTTGCCTTTGCTATCCTCTGATGCTGAGAGAATGTGATGTGCCCAAGGTCACCCAATGAGGTTCCATGGCTAAATAGTGATCTGAACCCTGGCCTCCGAGGTCTTAGTCCAACATCAAAGTCACTACACTACACCAGCTCTCACCATTATCTGAATGTGCCTACTGAAAAGTATGAATACCATATATGTGGCTAGCATTAGATGCATTTGAATTTTTAATGTATATAAATAGTAAACATTAGATGGATCATGAATTAACAACAGTGTGATCCAGTGGCACACAAGGCTGTTTAGTACAAGAATCTTGCCTGATGCTTCAGATATTAGGGTTGTTCTATGATCAACATTGCTTAAGTTTCATTTGAAATACTCTGTTCTTCTGATCTGTGACCCATAATTCAGGATTACACATAACATAAAGGCATGTGACAAAATTGGGCAGGATGCTACCTGTGTATCCCCATCTAACTCCCACACTGTCAATGCTTGAGAGATGGATGGTCAAATATCACTTCCATACTTTTTACATTAACTTTTCTGGTTCCAAGAGTACATTAACATATGAACAACTTCTAAGTCCCATTTGTGAGGGACTATATCCCCTTTATTGAGGGCACATTTTACTACCTCTGGGCTGCCACTTCTCTAATTTAAGGAAAATATAACTGATACTCTCCAGTCTTTCTTCTACTGCAAAGCAGTTGATTTTCTGTGGATTTTGGATGTCTGCCACTGGCATTTTGTATGGTCTTGGGAGACTCACTTGAAATACTTTGAGACTTTTAAGGCTCACTGGTTTCTTTGGGAGAATTAAATGTGTACCCAATCTCTTCCTTCAGTGGGTCCACAAAGCACTTACCTTTCGCTAGGACCTGTCCTCTCTCTCTACGACACTTGATCATAGCAATCAGCTACAATTCCTACCTCACAGGGGTTCATGCAAGTTAATTAGTTAAATGTTTGTACAGCACTTTGAAAATGTGAAGGTCTAGATTAGTGCCAAGTTTTATTATTATGAAACCCATTAAAACACAATGCATTGATCAATTAGCTCAAATCAAAGAACATGTAGCTGCAAAGGATCTAATTAAAATTTGAAAAATAGAATTATTGAAAGCTACTGAAATTCTGCACCACCTTTCATTTCAAATTAGCAGAGATCTATTACACACTGCCTTGCCCTATATTTCTCATGTCACAGGCCAACCAGCTTGAGGTTTGCAAAAAGCCAATATTTTCCTTTATTTGTTTAAGAGCTCATTAAGCTGACTGAAAGGCCCTGTTCTGCAAAACCAAATGGCTTTTATATGAAGTGTCATGAGATTGCTGCCCAGTGTAAAATGGATGAGTGGGCGTGATATACTTTTTTGCATTCATTAAAAGTGATTGTAATTGATATTTTAACTCACCAAAAGTCTATATTGTTTCAGCTAAGCACAAAAAGATAAAGTACAATCTCATGCAGGTTAAAAACCATGCTGTTCTTCTTCATCTGCTCTTCTTCTCTCATCATCATCATCATCCTTAACCACAGAAGAAATATGTCAAAATGATGGTAACAAAACAATTGACTGTCACTGGTTATGTTTATAATAGTTATAGGGAAGGACTTACCTGAAAGTTTGCTTGTTTCTACATCTGAATTTTTTTTTATTTTTTTTTTTTGGTCTCAAATTCTTTGCATCTCATAATAACTGTGCAAATTTTGTGAAGTTCCTACCAAAATTGAGCTGAACAAACTTTTCATAGCTATTGATATTCTATTGATAGCTATTGATATTCTATTGATATTCTTAAAATTCTTAAAATATTATAACCCACTGAGGGGTTTTCAAACAAACTCTCATAGCATATCTTCTCCATACATTTAGTAGAGGTTTCCTTATATAATGATGGTTAAATTCTTTATTATTTTTGGCCTTACTGTACATAGGTAAAAATGCCAACCTGACCAAAGACCCTCTCCTTCTAGATTTAATAATTTGGTGTTATCTAGATTGATCCAGTCTTGTATCCAATTTAAGCAGCAAGCACGATAGTTTAACACCAAATTTGGCAATGCTAACCCTCCTCTCTCTTTTGCGTCTTCTAGAGTTTTCAATTTTATTCTTGGCTTTTTTCCTCCCCATATAAATTTAGAAATTTCTTTCTGATAACCTTTAATAATTTTATCACTGTGTATAATTGGGACTGTCTGAAATAAGTAGAGGATCTTTGGTAGGACAGACATCTTCACAGCAGCAATTTTCCGCAAAAACGATAATCTCAAATTATTCCAATTTTTTAAATCTTTCAAAATGTCCTTCCATATTTTTTCATAATTATTTTTAAAGAGGTCAGAGGGTTTTTTTGTGATTATAATTCCTAAATATTTAACTTTCTTAACAATAGTATATCCAGTTAATTGTGATATCAAGGTTTCCTCCTCTTTGGAAGTATTTTTAGATAGTACTGTTGCTTTTTCTTTATTAATTTTTAATATATGTGACCACATAATCCACATTTTCCTGCCAGTGTACAAAGGGCCTTCATGTCATTTTCAATCTGGTGAGATCCTAAGGCAAAACTATGACAATTGTCTTGGCAAGATTTCTTCAGAGGGAGGTTTTCCTTTGCCTAGGCTTTTGCTAAGGCTGAGAGAGTGTGTCTTGCCCAAGATTATCCTTCTTTCCCTTGCTTTTTAAACTCTTTTTTAAAAAAAGGATTCAAAAGATTCGAGATTCGTGAGATTCGTGGATTCCCAGAACCTTTCAGGAATTTGGATCTCGATTCAGATTCAGAAAATTCTGGATTCGTCCCGTCCCTAATTGAAATGTTTGAAATTTGAAGCCTTTCCATTTTATTTATGAAAACAATTGCAAATTTTGGAAAGCCATTAATGTTAAACAATGAATTAAAATCAGCCATCTCTGTTACCTGGTGGGACGCTTTTGAAGACTGAGGCCCTTTCCACACGTGGGCAGGGAAACGGGGAAAGCCACGCTAAAATGTGGGCTTACCTTGTTCCATCACCCGCGGAGCAGCGCATTTCTCTGCTCTACATGCAGCAGCGTCCCGCAGTGTCCTCGGCGCCCGGCAGCACCCAAAATGGCGGATTTTGACTGGCGGAGCCTTTCCACCAATCGGAGAAGCTTGCCAGCTGGAAATCCCGCCCCCTGTCCGATCTGCAGGGATGCCCTTTCGCCCGTCCGTAAATCCATACGGGCGCTGCGACGGGGCTGCATAAAAGTGGTTTTTCAAAAGCACGCAGCGCCGCCACTTGCGGGGCCCAACCACGGATTGCGGTGTGGAATTACTCCAGACTAATCCACCCCAATTCGTGTAACAGTGTAGACGACCTCCGTGGAGGTTGCTCTACACCATTTTTTTAACTCCATGTGGAAAGGGCCTGAGTTAGTGGTCAGATGCTTTAAAAATAAATAGGCTGCTGCTGTCCTGGGAAGGAAAGAATATTTTAAAATATTCAAATAAATGAAAAATGGGTTCCCTGAATGTTGGAGAATCTTGGAAAGATGAAAATCCTTACAATTCAGGGATTATTCTGTGAAGAAATGTACAGGTTTTGTGCAGAAAAGTCATTTTCCATGCAAGAACCTATGTTTTCTCTACAGAAATTGTTATTTTCTGCACAAGAAACTCACATGTCATTTTTTTTCACTCCTCAGTTTTCAAGAAAAACTCTGAAATTTTCAAGGACTCTCTTAAAGCAGAGGGGGAAATGAGTAAAATTATTTGATCTCACCTCCAAGAACAAAATTTACTTAGGTTTATGGTGCCACTGCAGTTCAAAATATAAATAGTTCAATGTATAACTAGTCCTCCTGAGTTCCTGGGTATTTTGTTTACAGAACTGAAACCAACATGGACATAATTTGGTAAGCTTTATTCACAGTCCTTGCCTTTGGTTTAATATTTATCCAACCAAATGTGAAAATGAGTTCATATTCTGTACAACTGGCACAAAGGAGCTATGTTAGTATTTCACCTCAAATATGAATTTTGTTGGTGCTTTAGGGCAATAGCAACTGGTGAACAGTGTTCCATATCAGTATCAATCAAATCAAATGAGCATCACAAAAGCCTATATCAAGAATTCCTCAAGTTTTTGAACTTGGCATGGTGAATCCATTGGCACCAAGCTTTTGTACCACTACAGTTAATGCAAGGATAATTCCATATGAAGATAAGTACATGCTGCCTACTGTTGGAGAAGGAGGTCTAGGGACTAAAGAATAGCCAATATTAATATTAGAAGGAAGGAAAGGAATAAGTACGAATCATCCTTTCTTTCCTTCCTTTCATTTGTATTCCATTGGCAAAAGGAATGTAGTTGGATACCACCCCTTAGATCTTCTTTTCCGTGATTTACAATTCTGAAACCTACTATTATTTTGTTTACTGTCACTTCTTTATCCTTCATATATTATCCTGAACTGTGCATTACATAACACTTACAATCAACACAATAATAATACATCCTTTGATTATGCAGTATTTCTCTTCCAATATAGCTGAGCATCATGTTTACTTCCTTTTCTAGAACTACATATTAGACTGAAAGCATTATGTATTTTTCAGCAATCATTCCCTAATCCCTTTTCTGCTAAGCATCCTGAAGCCTGTCTCTGTAGAAGAGATAACTTTTTCCACTGACTGTTCACTCTGAGATGTACTATTGTACTTATATCTTATTGATACTACATTCATCATTTGTTTGCCTTGGCATTTAAGCTGTTTAAGCATACCATGTACATTCATTTCTATTCATGTCTATACAAAGCAAAAAGCTTTGATATTTCTTACCAAGAAAAATAAATTGGTTGAGATCATTCTATTTGTAACTGTAGCCACATCCTTTTTTTTACATTTATTCCACAGTTTGAAATGTTTTCAAAATAAACACTGCTGCTAATGCATCTTCCAAAGAGCATCTCCCCACTTATAACTACATAATGTTAAGACAAGTTTATCATCATGTCTTTCTCCTTTCTGCCTTCCTCAATGTTTACTCTCCTTGATCCAGAGAAACCAAGTCACAGGCCATTTCCACACTAGGCTGTTCTAGCATGACTATTCCACTTTCAACATGCTATGTAATCCTGGGGTTTGCAGTCAGACCCCAGGATTCCATAGGATGTTGAAAGTGGAATAATCGCGCTATAACTGTGCAGTGCGGAAATGGCCAGAGTCCATTACTAGCAATCATACAGGGCTAGAGCTTGAAAATGTTCTTTTTTTTTTTCTGGACTACAAATCCTCCAGGCAGCATGTCCACTGCAAAGGAGAACAAAGCTCCTCTATTCTTAATAGTTGTGGTGTTGTTGTTGCTGTTGTGTGCATTCTGTTCTTAATGGTTGTATTATTGTGGGGGTTTTTATAATCTTTATTGAATATATACACACTTATACTGTATTTTCAGAACCTATAGGACATGTATCTCCCAACATACAGCAGTGTCTTATACACAATAAGAAATAAACAGAGTTACGTGAGTAGTGTTACATAAGTAAGCAAGTAAGTAAGGTAACTTAAAGATTGCTAAAGAGATATCATTGTCATAATAAAAAGATATCATTGTCATTATATCAAAATCATTATGTTGGAATCCGGTTGATACCAGATAAATCCATGGTTCCCCTCTCCGCTATTGTGTATTAAAGATTTAACCTAGAACTTATTATACAGTACCATGTTGTATGCTTAAGCTGTGAATTTTTGCTATCATAAAATAGACTAAACTAAAAATGAAAATTAATTGTCTATTTCTGTGTTATATGAAAATTCTGTTAACAGCTGACAGAGCAAACAATGACAACAGAATAAACAGTATCTTGTCAATCTTCTGCCTCATCTTTTATGGGTCAACTAGTCTGTCATATTGACCATATTTATATTAAGAAGCTTCTAGACCAACTCTGTAGCAATAAGCCTAGTAACTCCCGAGTCTTTTAACTGAACTATAGTTAGATTAACATTCGACTGTAATTGTAAACCCTTCCGAGAAATGAGAAAAGGAAAGAAAAAAAAAACAGAATTCAGTCAACTACTGAGACATGATATCCAATTTAGTCTCCTTTCCTAGTTTCATAATCATCTACCAATGGGAACAAATACAGAGTGATGACGATTTATTGCTAATGACCCTGTGGCTCTGTAAACTCTATAAGCAGAAAAGGTCTATGTGACACATTAATATGGTATTATAGAACTTTACTAAAATATTGTAATAGTCAGAAATGAGTTGTCCCCGTAGTCAAGTATAGATAAGTTTTGAATTACCAATGACCATTCATTTTTAATTTTTTCTTCATCTTTTCCCTTAATTATATGTGTAAATGTATCCATTGTTTTCATTTCAAGGACCTCATAGGACCATTCCTCAAGTGTAGGGGTATCACATGTTTTCCAATTTCTTGCAAAGATTATCTTAGCTGCTGCAGTCAGTGATTAATAGTTGTATTGTTGTTGTTATGTGCATACTTGTTGTTGTAATGGCTGTCTTATGGAGAACCTATCACACAGTTTTCTTGGCATGATATACTCAAAGGAGGGTTGCATTGCCTTCACCTCAGGCTGAGAGAGTGTGACTTTCCAAGGGCCACCCAGTGTTTTCCATGCTTGAGCAGGGATTTGAATCCTGGTCTCCCAGTGTCCCAAGTCCACTGCTCAGGCCACTGAATGACACTGGCTCTCATGGTAGTTGTGTAGAACAGGATATTTCAGAAGATGTACTTTGCGTTATTAGCAGCATGACTTAACAAAGGTGCCAGAGTCCTGTCTTTTTGCAACTGTCTGCCCTAACAGACAGAGATATCAAAGAATCAGAATCTTCCTATAGTCCCTAACACTCCAACTGCACTGTTCCAAATTAGGAAATGTGTTACAAAACCTTGATTTCAATATGAACTGTTAGAGCAGGGCTTTCCAATGGTGTGCCACGACACATTAGTGTGTCGCCTGAAGTGTGTAGGTATGTCACCTACAATCTTGGCAATCTATGTTATTATTTATAAATCATATATTTTTAAAAATATATTAAAGATTTTCATGAGATAAATTGTGTCTTCATACATTTTGTTATTACAATTTATGTATGTCCCTGTATCTCTTATAAGGGGTTAGTTTAACCTCTGGTTTGCTAGTAAATCTGAATTACTGTGTTGTGAAATGATGCATGTCTAAAAAGTGTGTTACCAACATGAAAGGTTTGGAATGCTCTTTGTTAGAGGCTCAAAAGGTGGCTACTCTCTTTTCACTTACTTTGTACTTCCAGCCATTAAGCTAGCAACTTTCTGGGTTCTTATTTGTCCAGCTGTTGTTTGGAGAGTCAAGTCATGAACATTTCTGGGCTGATTACAGTTCCCTCTGTTTGGTCCATGGCACAACAGTGCTGGATGACTCCACCAGCCAGACTGATACTTATTTTTTAATCTATTTTTTGTACTGAAAAGTATGAGTCACACTTAAATTACTTACTGGTGTAGATGGTAGATGCCATCATAGGAGTGGTGAATCTGTTCTGAATTTTACTCTTTTCTTCCTGCAGTTGTTGTTGCAAGTCGAGTGAGAGTTCTGTTGCTGCCAGTCTAGGGCCCTTTTCGCATGGCAGTTTGCAAGCAAAAGGGCCCCTTGAGTGTCGCGTAAATGTGAGGAGCAGTCTGCATGACGCACTCTCATTTATGCGATGCTCAAGGCCCTCAAGCACAGCGCACGCACATTTTTTTATTTTCGGCTTTTAGCCAAAAGTGACCCATGCTTGCACAACGCTCCCTGGCTGGGCTGCACTCACCTGCTGTGCAGAACCTCTGCAGCCAGGCCAGTCACGTGTCCTCTCCTCAGTGCAGCCTCCAACTCCCAGGCTGCACTGTGGAAGGAAGGGGCGGGACGCGGGCAGGGCTCTCGCGCGAGCAGGAAGGAGCTGCAGAGCTGAAGCAGGAGGCTTGCAAGAGCCTGCCTGCCCAGGCTTCTCTCACAAGGACCCCAACCCAGCAGCGTTAAAAGGTAAGCTGCAGAAAGGGCATAGGTCTGGCACTGGTGGACCCTTCTGTCAACTGAGGGCAAACTTAGGAGGACCAGCATTAAAATTCAGAGAGGATCTACAGGCATTCTGTGATGGCAGATCCACTCCCCATCTACCCCTTCCTTAACAAAGTAGGATGTAACCCAGGGTACTTCTAAACAAGAGAGTTCTTAGTCATTCAAAAAGTAAGGTGCACCTATTAAATCCTTAAATTTTTTTTTTTAATCTCATAAAAGAAAACATGGGAGAAGTGGGAGCAAAACACTGGAGACTTTAGAAACAGATCTACCTTCTCTTCACATACCCAATGAAATTCTATTTGTGAGACAGTATGACAGAGGAATAATACTTTTTTTCCTGAAAACAACCTGTGTCCATGCAATTTTTTTTAATAAGCCACTCTCTTTTGGCTCCCTCACAAATAGCATTGTGTCTTGACAGAGTGTAGTGGGGTTTTCATCAAATGAAATGACAAAACAAATTTTGGAAAATGGCATTAAAGGAAAAGCTAACTAATCAAGTAAAAAGTGTTAGTAATAATGGAGATTATGAAGGGGTGCTTTTTTTTTTTTAGGAATATGGCTTTCCTTGGTTTCATATGTAAATTCGAACATGGAGACATTTGTTCCTCCAGCTACTCCTGTGGTGATGTATTATCAAATGATACTTGATCTTCTTTCATACTTATTTGATTAATTCAGCTGTATGGTTGATTTTGATCTCAGATTACCTCATTTGTTTCCTGTTTCCAATGAAACTAGTAGTTGGTCCTGTTCAGTATCTATGATGTTGTAAGAAAGGTTTTAGTGGGTTGGATGAGGAGTCACTTGTCAGCTTTGTCATCATAGCTATGTCTCCCACAGTGGTGGAGCTTGGAGTGAGGGGGAGAGGGGGAGGGGCTACAGCACGAGGGTATGGCCCCTGTGAGTGGGGGCATGGCCACAGTGTGTGGGGCATGGCCAGGGTGCGCAGGAGCATGGCTACAGGTCAGGATGCCCCCCAAACATTGCTGCCCAGGGCAAACCATCCCCATTGCCTTCCTGTCCCTATGTGACTAGTCTCCCATGTAGAATTTCAGCCTATACTTTTCAATTAAAAATTATTTGATAATCACAGGCCGGCTCCCATATGCAAACAAGCTGTCTGGAAAACTGAAAAAAAATCTATTGCATTGACCTAGGAGGGGAAGAAATGAAAACTTCATCCCCCATATAGGAAATTGTTCTTGCACTCTGAAATCTAATTGGATTAATTCAGGCAATTGAATTAATTCTGGAATTATTTTTTTAAAATAAGGACATGTTTTTTCAATACTTAAGAAGCTTTGCAGCCTTCCTTTTCAGTTGCCAATTTGGTACTTCTCCCTTTATACAATTTTATTTTTTCCTGTTTCTCGTGGGTTCTGCCTTCCAAGAAAAGAAGCTGTCAAATTATGGAAACAACTAGCCTGATGCCAAATTCTAGTGTCTCTTTCTGCAGAAATATAGGAATATTCCAGAAAGGACCTCACAAAAGGATGTATGTGGATGCTAGCAAGTTCCACAAATTCCTTACTTGTATTTGGAGAGATACTGAATATTCTATAGCAGATGTTTCTAGTGTGAAATGAAGGATAGTTAAGAGAAGTTAATCACACAATTATTAGTGTTCTGGTCAACAAAAAGGAAAATAGTTGTTCGGTTTTGACTTTTTGACTTTGAGTCTAGCCAAACATGATGTAAAAATCATCTACACTTGTACTTTCTGCTAGAAAGAAAGGAGAGAGAAAGGAAGGAAGGAAGGAAGGAAGGGAAGGAAGGAAGGAAGGAAGGAAGGAAGGAAGGAAGGAAGGAAGGAAGGAAGGAAGGAAGGAAGGAGCATTGAATACCATAAGACAGGACTGGTTCTTCTTAAATAAACAAATAAAAAGTATGGTCCAAAAACCTCACATCTGCAAACTTACTTCTCTGAGATTTTACTACAGAAATATTGTGAGATGAAAATTGCCACTGATACAAGTGAATGCATAGTACATAACAATGCAATATATTAAGAAGCTTATAATACAGATAGAGAGTCGGCATGGCATAGTGGCTTGAGCACTGGGCTATGACCCTGGAGATCAGTGCACTGTTCTGAATGACACGTTGTTATTGTTGTATGCCTTTGAGAATGTCTGATGTGCCCATAGTCACCCAGGGGGTTCCCATGGCAATTGGGGAATCAGGCACTGATCTCCAGGGTCGTAGCCCAGTGCTCAATTATCTTATTAAGTCAAACAGTTATTGACTGCATTTACAAAAGGAAATAATATTTACATGTACAGATTTTGGAAGTATAGATCCTCTAGACTTCTATCTAGTATGCTAACATGGATTTGTTTTATAGAAATATCATTCAGTAACAAATAACTGCTATACTTATATCTAACCAACTATTTTTTACTGATTACTGTGAAGACATTTGCATCACTTTGTCATCACCTGATTCTTATCTTGCCAATAGCCTTTCCTAGTCACCAGTGGTTCCTCATCATGCTGGAGAAAATTGCAAGTGGAGTGTCACAGGGTTCAATTCTGAGCCCAAACTGAAAGGAGTAGAGTCAAGATTTAAGATGACCTAAACTGATTGGAGAACCACAGCAGACAAGACTATATTTCAACAGGAAGAAATGTAAAGTACCACGTTTAGGAAGGAAAGATTGGATCCAGGAGTGTGGACCCTAGGGCAATGTTTGGGACTCCTAAAGACCCCCAGAATTCCCCAATCTTTTGAAAAAAAAAATCAGCCCAAATATTTTTCCTCAAATGTCCCCTAGGTGGTGTAGGGACCTGTTTTATATCCCTAGCTTGTTTTAGGCTCTAAAAATGCCCTTTATTCCAACAGGAATTGACAAGGGAGTTGTCTCTGAGTCATGTTCCTGAAAGAAAGACTGCAACAATCATGTAGATCCCCTTATAATCTTTGTGATGTTATGGAGATGTATCACCATCTCTTTACCACCTTCCATATTCATATACTTAGATGCCAATGAAGGGAAAGTAACTTGCAAAACAATCCTTCTCATCAACACCCACAGGATTATTTGTGTCTATAAACTGACTACATTAAATATATCAATCACTGAGTGACAACAAATACTAATCTACTAATATATAAAACTCAAAGTTTCTTTGTTTGTCTGTGTCAGGTGATAAGACCTCATATGATTGGCCGTGTTGTTACCCCGGTTTCTAGGGGTCCCATGGGGGACACCTTGATTTGTTCCAAAAATGCAAAGATTGGGGAAATTAATGGAGCACTAGCCTTAGCAGAACAAAGGTCAGGGTAACCCAGCAGGATCTTCTACCCAATTTTTACCAAGTCAGACCAAGCAAAAAGACAGACAATCGTACTGATGAATGGATTTTATTAGCAAATAAATTCTCACGCACCAACGCAGTCACTCACTCACACACACAAGGCCTATTGAGAAGGAAAAGAGGTGAAAATTTATAGGGGATATAGCTAAGAGGATGTAAAGGCAGTGATACTGCACCTGTCCAGAATTCTTCAGTCCAGGAAGAGGAAGGAAGGACGGAGCTCAGCGAAGAGAGGCAGCTGAGGGGAGCACTTGACTAACAGAGTGCCGGTCTGCTAGCATGGCAGGGAGTTCTCTGAAGAGACTCTCAAAAATGGGAACTATTTATAGGGCAGAACGTACCTCAAGAACAGGCCCCCCTCTTGGAAGAACAATGGCCAAAATAAAAGGAAAAATGCTGCACAATAGTAACTTGCTGGTTTGCATGATTGGTTCATGTAAATGGACCTCACTCTTGTAGGATTCTCTGAAACTGGAGTTGCTCAACCTCGGGAAAACCCAATAATCTCTTTATGTTGGCTATTTGTGGCTGAGGACCCTTTGTGTGGATGTGTCTAGCCTGAGATCTTCCTGGAAGAAGTGAATGGGGATTTTCGTAGCCTTGACCTAGGTTCAGTCATTAGACCTATTTGTCTACGCCCCCACCCAGACAACCTCTCTGGCATAGAATACATATTTGATATTAATTTTATATCCCCATAGGACGGGGTCTGCCAAGGGGGTAACAGTGTGAGTCAAAGACCTCATATGATTGGCTGCCTGAGAAGATTCTATGAAAACCTGGGGTTTGCAGGTTAGGGAGGAGCCTTTAGAATTCTCATCCAGAGAGCTCTTGAGCCTGGTCAGTTGCTATAGAGATGAGGCCTAGCAGCAAGGAGGAGGGCAATGTACTCCCTCAGAAACCCAACCTGCATATGTTAAAAACCCTGAATACTGATCGGTTTAAGGAATATGGGGAAAAGTTACTTGACAAGGTACTGAACAAGACAGTTTGGGGAATCAGAAAAACAGGATCTCAAATCTTTCTAACCTATGAGAAAATAAAATCCCAAGCAATGCCGGGTATATACACTAGTCAATAAATATGAATCAGATAACCTGTGTAAAACCAAGGTTGTTGGGTCAGGTGAATACTTCGTCTCTTTGCCTCTATAACACTGTGTGTGCTAAGTTAAGAAATAAACCATGTCTCATCGTTGTATTTAGGTTTGGGCACAATGAAGTAATGCCTTTGCATATATTCATCTCTATAAAATATTTGGAAGCAGCTGCATATTAACATTTTGACCTATATTAGAGATAAATTATCTCTTCCATTTGCTATCATACTTGAATATTATTAATGCAGTTTATAGAGCATTTTATTGAAGATATTAATATGTGCATCAGCAGAATTGGCAGATGTGTTTACAAATCAGACATAATGCTTTTTACAAATCAGATATAATTACAGGATTACATCCTCTGCTATAAATCCATTGATGGAAAAGGGAATTAGATTCTTCCTTAATCACATTTTCTCTCTGTAGGATCTAAAACTCCACAACCATAATCATGCTTGCCAGTCAGCAAATGCTACTAAACCAAGTCAGTCAGCTAAGTAGGACTGCAGCATAAACTTTCTATCTGGTACTCATTAAAACAGGAGGAAAATCCTTCTTCACACTGCATGCTTGTTAACCAAATGAAATTAATTTCATGAGTTAATTTGCAGACCCACTTACAAGTTTTTTATCCACGCACAACTAAACTCACAGGCAGGAGATGAAACTAGTCCAATTTATGACCTTTTTCAGTTGTTAACATTTTGCTCTGAAAAATTACATCTTGTGGCATTTTGGTTCCTGTAGGCACGAATAGGCCAGTATGGAACCCAAGGAATTTAAGAAAAACACTTAACCCAGATTGATCACAAAAAGGAGACCACCATGATAAAGGATAAATTCTGGTGGTGATGGTTGTGGTGATTTATAATTAATTTGCTTTATATTTTGCCTTTCCTCATAGGAATGCAAGATAAAGTTTTCCTGGTCTTCAGTCCTGCCTACTAATCCCCCTATTGTTTACTTGTACCTGGCTGACAGGGAGAAGGGGATTTGCTTGTCCAGGTCCTGTCTAACTAATTTAGTTCTGATTCCTTTGTCTCTGTTGTAACTGCTTTCTCCCCTGCAGGGTCCCACCTCAGTTATAGACAGAAGGGCTTCTAACCCTTGTGCTGGCTGCTGGTTTTCTAATCCTCTCTCTCAAGAGACTTTCTAGACTGCAGTTGGAGCTGCCCAGGACAGGGAGGAAAATCTGCTAGAGCCCTGCAGTTTCCCTCTTCTTCCTCTGAGCTTTTATCCTGCATTCAATTGTGCCAGAAGCTTTTATTTTCCTCCCACCTCTTTCCCTCAGCAGTTGCACTTGAGGCCCTGAGGTGCTGCCAAGCAACCTGCTACCTGGTAGCCCTGCTGCAGGCATTTCCTCCTTTAAAGAGGCCAGAGTACCTGTGGGAATCTGCTCTATCCCTCTACACTTGGCCACATATGTCCCAGTTTTCATCTGTGAAATTTTGGAGGGTATATTTAACAACAAAATATGTTGTTAACGGAAACCTGGAAGATAACAGCATAGGAGACATTCAGATGGCTAATGAAAGGAAGTATCACAGCAAGCGTCTTGCCACTGAGAACACCTTCAATATGCGGCAGCTCCACAGACCCACTAAATTCTGAGGCAGCACAAAGTTCTTCCAGTCAGTCTGCCTATAGGAAGTATGACACCATATTGTGCCCTGCTTACATTTAGTAAATTGGCATGATTTCATTTACACAGATACAATTTTAAGTCGCCCTGAATACCCTAAAGGTACTGAATCCCATCTGATCTTGGAAGCTAAGTGGGGGTCACCCTGGTTGGTACTTGGATGGGAGACCACCTGCAAATACCAGGTGCTCCAAGCTATATTCCAGAGGAAGGAACTGGCAAAACTGCCTCTGAGTATTCCTTACTTATGAAATGCTGTGAAATTCATGGAGTCGCCATAAGTTAACAGCCAACTTGAAGGCCAGTTGATTGCATCAGTGGTTGCTCTCTACTGTGCCACTTGCTCTGAGTACATTACTGGTCAAGTCAAAAATTTTATATTTGCATCTCAATGTTGATAATTCTGCCTGCAACTGCGCTTTGTCTAGGCTCTTGGTAATATATACATGTTCTGCAATACACAGAGCTTTCTGCTTTTTGTGTTATACTTTATATATTATACCTTCTTACATGGCACAGCAAGTTCCATCATTGGTTTCCTCCATTCCACCCATGATCTCCTGCCACCAAAATGATGATTAAATCCCCAGGAGCAGAGGCTTGCAGACTCTTGGGAATTAACCCCTCTGTCTCTCTTTGATCCAGGGAGAACATTTTGCTGATCCAAACTCAGTTTGGCTGCTGATCACTACATCAAGCATCCCATCCTGCAGTGAGACAGCTACAGAGGCAGCTTTTGGTCTGCCACTCCAACCATTTTAAAAAATCCATCTTTCTTAAGATCCAGGGAAGGGGAAAGGCCAATTTCCTGTTTCACACAGCCTCCTGTGCACTTTTGAAAGATGCTGTAATGGTTTCGGAGACCTTCCAGAGTAGATTTTGGGAGCACAGAGAAGAACTATTGGAAGAAGGAGAAATTTTGCCAACCTAATCAGAAGAAGGAAACAGACACAGGACTGTATGGGCAAATTAAGAGCCACTTTAAGTGATATTCAGCAGAGTTGCATAGTGTAGTGCATGTTGAAGCACATGTATGTTTGCTTCCTCTTCAGTATTTCAAGGGTGATCAACCCAAGATGAAAGATGAAATTCTTCACTAAGTTTCTTCGTGAAGGTAGAAACAAGTAATTTCAGTGATATTTTTCCCCACTGGAAGAAAGTCTTTAAAAACCACATCGTTTTTGAAGGCTATTCACAATTCAGGAGTTATTCTGCACTCAATTCAAACATGATAATTGTGTGTAGAAAACAGCATCTTCTGCACAGCAAACAACATATGGAAAATAATGATTTCGATGAAGAAATATTAATTCCTCCAAAGAATATGCTTTCTGTGCAGAAAATGTTTCCTATGCAAATCAACTATGTGTGGATTTTACATAGAATGAATGCCAGTTATACCATTTTCTGCTCAAGAATTAATATTTCTTAATTGAAATGCTATTTTCCATGCAGAAAATCCTGTTTCTTGTGCAGAAAATGCTTTTTTCAGTGCAAAGGAACCATGTGCAAATTTTGCACAAAATAAGTCCCAAACTGCAAAGATTCTTGTCAGTCTTCTTTTCATCAAGGTTTCTCAACACTCAAAAAACATGTTTTTCAACTATTTTCCAAATATGTTTGAATGTTCTTTCTATTCTTATGCAAGAGACAAGCCAAGAAATGTGGCTTGCCTTTAACCAGTCCATTTTAGGAAGTTTGAACATGCTGACTTCTTCCTCAAGCTTTGAGCCCTAAAGAAGAAAGCCAATCAACTCCAGTCTTAGGCCATTTATGCACTACACTCTTATAGCGTGATTATTCCACTTTCAACATCCTATGGAATCCTGGGGTTTGCAAAAACCCGAGAATTCCGTAGGATGTTGGAAGTGGAATAATCGCAGCTATAAGAGTGTAGTGCGGAAATGGCCTTAAAGGTTGTTCTCATTCCCATCCTTGAGCTCCCAGACCGAAAGGGCAATTCTGGTGATCTATCTTTCACCCAAAGTCACCCATGGGTGCTTACTGATAATTTCCCAAGGTTCCATTTTTTACTTACCTGACAAAAAGTGATCAGTAAGCTAATTATTTACTGTTATTATTTACTATTATTTAACACATAAATAACAAATAATACAATAAGTTTAATGTATCCAATCAAATTATTTTAAGACACTAACCAAAGCTAATTGTCCCCTATGACAATTGCTTACAAAGTAAGCAAAACATCTTCCCCCTGTCAAGTCCAAAGAGAAGTAAAATTCTTATGTCATCACCAAAGGCTAACATCTGAAGACTAGGATGTGTGCATGGGCCAAGCAACTGTCAGAGACAATGGAAGAGAGGCAGAGCTGAATCTTATATTCACAAATTCCATCCCCTCTCCCATCCTGCATTGTGACGCACAGTGTTATTAAGCTTCTTACTTTTCTTCCCTCCTTCTACTGATCCCAAATTCTTGCAGAGCTTTGGATTCCACCCAAGCAGAGGCCTCTCTCTGTGTCCTACCTGGAACAGAAATGTTGTTGGAAGCACCATCAACCCAGGTGGGTTGATGGCAATATTCTATTTTTTTAACTGAGGATACAGTTTTATTATTGTGGCTTTAAATTGGAGGGGATGTTGCTCTCACCTGCGCTCAGGTATTAGAACGACGGGATGTAAATATCTATCGATATCTAATTTATAGCCATTTATAAATTACAGCAGTGCAGAACACTATCATTTTAGAAGGAATCCAGTCTGTTTGTTTCCTTTGCTGTTTTTATTGCAATACAGTAGAGTCCCGTTTATCCGAAGCTCGGTTATCCGACCATCCGGATTAACCGACGTCGCGACGGCCTGGGGGCGTGGCTGTGGGCATTTCCTCAACATGCCCCGACATGCCCCCAGGCCCACCCCGACACCCCCCGACACGCCCCCCAAAGTGGCGGCCGCCACAGGCGTCTGGGTAATCCGACCCTTTCGGTTATCCAATGCTGCAGCCGCCCGTTTGGGTCGGATAACCAGGACTCTACTGTAGTTTATGATTTTATTTTATCATACTATGGAATATTTCTGTTTTATGCCTCTCGTACAGCCCATGTCCTGATAGCCTATGGTGATAGGCAAGTTGTTACATTTTCAGTATAAGATAATTTTTATGTATATTCTGTTGTTGCATTGTTATAGCCTAGGGCAACATTGGCCCAAACAGTATTGCTATGCAGTAACAATATAGTCTTGCTGTATTATCCAGTATGCTTAAATGGAATCCACTGAATGAATGGGAATTACCCACATGTGAGCTCACCATTCAACAGCTGATTCAAGAGGTCTACTCTAGTGGTGATCAACTGAAAGGATTATTTATTGTATTATTATATCCTAGGTGTTGGCAATTGTGGATGAGGATGATGTTTGTTACTATATAAAATTAATATTTTGACTAATTTGCAGTACAAATACTATGAGTTACTATTTTTTGACCCTCAGACTATATACTACTTTGCAGATGCCCCCACACCAATTCTAAAAGCTATACTGAAGTAAGTGGATTTCATTATTGCTTCTCTGTTGTTGGGTTATCATACAATGGACAGCATTCTTTTAATGACACACACATGCACAAATCACATTATGCATGAAGGACTAATTTTTTATTTATTTATTTATTTATTTATTTATTTGTATCCTGCCTCTCCATATGGATCGAGGCGGCGAACAACTTACAAATAGCATGTATTTCTATACATTTCTATACATGCCTGCAACAAGCTGGGTACTCATTTTACCGACCTGCGGAAGGATGGAAGGCTGAGTCAACCTTGGAGCCTGGCAGGATCAAACTCACAACCCTGTGGCTTGCAGTACTGGCATTTAACCACTGCGCCACCAGGGCTCCAAATTATTTGCAATAGCACAACAGATGTATTCTGCTGATAGCAGCAGAAGTGGGTTAGATATATTGTGGTTATGTGCAGCACTTTGCAATTGTGCACTGTGCATTTCTGTTATGCAGTGCACACTCACCACAGTTTTGTGTCACATGTTGCACCTTGCACAATGGCACACATTAACTGACATGTATTGTATAGCATTACTATTCTGCAAGGGGATTGCATAATTTGCTAAAGGGATCTTGGATTGCAGCCATTATAAGTTTTATGTTTTCACTGTCCTTCTGCTGTCCTTTTAAGCGTCTCTTCCAATACCCCTTTCCTCTCAGTCCCCAGACAACACTTAACATTGGCAGCCTCTATTTAAACTGATTTTACAAATAATTAATGAAGACTGTCTTAGTAATGTCTGGTAGCTTCAAACTCCACCTTCCCCTGGGAGAAAGAAACATATAAGTGGAAAGATAGGGCTCGACTCATTTGTGTCACTCAGTGTCCATATATGTTTTCCAAATATTTCAAAATGTGACAGATGAATGCACAGTCTTCCAGGCCTTAGCATTTGAAGAGATTACAGCTGCAAACATGAAGCTTCCTCTCATCAGATCACAGACTCAGGTCAAAATTAATTGTGTTCTTTTATCATAAAACTGGAACAAGTGATGGACCTCTTCATAGAATCAATTTGCAGCAAACTACTATAAAATAAAAATATGGGTACATTTTAAAACAAGCTTTTTGCAAATATATCTACATATTTATAGATACACACACACACACACATACGCATACTGTTTTGGTTTTTACTTCTTATTTCTCAGTTGTTCTGGTAACCTCCAAATTACATTTTCAGTACATATTTAGAAAAATCTTGTTGAAAGAAAAGTCAAAGCAAAGTGCGTGGCATGTCTTCTTAGATGGCAGTTTCACATTTTGTAAAATATAAAACTAATCAATTAGGGTTTCAATTGCAATCTTCTTTCACACATATACAGAACAGAGATTTGCACCAGATAAATTACTGTTTTGATTTGTTTGAGGTTTTGAATTTCAGCATCGCTATAAAATTAAAATACAAAACTTGCTTCAAGGCAGAATGTCATCACTTTGGAATCTCAAACTGAAAAACTATCAACTCTTACCATTAATAAGAACGGAATATTCCATCAAAATAATTCAATCAAGAAGCAAAATAAAACCATTCACAACTGAAAAATATAGCTAATGGATTTTGCAACTAACAGTTCTTATTTTTTCTCCTTCCATTGATCATTTCCTAACTCTTTCAGTCCTGATGCATTCTTTAAAAGTATGTAAGTTGAGAACATTGGCAACGATCTTTTGTCTTTGATACTTAAAGTTGCAAGAGCCAGAGCGGTGTAGTGGTTTGAGCATTAGGCAACTCTGGAGAAAAGAGGCTGAATTCACATGCAGCCATGGAAACCCACTGACTTGGGGAACTCCCACTCTCTCAGTCTCAGAGAAAGGCAAGGGCAGGCCCCCTCAGAACAAATCTTGCCAAGAAAACACTGGAAATGGAAGGAACACAACAACAAAAAACATAAAGTTGCAAGCTTCAAAGTTTTAGTTGGTAGGTTAATTGACAGATGATGATGATGATGATGATGATTAATGGGAGGAGGTCAATGTAATCAGCAGTGCTGAGGTCAAGTAACACTTTTTTATTGTGGTGTGTTACCTGTGTGTTACCATCATCTGGAATAAGGGAGCATCCACTAGCCAATAAATGATAGCTTTGCCTATTGAGTTGATCAATACCTTAGACATTATTTAGAAAAAAACAAATACTGAGATTATGCATACATGCACACAAATACACACAACAAAACCCTATTGCTTGAGGCTTCAAACCTATGCACACTTACCTGAAAGTGAGTGTTTATTAAAATCAATAGGACTTATTTAGAAGTAGCATTAGAGGATTGCACTGAGAGGCATCAATTTTATGTGAGCAAATCCTACTTTATACTGTGCGACTTACTTGAAGGTAGATATACATAAGATTCTGCTTCATCCTCTTGCTTTGTTCTGTCCTGGAATTTGTAGCATCACACATATGATTTTCTGGTAATTTTTTAACACTCACATGGACAAAACATACACATGAATGAATGAACAAACGAATGAATACTTCAACAAGGTTATTGTATCATATGCCTAGAGGTGATGCCAAACATAATGAATTTTATTAATTTATATTTTATGAAGACTTACATATGTAATAATCTAAAATATTTTAGATCCCATCTTTTAACTAATAGACCTCCAGTGCAGTTGCATTCCCAGCTTAAAGCATTTAAAATACATAAAGTTGTTTGCAACATTTGTAGGCATTCCAGTAATGAAAGTTCTCTATGTAGCCTACAGTGAAAATAAGAAAAACAGGACCAAAGTTATAACATCTAATACAGCCCCCCTCCCAAAAAAAGCTGTAGCTGAAGAGTATAAAATCAATACAACAAACTTACAACAGCACTAACATTTCTAAGTTTTCAAATCTTTAAATTTAAGTAAAGAATTATTTAATCATTGGTAGCACAGACCTATTTTTTTATTAAAAAAAATAGAAGTAACTCTCAAAGTGTTTAGTTGGGCTTGCTCTCTAGAAGAATGTATTTGGGAATGTATCCTAAATAATTTTAAGATTAAGAAGCTCAGGAAATTAAAAAAAAAAGTCTTTCTTTCACCAGTACTGAATAAACCATGGTGTAGGTGCCAGGGACCCCTTTCTAGAAACAGCATACCATATATTGAAGATGTACCACTGTAAAAATCCTTTTTTGTGTAGTCATCAGTAGCAGCTGGTGGTTCCCATATTAGAAGGAGAATGAATCTGCTCCAAGCTTTATTTTGAACTGTAAAAGAGCCATTCAAGCTTCTGAATTTATTTGTGAGCTAGAGATCAGATCAGTTCCTTGGATAGTTCCGTTAAAGTTCAGACTAAAACTTGGAGTTGATATGAAAGCTACCCAGCTGCTGTTGGTAGCCACTCACATCACCTCATCTAATGGAGACACCCAGACAAGAGCCACAGCAGAAGCCCAGGTAAATACATAGGGAGAGAGGTGATCCTTCAGGTAACCTTCACATAACCCACTATTGCACTGCAGTAATTGTCAGTGAGCCTTGTCTGAAGAATTTGATTGGTAACACAGCAGCTTTCCAGCAGAAATGGTTAGTCTTTCCCTTGCTTTAAGTTATTAATTGAGACACATTAAATTACAGCGGTGAGTGAGTGTGGATGATAAAATGGCAGAAGCCCCAATTTATATTCATATTTAATTATGCATAAATATAACGTTACCACAGACTTAATAGTCTGTAAAAATTCATCAGGCTACAGTTTACAACCTTTGCCTAGCAATTTGCTTCCTGTTTTGAAACCTGTCTTCTTTGTTACTCCTTCATTGGCCATGCAGTAACTTTTCCTAAATCTGTTAGGAAAGGTAAATACTACATCATCTAGACAGCAATCTGCATGATTATACCTAGTGAAGCAGTACACTGTCTAGAAGATAATTAAGCTATAAACATGTCTACATAGTTTTAGTCATTGCAGTCCTGGGATGAATGGTTGATTTTCAGATGAGCAAAGAAAAGATTGAAATCAACACTTATACTGCATCTGTTCATATGAGCAGCTGGATGCATGGAAGGTGGCCATTTCAAAACACCAATTACCCTATTCAACAATTATTTTTTCACTAGGGCAATTTCAGGAGAGGGCAGAGGGTTTGGAGTTTTTTGTTTGTTTGTTTGTTTTGGAAATTATATAATAATGTAAAGCCCTACTCCCTGTTAAATGGATGTCTAATAGTTTACCCCATCTCTTGCACTATCTTTCTTTGGTGTTGGGATTGTGGCAAAAAGCTATGCTATGGCAGTAGTGCTCCTGGTAGGGACTTCCATGTCAGACAGACTTTTGCTGAGGAGCCAGACTAAATGTGCCAAACAGCTACTGGGCAGCAGAAGATGCGGCGAGGGAGGTTACACTGGTGGACAGTCCCTCAGAGACAAAGGCAATGTCACCATAGTTAATGAAACCAGAGACAGTGTCCGATAATGACACTCCCAGCTCAGAAGGCACTCAAGAGGCTACTGGGAAAGGGTAGAGGACAATTATATATAGCACTGTGGCTAATGAAGCAGCTGGACTCAAGTGTAAGGTTGCTCAGCTGTTGATGTGCTCAGAGGTGAAAAGAAAGTTCAAAGCTGCACAACACAGATTATAGGAACATGGAATGTAAGAGGCATGAATCAAGAAAAGCTAGACATAATAAAACAAGAAACAGAACAAATTAAGCACTGCAAAACATGAGGTAAGCAAGCTAAAGTGAACAGGAATGGGGCACTTTGAGTCAGATAATTACAAGTATTTTACTCAGGAAATGAAAATCTAAGAAGAAATGTGGTGGCATTAAAGATGAGTAGAGATGTAGCAAAAGCAGTCAAAGGATGCAATGCAAAATCTGACCAAATAGTATCAATAATACTATAAGAAAAACCTATCAGTATAACCATAATCCAAGTTTGTGCTCTAGCTACAGATACAGAAGAAGAAAAAAGTGAAAGAGTATATGCTAGTGTCCAGGAAGCAATTGATCACACCCCAAAAGAGGACTTGGTGTTAATCATAGACCACTGGTATTACAGTAGTATGAAACAGCAAAATCAAGGATTGTAGGAAAATTTGGCCTAAGATCAAGAAATGAAGCAAGAGAGTGAACTGATGGAATTTTGTGAAGTCAACAGCTTGCTCATTGCAGACACATTCTTCAAGCAACCGTAGAGGACACTGTATACATGGACATCACCTGATGCCAATACAGAAAACAAACACACTACATAATTGGAAGCAGAAGACAGAAAGGCTCCATTCTCTTTGCAAAAACAAGACTAGAACAAATTGTGGCACAGAACATGAACTGTTAATATCACTAGAGAAGAACGCTAAACCAACCATTGTACCAAAATGCAACCTGAAGAACATTGCTGTAGAAAGATAATGCAAAAAATAGATTTGCACTATCAAGCCTAATTGACCAGGAACCAAAAAATTTCAGAAGAAAATCAACCTATGCTTTATAGATTATAGCAAAGCCTTTGACTGTATAGATCATGAAAAGCTATACATCACTTTACATGCCAATAGATATACCACAACATCTGATTGTCCTAAGGCATAACTGGTACTCCGGACAAGAGGTTACCATCAGGTGAGAATAGAAAGAAATGGAATGATTTCCAGCTGGCAAAAGTATCAGGCAAAGTTGCATGTTATCATCTTATCTGTTTAACCCATATGCTGAACATATCATACATAAAGCAGGATTAGAGGAAAGAGGCATGAAAACAGGAGGAAGGAACATCAACAATTTAAGTTATGCAGATGACACCATACTACAAACAGAAAATAGCATGGACTTGAAACGATTACTGAAGAAAGTCAAGGCAGAAAGTGCAAGGGCAGGTTTATAGTTTAACATTAAGAAAACAAAAATAACAACCACAGATGATTTACGTAACTTTGAAGCACACAATGAAGACATTGAAATAGTTCAAGATTTTCCATCCTTAATCCTTACTTAATCAGTCCTTAATCAGAATGGAGACTGCAGTCAAGAAATCAGAAGAAGGTTAGAACCTGGAAGGGCAACTGAAGGAACTAGACAAGATCTTGAAGTGTCAAGATTAAATACTAAAGTTAGGATTGATGCATGCCATCTTATTTCCAATTTCTATCTATGGTTGTGAAAGCTGGACAGTGAAGAAAGGTGATAGGAATCAATTCATTTGGAATATGGTGCTGAAGAAGAGTTCTACAGATACCATGGAATACTAAAAAGATGAATAAATGGGTCCTAGAGCAAATCAAGCCTGAACGCTCCCTAGAAACAACAACGACTAAACTAAGACTGTTGTACTTTGGACACATCATAAGTAGAAATGACTCACTGGAAACAACAATAATGCTTGGTACCGTCGAAGGCAGTAGAAAAAGAGAAAGACTTCATTACAGATGGATCAACTCTATCAAAGAAGCCACGGTCAGATCTGGAAGATCTGAGCAGGGCTGTTGATGATAGGGTGACCTGGAGGTCTCTTATGCACAGGAATAACATAAGTTGAAGTTGACTTGACGACATAGATAGCTTAAGCAAAATTCCTAAATAATTTTCCTTTAGAGCTCCTTTTACAAAAATCGTGTAAATGCATA
Source organism: Ctenosaura bakeri (assembly GCA_948474755.1). Taxonomy (NCBI): domain Eukaryota; kingdom Metazoa; phylum Chordata; class Lepidosauria; order Squamata; family Iguanidae; genus Ctenosaura; species Ctenosaura bakeri. Next base: position 302,863 of record CAOLHI010000980.1, read on the forward strand.
TAAGTTTGGTATGACTTGATTTGTTATGTTTCTGATTTGTTTTTAGTGTGATTTGTTTTAGTGGTTTGCTATATATCATTGTGGTATATTTTTATTTTTACACTTCACGCATACCCCCCCCCATTTCTTCGGATGAAGAGCAGTTTTTAAAATATTTTTAAAGAAATAAACAATAAAAGATAAAACAATAAAATATAATAGGCATCCACTTAATCTCAGAATTTGGAGCCAGCAAAAACCAACTGATGACCTTAACTTATCATGGGGTATGACGGGTCACTCCCATCCAAATCATCTGTCCAGCAAGTCTCGCATTCCCTCTGACACTTTGACCTCTAGATTATTAATTGTGGAGCAAAATAGAGGGAATGTCCCTGTGGGCCAGAGTTGTCTAAAGGATATTAATGACTAATTGTTCAGTTATGACTTATTGTGCTCACAAAGCATTTTTTTTTAAATTTTGAGATTACAATTTCTTCTGCCAAAAGGACACCCTCAAGTGGTCCAGAAGGCATCACACCCAAATCAAAATGTAGTTACTTTCCTCTTCATGCCCACACTATCCCCAACAATTTAAACCCTAAAAAATGATTGGAAACTGGTAAAAAAATACAGGAAGTGGAAAGCGTAAGTAGACCTCGAGAAAGCTTCAGTTTTGGCCAGCTCTCAACTAAAAATGCAATGGTGTGGCCTGCTGGGGAAGTATGGGGCTAAACTGGACCTTGCTTCAGTTCCACAGGTTAGATATATACACAGGTTAGATATATATTAAGGAAATATGCATGGGAGGCACTATGAAATTTTAAATAGTTGGTGAATATGATACAAGAAATGGGTACACTCTCACAAGGTATACCATACCAGATCAAGTAATGTATAAAGTTGCACCACACTTCAGTGTTTATGCATTGAACTACAATCCACTGAAATATAGACTGTATTTGAAGGCTGTATTTTTGGTGTTTTACCTTTATCACATGAAAATATTGGCATGAATTTACCACCATCTCCTCTCCTGCTTTGTAATATACTCCATCCCAGTAATTACAGAAAGCAGAAAGGTGGCAGGTGAATGTAAAGATTAATCCATTAAAGTGAACATGTTTCCATTTCAAAGTTTGTTAATTTTCTTTCTACTTTGTCAGTTCTAATTTATCACCCCAAACTGAAATGCAATAATTGTGCCGGTGTTTAAATTCTAGGATGTAGCCAATGTGGTATTGGAGTTATGAAACTGCTTATAGCTTCCAGTGACATTCATTAATATATTACAAGGTAACACATGTTCAGATCAGGTTCCTGACATGTCAAATTAAATCAAAAGAAAAATTAATGAAAATAACTTAGTGATCTTTTGCAATTATGTTGCAAGTGCAAAATAGAATTTCAAAAGTTTTTTTAAAAAAAACGGATATGTCATTTTCACTGGAAATCTTTTTTTTAAAAAAAGTTTTAAAAAACCTTGAGTTGTAACATTTTGATTTTTGTGGGTGTCTCTCTGTGTATCACATCTGTGAATTTAGCTATGTCCTGTTTTGAAATGTTGGCCTAGATCTGTATGCTATTAAAATTCATCAGTTTTTTGAAATTATAAAAGTCATTCAAACAAACAGGGTTTGTCTTGGCTTTTTTTTTTTTCATTATTGGTTTTTAAAAGACTATAGAGTCATTAAAACAAATCAGAACAAGTAAGTCAACTTTGATAACATTTGGAAAGAAATATGAGATATAACAATTGCAGAAAGGTGCAGATTCATTCAAATACACAATTAAGGATTTTTTAAAAAATAAGAACAACCTCAAATAGCATATAAATCCAGAACTTTAACTTCATTCTCAGTGACTATGTAGGAAAATAGCGCTGGAGTAATGTTTCTCTTTGACCACTATTTATTTCACTAAGATCACTATATTTTTCCAATATGAAGAATAAGAAAATGATCATCCAGCAATGAGAGGCTTCATTACAAAACTTACACCCCATTGATGATCTCTCTATGTTATTTAGGCCACAGTCCCATAGATACATGCCATTGACTAAGTCCAATTGAACTTGATGGATATGTACAGGACTGCACCATGAAGACCTAAGAGACAAGGATTAACTCAACCCCTTTCTCAGCTAAGGAGACAAAAATTGAACATCCCCTGAATTTGTCCACTTGGGGTCTTGAGTGAGTCTACTCACAACAGGAGGCCTTCTATTGAAAGCATGTCCTTGGGCAACTGACAATTAGACCTCAATATAAGCTAGCCGCTAGCCAATCCTTCTGTGGTCCACCAGCCAGGTCTTCCCTTCTATATATCCAGTTTAGGAATCTGCTGTAACAGGAAATGATAAGGCATTGCTTCATGTATGCTTCAGAGCTGGGATGTTTTAGCCTTAACTTGGCCTTATTGGGTGACTTTAAGATCTCCGCTGCTTGAAGTCAGCTTTGAACACTGCAGATTGTGTAAAGAAAGAAAATTCAGCACATTTTACAATTAAAATTTGTTGTCATATCTTCATTTGCAGTGGTGGGGGGAGTTGAAGAAGAACTTAGATATTTAATTCTTCTTTCTCAACTTGCTCCAGCTGCTTACAGAAGGCCAAAATGTCTGGAAAGTGGACTTGCCTCATTTCTGAAGTGCTTCTACATATCACTACCCTGGGTCTTCAAGAAAACTTGCACAGATATTTTACATATGAACAGGCAAAAAAAAATTTTTTTTAAAGTACAAAAATGGGACACATATTTGTTTCCAATTTTACACCCTTATAAAATTGCCAATTACAACTTTTTTGATGAAGGTTCTGATAACAATTTCATCTCAGTTTTCTGCTTGCTCTATTAGGAATACCAATACTGATGTTCATTTGAGAGATTTTTTTTTCTCCACCTTTAGTGATGAATTGGAGAATGTGCAAATGCAGAAATTCATCTGACAGTGAATATGCATTGTTGTTTCAGTTCTTCCATATTAACAGTTCACAACATGAATTAACTATGAAGAACACACCACCTCTTTAGGCATTGAGAACTGTAGAAATATTTGGAGGTATGACATCCTTCTAACAGCTTGGTAAATTCCAAAAGAGGCAGACAACCTCTATATAGAAAGCATGCTTGTTTTTTCAACAAATATTCCCTTTTTCAAGCAGTTCTTGAAAAAGGAAAAAGGCTTTCCTTACTGCAAACTAGCTGGGAGCCAAAAAGCTAATTTGGAGGATCCAAAAAGTAATTCTGCGCACCCAGAGGGATTATTTTTCTTTGAACATCAGATCCTCTCTACCATATCAAAAGCTCTTGTTGAAATCTCCCTGAGTGTCAACAGCAGTTTGCCATATAAAATAACGGCTGGCATTTAGGAAACATAATTCCAAAGCCCTATTGGGGTGTATTTTAGTTTTTAAAATGTGGAAAGTGGCTTTCCATTAAAAATGCTTACGGCAATAACAATAACAACAATGATGATGTTTCTAGCAATAATGATAATCATAATACCAACCTTTTGTCTGAAAATACGTAATAGATATGCATATATATGTGTGTGTGTGTGTGTGTGTGTGTAGATATTGCATATATATCATATACACAGAGAGAGATAAGAAAAGAGACACCCACCTTTCCAAGGACATTGTCCATGATAGAAAGACAAAGAGAATAAGCTGAATAAGTTTTTGATTGTAATTATAAGAGAGAAATAATAATGTAAGTTTGTTTTTGGTTGAAATTTTTTTGTTTTACTATTAGTTGTATCACATGGTGTTTTATTTTTGTGTTTGTGTTTTTTTTTCTTTTCTGTATAATCAATAAAAATTAAAAAAAAAGAAAGACAAAGAGAGAGAGAGAAGAGAGATTGGACAATGTCTTTGGAAAGGTGGGTGTTTTCTTCTCTAAGATGTAAAGCTATTAGAAATGATTGTATATGCTGAATAGCACTTCAGTTAGTTATGCCTACTAAATATATTATATATACTGAGAAATTAGAGCAATCTGAAGTGTAAACTGTGGCTGATGAGCACCCATGATATCTGAAATAACTACCACCTGACTATGGCCCCTTTCGCACCTTACTTCGTTGCGGCAGTGGGGAGCAGCACTCACGCGAGCAGCCACTCGCGCAAGCTGCTCACAACAGCCCTTTTTGCCTCCCGCATGCCTTCCTTCTAGTGTGACCGTCGCACGAACGCCCCGCCCCTTTCTTCTGCAGCGCAGTCTGGGAGTTGTAGGGTGCGCGGGGGGAAGGAAGCGCGACTGCCCCTGCTCGCCGAAGCACCGCACAGAGGTAAGTGCACGAGGGCATTACGAGCATTCGCAAGCGCGGGGCATTTTTGGCTTAAAGCCGAAAATCAAAACATGCGCACGCCCCCTGCTTTAGCCTTGTGAGTGTTGGGCGAGGGGGAGTGCGTCATACGGAGCGCCACTCCCACTCACGCAATTCTCAAGGGGCGCTCGCGCAAAAAAAAAAGCATGCGAAAAGGGCCTAAGTTTAGAGAGTAAGACTACCAGATCTGGAAAACAGGGGTCATTGCTACATATCCATCTTCCTTTATGCAGATGAACTGTAAATGCTGAAGCAGTTGAATCAAATAATAACTGATTCACTTGCTAATTCAAATTGTTCAATATCTAGCATGTTCGGGCACTGTGCTCACCCTTGTATTTGTTGTCTGTTTGGTTGGCAAATTACTAAATGTTAGAAAAGAAGAATAAAATAGGTGCAAAAGCAATTTATATTTATATTTTTAAAAAAACCAAAATCCATCAAAAGGAAAGCAATTATTAAACTTCCCAAGGAGATTAAAAGGCAATGTTAACTGTAACCAACAAGACATCAGTTTTGAAAAGTACACTGATATTAGGGTTTTTAGTTTTGTAAGGGTAAATACAAAACTAGTGTGGCGACCTTCTTGGACAGTAGGGCTGGATTATCACAGTGAATATGCTACTATGAAAAAAAATTGCCTTGTTTTGACAAATAGGAAGGAAGGGAAAGGGGATGAGATATACAAGGCAGAGAAGAAGGCTCTACATCAGGAGCATAGCCAAGAGTGAGGAATGATAGAATGTGTAGTCCAAAGAATGCATGCTTATGTGTACACACACATACACAAAGCAAACAGATGAAGTGCATAAGACTATCAAGAAGGGGAAAAAACTGAGGAGCAAAGAACAGAAAGAACTAAATTCAAGATGAATCTTCAATCTAGGGAAAATAGAGAGGGGAAGATTAAATGTCTAATATTGAGAAAGATACAAAGAAGAAGCCTAACAGAAATAAGAATAACAAACAACAATTAGTGATGAAGGAGCACATTATACGGAAAAAAAACCCTGGCGAAGCTAAGTTTGATTTCCTACAACGTGGAATGGGGGGTAAGGATGGGAAGAACTAAGACAGATGGAACATGAAAAATTAACAGTTAAAACAAACAGAGCGTCATGTAAAACTCTCCTAAATCCAAACTCAGAGCAAAGCTTGTTTAGTGTCTGTTTTCAGTGAATACCTTCATCCAATAAAAGTGGATAAAACCTGGTTTCCAAATAAGAAAATTTCCTCCCCCAATCCTAGTATTCTCAAAAAACATTCTTTGGTTTAGTAGGTGAACCTATCAATCACTCAGTCTCGCTCTCTCCCAACGACACTATTCATTTATCTACTGTTCCAAAGTACCACTTGCCAACAAGATTTCTTCTGGGATCCACCTTTTGTTCTGAGCATCTCAAAGAGAGTGCCACTTCCCTTGGAAAGTAACATAAGTTTTCAGATAAATCCTAATTCAATTTAGTTTTCAAGATTCATTTCAGATCGATGCATATCCTAAACAAGAATTCATATAAGAACTCTGGAACCTTTTTTGAACATAGCCTCAAGTCAGTATTATTGTCCCCATGGAGATCTCATATCTGAAGGAAATGCTTTCTTGCCTAGAACCTTTGTCATTAAGAGGATATGCTGATGCCAATGAGCAGTTCTTAAGCTACACTGAGAAGCATGTACCAAAATATTGCTTTGGATTAAAACTAGTTGTTAGATATTGTTCCATAGCTGCATGGTTCCTATCATTTGTAAAAGCATTCATGCCTCAGATGAATAATGATTTATACTTCAAATCTCCTGACATATTCAGAAAACCACACACACACACACACACACACACCCCTTACAAATAAATCTTGATGTGAAAACTCTTTCCTGTAACTCCACATAATAGCTCCTGAATCAGAATACTTTCTCACAAACCTAAAAATACTTAAATGAGCTGAGTTAGAGAAATGAATGTAGGATAGGGTGTTTTTTGTCAAACATTTAAATTCTAACAAATTGGAACTGACTGTCTCTGAAACAAATCTGAGGCATTTAAAGATATGATAAATTCTCCTCTGTGAATTAATTTTTCAGTGATATCTCCTGAGAGCTCTTGATATTACACTGTCAGAGCTACGAAATCTGTCAATTACCCTGGTATTAGTATGCTACTTGGTGCCTAACTCTCCTTAAGTTAGATGGTCTTAGTTTGGAGTCCAAAGTTACCATTCTGCAGTAGCTGTTTTAACATGTTCATTTCACCACTGTTAGGAAAGAAAATGTACAACGCAGCATGCCCACAGAAAAAGCAACATCATTTTATCTTTCTTGGATATATAATGGAAATGATTCCTACATTCTTATATCATTGCCTATATGACCATGGTGTGTGTTGTCCATGATGTAGCAAAGGAGAATGATGGGATATGAGCTATGACGTCATCTGTTAAAAGCTCAGATCAGTTCATAAACTTTCCTTGCTCTCACAGTGGAAATGGCAAGAAGCTTCAAGGGGCCTTTCCACACTACACTGTTACAGTGCTATCATTCCACTTTCAAAACCCTGTGGAATTCTGAGGTATGTACTTTCCTGAGGCCAAAGAGTTATCTGGCTGAGAATTCTAAATGCCCCTCTCTAAAACTGCAAACCTAAGGATTCCATAAGATGTTGAAAGTGGAATAATAGCACTATAACAGCATAGTGTGAAAAGGACCAAGATTGTCTGACAGATTTCAGACACAGGAAGCCAGAAACTGAAGAGAGAGAAAAAATCAAGGAGAGTTGGAATACCTCTTCCCTTTTCTTTAATGAGATTCCTAGTTCTCACTGCCAGTTTAAATAATAGCAGTTCTTAACAAGATTGTGTGCATTTCTAATTGAAAACTATCAGTTGCAGCTCTACAGGTTGGCAATCTTGTCTTTAAAGCGCAATCTGTTTTCTAAGCTGAACTTATGCAGCCTCAAGGAAACATCACTGAGTTCAGATCTGGGAAATTTCTCATACATCTCTTCTCCTTGTAGGCATGGCTTTCATAATGAACTCCAGTATTTCAAAATGTACTAACTACACTATAATGTCTGTTTCTGTTTTAGAAGTCAAACCTCCCTGAAGTAATTGTGCTGTGATTTTTTTTTTTTTTCGGTTGTACTACCAGATGCAATTTTAAGATAGAATCTGAACTGAGGTGGAGAGTGGTAAATGACATTTTATTTTATTTTTCATGTCTGTTGTTGTTGTGTAGCTTCAAATCATTTCTGACCTCTGGTGACCCTGTGGTCAACCTATCAGGGGTTTTCTTGGCAGAATTTATTCCTTTTGCCTTCCTCTGAGGCAAAAACAAACAAAAGTTATAGTAAAATATTGGGCAGAATATCTCCAGCTCTTCTAGGTACAGTAGCTTGCCAATGCCATACATCTCTCAGTGTCTAGCTACACCTGATTTTATACCACTCTGTATGATTTTCTCCTGCGTGATAATAGTTGTGTACTTTTTCTCAACAGTATCTATGTTTATAGGAAAATTTACAATAGAATTCAAGTAATAAACCAGGGGACTAAGCTTGGAGAAAGCCTGCATATTCACATTTACATAGGCATGTTTTAAAAATTAAAAAAAAGATGTATTCTGTAAATTTATGAATGAATTGTCAAAACCAAAAGCATTAAATATTTTTACAATAGTTAGATTTCATATGTAAGGGGAAAGATATACCACAAAAGAAGTTCTTATTCCTTTTCCTCCTTTTCTTCTTCTTTTCTTCAGAAATCTCTCCTTCCCTCTTTCCTCTTGGGAAGACTGAACTAACAGCAGGAAATAATGAAGGTGGCATTTGCTCATTTACTGTACGGCTATAGTGTACCATATATAACACTTATCTTTACATACCCTACTGTATATAATGCTTATCTTTTAAATATATGTCAGTCTTAAACCAGATAGTGTGTTTTAAAGGATTTAATGTTACACAGAAATGAAGGTAATGGTTTTTCCCTGAGGGCTCACTATAGTCTGTTTAGAGATGAAGCAACCGGAAAAAGAGAACATGTGGAACATTAAACGTTCCAGTAAACAGTGACTGTACTGATCTGATTTAACAATCCACAGTAATCTAAAACGTGCCATCCAGTACAAGAAGTCTTGGACTAACTTTTTGATTTTGCTACTGTGTTGGCTCTTTCTAGCTTATTTGGCAATGCCACTGATATAAAGCCACTTGCTTGTGGTACAGAAGTCATGTTGGCTTGATTAGCTGAAAAGTGGAGTGTGAATTATCCATTAAACTATTATCATACATTATAATATTCGTTAATATATTCCCTGGAAACGAACCAGGCTGTCCATGATCCTTATAGAAAATTGGTCTTATTTTGAAGACCTATGTATTGGTAAAGGAGAACAAATCATTCCTTTAAAAACAAGCAAACAGATCAAAAGCCTCCTCCTAGACACTGGTAAAACTAAAAGTTTGGTCATATGATTAGTAGCAAAAAAAAAAAAAAGCTCTATTCTGTGCTGGTTGCTAGTTGACCTGCAGTTGACAGCTTCCAAGCATGTACAGGGACACTCAATGGATGGTACTATCCCTTGGAATACGCAATGTCCAGCTCTCTGATTTGTCTAAGATACTGTTTCTTGTATTCAGATAAAATGGGAAATTGGTACTGTTCCAAACTGTAAACAGAAGCTTTAAATTTTACCATGGCAAATACTCATCAACATTTGGTAAGACAATTGAATCAACTGTGTGTGGGACAAACAATTGGATTGTGGGTGGAACAGTATGCTCAGCACCAGTTTCCTCATTCAAGTGCAGATACACAAATGTCTGCTTCTAGGCACATCTTCACCCTAATTGGATCAGGGTGACAGACGTAGATGGCAGGGTCAATTACACACAATTAAGAGGCCAATTGTTCTCACTACACACTGTGCTGATTCTGAAGTATAATCCACTGATAATATTATAAGAGCCATATATCCTCAACAGAGAATCTGTCGGGGCTACTTTTATTGGACCATTTAATAATTCTAAATAGTCATAATAGAATTATATAAAATGTAATAATTATAAAACTATATACCTATAAAATAAATCTATCATCATATATCACCCATGTTGTAAAGGCCCAATGAAATTTATTGCCATTGTAAATTCCTGCAGCTGTCAAGCTATAATAATATCTTTTTCTTTTTTTAAAAAAAAAAACCAATAGGCTTTGATTTATTAGGAGCTAATGCTTTTTCATGAGGTTACTTACTGCAGTATAAAGATTTAGTGGGATATTCACTTGATGGGCACATGCTGATTGTGTTTTGCATTAAAAGGGATTGCAAGCAAATGTAACAATCGCCTTATAGTTATGCATAGTTAAGCATATTTAAGAAGTGCATTTGCTTTTGAAGCAGGGAAATAGGACATTAACCAGCCTTTACATGAATACAGTGTTGTATCAGGCATGTTTGCTCCCTTCCAGTGTTCACTGCTTACAAGTGCCCCCCAAAAGAGAGGTTATATTCATTGCAATCAACCACCATTTTCCTGCTATCATTAAAACTGAGTCATCTCAATGTCAGTTCTCTTGTTGTGGTGCATACATTTTTGACAAGCTGCTTTTTAAGGCTGATTTCTGTGATTCATTTTCTCTCCCAATATAGCATTTTTGTAATGTCCCCATGGTCTGCTCAATCTGACTATCGGTCATGTGAAAGTCTTGTGAATGTGCAAAGAGTCAGATGTGTGAGATGATGAAGTGTACCCATTTTTTTTAAAGCACCATTCACGTTTTTGTATTCTATTCCTTTCAAATTCTGCCATCACAAAAAGAAACAAAAATAATGGCAATTCCGTGCGTTACCTGCTCGCGGAGGTGGGGGGTGCCATTTGCGCAAGCAGCCTCTTGCGCGAGGCACTCACATCGCTCCTCCATTGTCCTGCAGCTGGCTTTCTGGTCGCGCAACCATCGCGCGAGCGTTCCCCTTCCTTCCTTCCGCAGTGCAGCCTGGGAGCTGTAGGCTGTGCTGGGGGAGGAAGCCGACCGGCCCACTCGTCCGATGCATCACAGGGCAGGTAAGTGCATGAGGGCCCGGGAGCCTTAGCCCCCGACAGCGGGGAAACCAAAAAATTTGCTTGGCTCTTGAATAAATGGGAGTGCGTCGTATGGACTGCTCCTCCCATTTACGTGATGCTCAAGGGGCCCTCTCGCATAAGAAACTGTGTGCGAAAAGGTTGTCAGTCTTGTGCTTACAAAACAACCCATAAACTACAGTCATTTCTACACATTTGCTAGGGTTAGGGGCACAGGACCCCCATGAAAGTGAAAAAAATATGAATAACTCTAGGCCCTCCCAAACCATATTTAACACACAAAAAAAGTATGATCACCATATTCAACCCACCATGGATTCCTTTGAGGCATCAGAGTTCCTTCACAAGGCAGAAGTGAGGGGGCTAGTGGGGCTTACTGCCACATTCACTGCTGCCCTACGCCATTTTTAATAGGGACTTATGAGCCTCATCCACAGTTTCTCAGTCTCACGAGGCTTGTTGTCCCTATTAAAAATGCCATAGGGAGGCAGCAGAGGTGACACCAGATAATCTGTGAATAATCAAATCTGCAAAAGTGAAATCCACAAATGTGAAGGGCTGACTGTAGATTTAAAACAACAACAACATTAACAACCTCTACACATAGAAGGTCTCCACTCCATGCAATGCAAAATGATGGAAAATCTGTGTTCTGAGTCTCATGGAAAAGATGCTCTCCTTTTCAGAATCATTACTTTTAGCAGGCACACAGCAAAAATGGAGAGGATGAGGCTAGCATGTTCCCTTCCTCACATGTTAATTTATTATCAAATTGACTTTTGGAGCCCTCTCAAGCATTTGATTTTAACCACAGAATAAAGAAACCAGACAGAAAGTTGAGTTAACTAAAGGCCACTTTATTTTGACCTATGCTGTTTAAAATCACATTGGCCTTAAAGATACAAAAATGGAGAGAGCAACCTAATGCAGGTCCAGCTGATGCCAGGGTTACTCTGTGACAATCTGCTCAGCCTACCTATAGACAATAACACTTCAGTCCCAAGGGCAATCCAAATTGCTTTGGTTGATCCCCTGTCCAGTATCTTGGAAAGTTACCCAGGGAACTCCCACTCAAACCACAGGGCCCTAAAAGTGATAACCCAGGATAACCTTAAGGGCAGCCTCCTTCCCCAGCCCCCTGGATTACAAGGCCCCATAGAGTGGGTTCCAGAGTCCTACCCAACACCAAAGGGGTGCCAAAAAGTGATCACCGAAGTCTTATTCTCCCCCATTACCTGCTAAAAGACCACCTATTTGACAATGCCACCTGAGCCAATTTCCCCAAGTCTATCAAGTACAGTATGGGATAAGCAAAACACCCCACCCCCACGAAAGGGGGAAAAACTCCTATCCCAACCCAAAGTGACCAGATTAACTCACACTGTGGGACAGTGGGAGGGTGGGTCAATGCCAAAACAGAAGGGCATGTATAAGGGACAAAGTGCTTAAGTGGTTTGCTTGCCCCTATCACATGCCTTGATCTGGCATGTGGCACCAATCAAATTTAACACCCTGATCTCAATCCACGGAGACCATCAAAAGCTTACCCTCCCCCACAACAATGTCCACCACATGAATCCAGGTAAGTGTTCTCATGAATTCTTTACCATCCTTAGCAATCTTTTGTCCACCAAAATCTTGAGCACTAAACTGCTTACCCTGACACAAGGTTATTTATGGTAAAGTTAAGCATCACTGGACTCACTGGAGATTGTTAGATGGCCACATTGCTTCTTTTCTTCTATTGAGAAAACTATCCTACATTCTTTACTTTCCCAGCCCACAAGCAGACCTAACCTCTTACTCCATTCATGCTAATCTTACTCAAGAGTCTTGACTGAGAACTTCCAGGACTCAATAGATCCTCTTTTCAATGGCATTGTGGGTACCCTTAGAAATGTTTCTTAGCCTGAAATACATCTGTACAGAAACGGCATGCTGTCAATAACTAGAGGGAGGGGGCGAGACAACCTCTGAAAGTTTCTTCCATTACACTGAAGTGAGGATGAACTCTTTTTTTAGAGAAGCAGGAACCTACTGTCCTGTTGATCTCTTTTAGTTAATGGAGTCAAAGATTGCCAACTGTATTTGTTCACCGGCTACATCCCAGGGTGGCTCTCAACACTTTCTTTTGTTCACTTTTTCCTTTTTTTGTGAAGGGAAGTAACCATACAGAAATTTCTTCCAGATTGAAGCTTTTTAGTGAGCTTTGCATCAGTCAAGACATTTTCACAGTTATCTTTGGGTGGAAATCGAGTGATACCACTTCTGCCCTTTGTTACATTTCTGTGGTCAAGAGCTCACAGGTGAGAAAATGAAAGGACCATTCAGATTTGCAGGAGACACATGCCATTGTAAATCTTTTTCTGCTGCTAGATCAGTCACAGGAGAAGAGAAAAAAATATTTTTTCACACCTCTCACTGTGTTATACATAGAAAGAAAAGCTAAAAATGAAGCCATGCTGGCATTTCTGAAGGTAAAAGTAAGTTTTTGTTGAGTATTTGTAGCAGATGAAGGAGATGAGACAGAAAACATGATTAATAGTCATGGTAAAAATACAATGGCCTTGATGCCAACACAGTAAAGAATAATGCCTTTGAACTCTGCATGGATAAAAACAAAATTATATATAATAAGCTGCAGTTCTATTTTACTTGTTCTGTTCTATGAAGATTTCCAGACTGTGCTCTTTCTTTCAGTGAATGTCCTTCAGCTCTTCATAAAGCTATGCATGCTTTATTCCTGGATAGGTTTGTACATATTTATAAAGATGCTGTTAAATATTTCAGTAGCCAGGGAATAAAGTCCAGCAAGAGTTCCCTGTAGTTTGTTACCTTGTCAAGGATATGTGGTGCTAGAGCTCCAATAAAGTCATAGTGTATTATTCTGGGAATGGGGGAGACCTGCAGATTAGAAAGGTTAGGCTGTGAGTGGGTAAACAGTTTCCAGGAACAAGGGAGAAAATCCACCAAACTCTTGTGTGTGTGTGAGAGAGAGAAGAGACAGAGAGAGAGACACAGAGAGGGAGGGAGGGAACTGATGGGCAGGAGGCCCTTTGTAGTGGCAATTCCCAAATTATGGAATTCTTTCCCTGAAAACACATACCTAATATCTTAATATTACCTTCTAGGTGTTAGGCAAAGCCTGTTCTATCTTCTCAAACTTGGGGGAGACATGTGTAATATGTGCAGAGGCCCATTCTACACTGATGCCTTATTTGTACATTGGGTGTGGCCAGTGCAAATGAAAATTAGTAAATTTAGTAAAATTAGTAAATTGAAAAGTGCATTCCCCACATGCCCACTGAGGTCTTTCCACAACCCTTTAGCTACATCTTTGTTTGTTTTATTGAATTTATATAATAACCTTTCTCCCAACATGGAATTTGAGGTGGCTAACAATAAGCTAAATCCTAATGCTAAAAGTTTAAATGGAATTTAACAAGCTATCATATTAAAACATCATTAATTTTAAAAGTATGAAATCATTTAAAAACATTACAGCAAAGCTAAGAACAGAGCACGCACCCACACATAAAAAGAAGGAATGATCTTTGTTCTGATGGGGTGTTCTGACCTTGCTAAATGAGTTGTCATCAGAGCATAACCCAACCATAACCTCAGAGATTTCAGAAAGTAGACTCCCTCAGGAACAAGGATTCAGGAGGAGCCAGGACATTGGGGCAGGGGGAACAGCAGAGCACTGCATTCCTCTTCAGAAAGGAGTTCTGTGAAAGATTCAGAAGGAAAGCTGCCCCCCAAGTTCCTGAAGGCAAGAAAGAATGGCCTTGCCAGGAAGGAATGCTAGTCTGCGGCTCGTTGATGATGACATTGTTGTTGTGTGCATTCAAGTCATTTCCAATTTATAGCAAGCCTGAGGCAAACCTATCATGGGGTTTTCCTGGCAGGATTTGTTTAGAGTGGGGTTGCCTTTCCTTTCTCTGAGCCTGAGGGAGTATGACTTGCCCAAGTTCACCCAGTGGGTTTTCCTGATTCAAATCCTGGTCTCCGGGGCCCTATCCAACACTCAGAGCACCATACCACAATGACTTTTAGACTACAGCAAAAACACAAAATAAGTTGGTATCCCATATAGATAGGTCTGTGGCTGAGTAACTTCTGCTTAGATACAGCTGCATTGTGGACTGAGCAGCAGTTGGATAACAGGGCTACTGGTGATTACAAACTTTGTTGGAAAGACCAAATTCAGACCTTCGTGTCTTTCTGCTCCTGGCATTCCTGAAATCATTTCCGTCCTACTTGCTTTTGACTTTGGCTTCTTACTTGACCCTCTCAGTTTCAGACTGGAAACTCTCATTCTCTCCCACTTTTGCTTCCTCACTTGACAAATAGCTTGGTAAGATTCTGCCTCTGCTTCCTCGATTTGCTCTTTGACATCTTTAGTGGTTTGTGTATGTGGGTAACACTTGTGTGTTAGACACTGCTTTTACCTTCATGGCATGGTCTTTCCAGCCTCATGGCATGGTCTTTCCAGCCTCTTCTAGACCTATACAGATCCTTGCCAACAGGAACCAGGATACTGAGCTAGAAAGAGAACAGGAAATTCTTTCCTTGTTAAGCACTACATTTCAGGTAGGTTTATTTTATTTTATTTTACTTGTCATTTTAAATCATCTCTCAACCTAGCAGAGCTTCTGAGGTGAGCAATGGGTTAAAACATTTAAAACAGTAAATTCACGGCTAAAAACAACTAAAATGAATATTCTTTTTAAAAAATAGTTCTAAACACAAAGAGTTTCTAAAGACATTCAGATTAAAAGAGTTAAAAAGAGAGAGTTGCCAGTTAATTTTAAGAACCAAAAACCATGCAAAATGGCACAATGGTCTTTGCTGCCCACTAGAAACTCAGAAAGGATGGAGCCAGCCAGACCAACCTTGGGTGTGAGTTTTCAGGGTGCTGCTACCAAGAAAACCCTGTCACATATACCCACCAGTCTAGCCTCACACTACATAGTGTGACATAGAACAGGCCTTCCACTGAAAATCTTATATTTCAGGCAGGCTTATATGGGAAGAGGTAGACTTTCAGGTCCTGGCCCCAAGCTATATTTCATGCACACATGCATACACCCAAGCCAGTCCTGCTATTAGGCAGATTAAGCAAAGTGTAGTAGCCACCTTAGACTTTAGGCATCGTGAAAAGTCAGGACAATTTAAGTAATTTATTCTGTTTACTACCAGATACAGGGAGATGTGTTTTTAGGATTTCTTCCCTTATTTGGCAATCTATGAACCACATTGGACACTATGCACCTTAATCTGGGCAGGTTTGGGGGTGCCATTTACTGGTCTGCCTCAGGTAGCAAAATGCACAATTTAAATTACTGCAGACATAAGTCCTCTTACAAAGATGTAAGGCCCCAACAAAATTCCAATGAACGTCATTACTTGGAACATGTTACTTTCAAGTTCTCCCCTGAAATACAAGGCAAGTGGGCAGAGATCATCATATTGGCCAGTTTTTTGACATAAAACAAAGCCATCATTTCATCTATCCATAATTCTTCCTAATAAAACTTCACTTTCTCATATAATACAAAACCAATATATGCAGCTAATGGCTCACTTAGCAAAACTGCCTTCCACCTGCAGAGTTAATTTTCTGTTGTAAATTCAGAATGAAGCCTACATTGTTTGTTATTTGTGTTTTTCATATACATTTTGTGATTAGAAAATAAAACTAATCCTTATATGACAGCATGCTTTAATTTCAGTTGAGCTTTCATGGGTCCCTTTCTAAATTATCTCTCACATAGTGGTCTCTGTTAATTTAAGGATAGAATCAGTGCAGCAAATCAGGGCCCTTGACTAATGAGAAACAAGTGATACTCAAATATGATAGCTTTTCTGGCTTGATTACCAAGTGTTCTTGTTTAATAATAGCTATTAATTGACACTTGTCAGCTGGTGAATATTTCTTTTAGAAGATATGTGAATTCAAGAGATAATAATTCCAGTTTTCAAAGATGCTGTAGTTTGGTTTTAGAATACTACAATTCTTCAAAATTTCATTTCAAACTGAAGCAGCATAGATGTATTAAAATGTATAGTGTTACTATCTAGACCCATGGACAAAATAATACAAACCAGTCTGAATGATTTTTTAAAAAATATAATACAATAAAATAAGATACATTTAATTTTGTAATTTAATCAGTTTTTTTGAATACTATGGGTTAAATCTGTGTGGAGAAGATGGTCAATTAATAACAGAGGGAAGAGAGAAGGCAGAACTACTCAACACCTTCTTTGCCTCAGTTTTCTCCCAAAAGGATAGAAGTACTCAACCTGGGGGATGGGGAACAGGCAAGGAAGGAAGGGAAATGCAGCATAGAATAAGTAGAGAAGTAGTACAGGAATATTTGCCTAAATTAGATGAATTCAAGTCTCCAGGGCCAGATGAATTATATCCAAGGATATTAAAAGAACTGGCAGAAGTCATTTCTGAACCTCTTGCAATAATCTTTGAGAACTCTTGGAGAACAGGAGAAGTCCCAGCAGACTGGAGGAGGGCAAATGTCATCCCCATGTTCAAGAAGGGGAAAAAGAGGACCCAAATAATTATCACCCAGCCAGCCTGACTTCAATACCAGGAAAGATCCTAGAGCAGATCATTAAAGAGTCAGTTTGTAATTACATACAAAGCAATGCCATAATCACTAAAAATCAACATGGATTTCTCAGAAATAAGTCATGCCAGACTAATCTTATCTCCTTTTTTGATAGGGTTACAAGGTTGATAGATGAAGGGAATGCTGTAGACGTAGCATATCTTGACTTCAGTAAGGCTTTGACAAAGTTCCCCATGACAGTCTTGCAAAGAAACTAGTAAAATGTGGGCTGGGCAAGGATACTGTTAGGTGGATTTGTAATTGGTTGACCAACCAAACCCAAAGTGTGCTCACCAATGGCTGCTTTTCATCCTGGAGAGAAGTGACTAGTGGTGTGACACAGGGTTCTGTCCTGGGCCCAGTGCTATTCAATATCTTCATCAATGATTTGGATGAAGGAGTGGAGGGCATGCTGGTCAAATTTGCAGATGACACCAAATTGGGAGGGATTGCTAATACCCCAGAGGACAGGATCAAATTTCAAAATGACCTTAACAGATTGGAGAGCTGGACCAAAGCTAATAAAATGAATTTCAACAGAGAGAAATATAAAGTCCTACACTTCAGCATAAAAAATGGAATGCACAAATATAGGATGGGGGACATGTGGCTGGATAGCAGTACATGTGAAAGGGATCTAGGAGTCTTGGTAGATCACAAGCTGAACATGAGGCAGCAGTGTGATGAGGCAGCCAAGAAAGCCAACGCAATTCTTGGTTGCATCAATAGGAGTATGGTGTCTAGATTGAGGGAGGTAATGCTACTACCCTATTCTGCATTGGTTAGGCCTCATTTGGAATACTGTGTCCAGGTCTGGGCACCTCAATTCAAGAAGGATATTGACAAGCTGGAACATGTCCAGAGGAGGGCGACCAAAATGGTGAAGGGTCTGGAAGCCATGCCCTATGAAGAACAGCTTATGGAGCTGGGTATGTTTACTCTGCAGAAAAGAAGGTTAAGAGGGGACATGATAGCTATGTTTAAATATTTGAAGGGATGTCATAGAATCATAGAATCATAGAATCATAGAAATTCAGAGTTGGAAGAGACCACACAGGCCATCCAGTCCAACCCCCTGCCATGCAGGAACACCCTCAAATCAATCCCGACAGATGGCCATCAAGCCTCTGCTTAAAAACCTCCAAGGAAGGAGACTCCACTACACTCCGAGGCAGCAGATTCCACTGCCGGACAGCCCTGACTGTCAGGAAGTTCTTCCTGAGGTTCAGGTGGAATCTCCTTTCCTGCAGCTTGAATCCATTGCTCCTTGTCCTGGTCTCTGGAGCAGCAGAAAACAAGTCCCCTCCTTCCTCTACGTGGCATCCCTCCTGTCCTCCAAGATTTCTCAAAAATTATAGCAAGCGGTTCCGAAATGACCTCTGCCAGCTCTTTTAATATCCTAGGATGCAATTCATCTGGCCCTGGAGACTTGAATTCATCCAATGCGGCCAGGTATTCCTGTACCACCTCTCTACTTATTATGTGCCTTATTTCCTCTGCTTCCTCCCCTGCTCCCCAACCGCCAGGTTGAGTGCTTGTATCCTTCTGGGAAAATACGGAGGCAAAGAAGGTGTTAAGTAGCTCTGCCTTTTCTCTCCCCCTGTGAGTAATTCGCCATCTTCTCTGCGTAGCGACCCTACTGTTTCCTTCTTTTTCCTTTTGCTGTGGACATATTTAAAAAAACCCTTTTTATTGTTTTTAATGTCTCTGGCCAGCCTAAGCTCGTTCTGTGCTTTAGCCTTTCTGACTTCCTCCCTACATCTCCTAGCTACTTGCTTAAATTCTTCTTTGGTGGTTTCCCCCTTCTTCCATTTCCTATACATGTTTCTCTTGACTCTTAGCTCAGCTGAGAGTTCTTTAGTCAACCATTCTGGTTTCTTCAGATGCCTTCCATTTTTCCTCCTTAATGGCACTGTTTTAGACTGTGCCTTCAGTATCTCCTTTTTAAGGAACTCCCGTGCCTCCTGAACTCCTTTCTCTTTCACTATTCCTGACCACGGAATTCCAGCCAGCAGCTCCCTAAGTTTACAGAAGTCCGCTTTTTTAAAATCTAAGATGAGTGTCTGGCTACCCTTATCTTCTCCTTCCCACTGAATGCTAAATTCCAACAGGGCATGGTCACTCCCCCCTAAAGATCCAACCACTTTACCTCATTCACAAGGTCATCCCTGTTGGTCAAGACCAGATCTAGAATATTTGATCCCCTTGTGGCCTCTTCCACCTTCTGGACCATGAAGTTGTCTGCAAGACAAGCAAGAAACTTGCTGGACCTTGCTGTCTTGGCAGAGTTTGACTGCCAGCATATATCCGGGTAATTGAAATCTCCTATTATTACTGTATCCCTCCTCTTTGAATGTGCAGTCATTTGGTTGAGGAAGGCGTCATCCAAGTCCTCAGCCTGGGTTGGAGGTCTGTAGTAAACCCCCACCAGAATATCCCTATTGTTTCTCGCTGCCTTAATTCTTACCCAAATGCTCTCTACCTGGCTTTCATGTCATGTCGAGGAGAGAGCGGGCTTGTTTTCTGCTGCTCCAGAGACTAGGACAAAGAGCAATGGATTCAAGCTACAGGAAAAGAGATTCCAACTGAACCTCAGGAAGAACTTCCTGATGGTCAGAGCTGTCTGGCAGTGGAATATGCTGCCTCAGACTGTGGTGGCATCTCCTTCTTTGGAGGTTTTTAAGCAGAGGCTGGATGGCCATCTGTTGGAAATGCTTTGATGGGTGTTCCTGCATAGCAGGGGCTTGGACTTGATGGCCCCTCGGGTCTCTTCTAACTCTATGATTCTATGATTCTATGAAATCTCACATTAATCCTATCTATAACAGGCCTACTGAAATCAACTAGACTTATTAGTAACAACTAACCTAATCTCCCTTGGCCAGAATCTTCAACAATATACTTACACTAGTGGTGTCACCTGCTTTGTGCTGTCATAGAGAAGAGGTGGCAGTAGGAGGCAATATTTCTGGCCCATGCCACCAATTTCCTAACCATGTGGTTTCTATAGGCTATGTAGACCTAAGACAGTATGGGAATGAAAGCTTGAACAATCAACTGCTCCATGGGTTCGCTTTCTGCTTCCTCTGCTGTTTCTGCTATCTTCCTCAGCCAGTGTCACCATCACCTTTACTGCCAATGTTATACTGCTGGTAGATCCAACAAGATCAATCTCTAATATGTAGAATTAAAGCTAGATTTGCCATCTTATAACTGTACTGTGATGAGAATTCAACTCACAAAATGGGCAGATAGTACAGTTTCTTAGTATATTCACCAAATTTTGAAATAAGCCACCAACACCATGTAACAACCTACAGAAAGATCTTAGTAATCCTGAACATTGCTGATATGTGTGCATTTGCTGATAAGGATGCAGACAGCAGAACTATCTTTGGGATATGGATAAAAGTAATGTCTTATTTAGAACTCGAGTCTTTCCCCACTTCTACAAAGTGGTTGGGTAGGGAAACATTTTTGCATCAAGCTGCTGCTCCAACTTGAAAAATAAAGAAAAATCAGTTCTTAAATGTCATCTGCTTTTGTCTCCTAGCTGTGAAGCATTTCAGAGAGCGTTTTGTGTGTTTCATTTGGAATTTGATTAAACTGTTTTATCAGTTTGATTACTGTCATGAATTGTTAGCTACCTTTAAAGGAAACACACGAAAAGCTTTTAAAGTATGCTTTAGATAGATAGATAGATAGATAGATAGATAGATAGATAGATAGATAGACAGACAGACAGACAGACAACAGATAGATAGATAGAATATGTTTAACCCATCACAAGCTGCTTTTATTCCTTGCTACCAATCTGTGCAATGGACTTCATTGTAAATTGACATGTCAGTTGGATTGTTTTCTAGTTCTGACCGTGTTCTTTTTGCTCGTTGCCAAGACTACCCTGCTGAAGCAGATGCTGTGAAACACCCATGTAAACAGGGCAATCATTGCTAAATTAAATTGCTATGGTGAGATTGCAATATTTGTGTAATTAATTTGTACTTTGATTACTGTGCAATATGAATATAAGCAATGCTTTATTTGCCTTAAGATAACTCTTTTGGGAATCAAAAAAAAAAAAACAACAGAAAAATCTTGTATTTTGTTGTCTTAAATATGGGAGTAGAGAACATACTTTGATTATTCTCTATACTAATATGGATAGGAAAAACGAATGACAGAAAGTGTAATGAGAAGGTACATTTATGTGGATCTGCTGATTATTCAGCAAGGGCCTTCAGTCCAATGACAGAAAGGTAACAAACACCAAAAATTTGGTAGTTCAATCATATTAACAATGAATTTTGGATTCCAGGGCCAATGTTATGCCAAACTCAACTGCTTTTGCTGTGGATATCCATCAAGCATGTGTATTCCAACTGTGGAAGTAAAGAAATTAACATGAAATTCCTATGGGGTGGAAATTTCATTTAAGTAACTACTAGCCATATAACAATGTCTAGTACATTTTTATCTTAAGGGGGTTCATTATAGGGGTTCTGACACTGGGATAAAGCAGTAGGCATAGTTCTGCTACATCCCCACATGTTACTTGTAAGCATGCAGAAAGTATGTCAACAGGCCTAATAATCTCGTTTTCAAATTATTTCATTCACAAATGTATTATTGTTGATGTTGCTGCTGCTACTGTTATTTTTGCACTCTGTCTTTCTCCCAGATTGAGATTCAAAACAGATTTTAGATATTAAAATGATTATAATATAGATAAAAACATGCAAAAAATCAACATTAAAATAGATTTAAACTATTAACATCATTAAAACAATTTTAAACATACCTTTAAAATGACTTCAAAAGAGTACAGTTTAAAACACTGCAGCACCCCCTGAAAAACCCTTTCAGTAAATACCTCCAGTTCTAAAAGCCTGTCAGAATAAATAAGCCTTTGTCTCCTGGTGGAAGAATACCAAGGAGGGGGCAATTTTAGGCTCCATTGAGAAAGAATTCCACAGTCTAGGGGCAACCCCATCTTAAGTTGCCACCAACTATACCTGTGAAGATGGTAAAACTAGAAGAAAGGCCTCTCCTGAAAACCTTGTAACGTCCAACTGTCCCAGTTTGGCAGGAACAATCCCAATTAATCCTGTCATGCCACTTTTTCAACTGCTTTTGAAATATCCCAGTTTCTCTCTCCTTCCATCCACTTTCTCCCTCAGCTTACTTAAGCTCATCTTTGTCTTCTGTCTTCAGCTTACTTCAATTGCTGCAAACAAAGTGCTACAGTAGTTTACACTCAATTCACTTAGCAGTGAGGAGAGGAGAAGAGGAGGCAGAATCTTACCCTTCCCAGTAGGCTCAGGCAAAAGCGAACTGCTGCAGCTTCTCCTGGCCTGTGAGGTCCTCCTCATTAAAGGCATTCTGATGTCATTTGGCCATATACATCCTGATTTTAACCTGTTAAATGTTGGAGTGTTTGAAATCTTATGCTCCAGGCATGCTCATGTGAAGAGATGCAGTGTGTCAACAGCCTGGACCAAAGCTCACCCTCAGCTCCAAAAACGATCATAAATACCATAGAACAATACCTCCAAATCCTAACCCTCCCCCAGAAAGATGCAATGGTCATGGCACTGAAAACCATCAAGCAAAACAAACAAGGGCACACTCTACCTATCCATTTCCTCCCAGATCAAAACTGATCTAGACAACCAGTCTCATCAAGGAATTCTTTATCTGAGACATCAGCATACATTTGAATTCCTTTCCTAAGAAAGGGATATTGAAGACTGGTGTCTTCCATTCATTTTTCCCTTCTTTGCTAGATAGCATTACGTAAGAAGCCCTCAAACAGTGGAGAACAGGATGATTCCACACATTACTCACAAATGGATGCTGAAAAACAGGCATCCATTTCATGCAAGGAAAAGCAGCATCGGGGATTGGGTCTTTTGATGGAAAGCCAGAAGAAAAAATGGCTGCTTAATAAGCCACTGTGAAGTTACAGACATGTGAGACATCTGCATCTGCAACTTTAGGTAGACTGTTTTAGTGAGGAAGAATGACACTTAGGGGAAGGATTATGCACCCCTGTCATTCCTTCAAATTGCAGTACACATAACTGAAACTGCTTTTTCTTACAGAAGAAGGTGTTGATATACATTTCTGTATGGTTATACCCTGAAAAATCTGAGTGACGGAATGTTTTGTTCAAGTTGAGATGCAATGAGATAGAGTCCGGAATCTAAAAGATGCACGATATACAGACTCTGAGGCAACAGATTTTTTAAAGTATCCAAATGAAGATGGTAAGTGAGAAAGATAGTAGCTGAACTCCTGCAGTAATGACTTGCTTTGGGCAATAAAAGTAAGTCTGAAGAGGTATACATATGACTATAACAGATCATGGCCAATATTGGTTTTCGAAAGCACACACAATGCAGTATCCTTGATAAAAACCCAAAGGATAAGATTAAGCTTAGCCAAAGGAAGACAAATGATGTGATACAGATGGTCCTTTTCCTTTTTTAAAAAAAACAACACCATATCATAATACAACACACAAGGCACTATAATTCCTGGCAGTTTTAGCAGAATTACATGTAGCAGTTGGCAGGCATGAGGCTGTGGGCCAAGAAAATCTAGCCACCCAGGAAGTAGAATAATCACAGTGAAATGTATGACTTGAAAGGTTTTCTTTCACAGTAAATTATAAAGAATGTACATAAGGAAAAGGTTACATACAGACTTTGTAGGCATATGTTCTACTGTTGTCAGTCTTCAGGAATTAAATTAGAAAGAGTAAAGACCTCAAGACTTTTACTTCAGTAGTAGCATTTGAGGAAAAAACAACAACAAAGTCTTCCTGCTCTTACAAAAACTGCATCATATTGATAACAGACTTGCCAACGACATCACATTCATGATGGTGAATGGGAAATGGAACTGTGTAGACCCTTTGCCTTAAGAATACAAGTAAGCTAACATAAGTCTACACAAAAATTCATCAAGATTACTATATACAGGTTGGCTGGTTGGTTGGTTGGTTGGTTGGTTGATTTAAACCCTTCTTTTTCACTGTTTGTCATGGGATCTCAGGACGGCATACATTATAAACAATATTAAAGCACTTCTAGATTAAGAACATAAATAATTTAAAATAATTTAAAAACAATAAATATATTATGTACTCAGGAAAAGAATATAAACCACAAAACAAAGTGATAAGCCTTAAGACCCACTCTACAATATAGTGAATGATAAATCACTACTTACGAAAACTCCATTGATTCTGAGTTTTGCCTGGTTCTGATGAATGAGGATTTGAGGAAACCAAATCCCTTCCTGGCTGTCACATGGTAGCAAAGCACAGGGAGAAACAAGGTTGAAAAACTGACTCCTAAAGCAGATGCCTTGATTAAAGGATACAATATTAAAGTAAGGGTGGATCTGGGTGTCCCTCCAGATGTTGTTGAATTGCAACTACCAGCATTTCTAACCATTGACTAGCTGGCTAGGGCTAGAACTGCTGGGAGCAGTGGTCCAACAACATCTGGAGGGCTACACAGCTCCCACCCCAGTGTTAAAGGCAACATATACAGCATAATTCAAACCAAATGCAGCACACCCTCCCTTTTGAAAATTCTTAGGGCTCAAGATTGGGCAAGACATATGGAAACAATCAAGCCCTGGTGGCAAATACAGAGATATTCTAGGCCAGTGAAGACTGATGTAGGAATCAGACATGTTAGCCAGCAACCCAAGCTTGAGATATTGCCATTCCAAGCCTTCCAACGCAATTAGTTACTGTTATAGTTCAAAGTTGAAAAGTACTTCTTCTTTTCTTGGTTTTTGAAAGTGGCTACTTTTTTAAAAAAAAAATTGAATGGGATGAGCCAGGGTACAAAATATACTAAGCAACATACTGAAGCAATAGTGGCTGTTCTCATTTCAATTGGGTAGTGAATCCAGGCTTGGACCTAACTTTGAAGAAGCTATCCAAGAGCTGAGACTTATCCCCAACCCTCTCCAACCACATTATCAGAACCACAGATAATGCCTTTAAAATTTAGAATAAGACCAAGAGCAGATTCACCACTCTTTCAATAGGCTAGCCGTCTGTCCCCATGATGTGAAGTAACCTACACCCTGTAACTATACCAGAAACTAAAATAGTTGCAGTTACATTACAAAAGGACTGGATATATTCCTTGTTCTACTACAACCACAATGTGAGTTATTTATGCCTTAGTTATTGCAAAATGGAATTAATGAAAGATAACGTGTAATTTGTAACTGGTTAATTCCCAGCTCTGTTGCAAACAGTTGGCAAAGATTTACCATAGGCTCCTGCTCCTCACACTGCAATTGTGTAGTGCTTTTTCCTTGCTGTATATGTTTGGAAGTGTAGATGCATTTATCTGCTTCTCACATTTAATAAGATATAGGCACTAAATCACTGACATCCATGAGATTGCAAAAACAGCCACGCATTACACAGTCTTGAGAAACTATCTCACAGCGGAAACGAAACACACTGAAAAGAAACATGACTGAAAGAAGAACTAAGTGGCATACTGTGAACATCCTAAGCTAATTTTTACAGCAAGTGTTTCTATGTCTGTGACTCTGGATTCTGTATGCAAAGTATACTGCTAATGACCCCGGTGTACATAGCTGAATGCCTACTTCATTATGAGAAGCCTTTAATTTTCAAGAAATTAAAAATAATACTTCTGTCAGTGAACCATAGAGCTTCTTCACAATTTGCAGGTGTAAAAAGCTTTGGATGTAACCTCACAATATGGACTAAACCTCCAGCCAGCTGTGCAAACCAAAGGTTAGATTGATGAGCATTCCAACCCTTTGATCTTCCCATTCCCTTCCAGCTGCTGGTTAGATTTTCTCTTTGGGGATAATGAACTCCCTTGTCTACTAGATGCCTTCTTGACAGTTACTGCTTCATAGCCAGAAGATACATTTGTTTCTTCTGCTCAGTGGGTTTCAGGTGACAGCAAACACACACACACACACACACCTCTAACTGTATTTCAACAGGTGCTGCTGCTGAGATAATATGTGTATTGAACATTACATAGAATAATTGCATCTATGTAGTTACAATTGTGTGAATATAAACTTTTGTCTACAGCAGAAGCAAATCATGAGAATTGCTGTTTTCAAAAGCATCCATGGGAGTGCAATCTGATGCATGTCTATTCAGAAGTAAGTCCCAGATATTGAATTGCAACTCCTATCAGCCCTAGCCAGCCAAGTCTAGCTTTGGCAGTATATAATACCTCAGTTAATGAAACCTCTGACAAAGGAGCTCCTTTTTACAAAGCCTTTTTAAGCACACCCACTGTCCTCTTTCCTCCATGTCTACTATCCAACTGGAAGTTATTTAGCAGCATCAACATTTAGAAGATGATAAAGTAGAGCTTTCAGTGCTATGGTTGCAGCACTATGTCTGCAGTAAGTAATGCAATAAAATTTGAGCTAGGAAAGAATGGATTCTACTGTAGCTGATCGTACTGTAAGTATATGCCTGCTCAAACCAGGCATGGTAAATACCACTTGCCACCAGAATCCCATACTGAGCATACGTGAACAGCAAAACAGAGAGAAAAGGGGAATGCAGTTAACCAGTATATTAAACAAACATGTATGTATGTAAGTATGGTGCCACCAAAATATAAATCCTAAGAAAAGTGGAAGCTGTTGAATGAAAAAGCCATCCTTGAATGCACTCCAGAGATCAGTTTCAAGTAAAATGTTTTTGTTTACTTAATTAAGGATTACCTGACCTGGTTGTTTCATTTCACATATGCATACTGTTAATTTTGAATAAAAAGTTTGCTGAAACATGTTGAATTACTAGCTTGTGGTGCAGAACCTTTTTTTTTTTTTTTATGTTATTTCTGCCTCTGGTACCAAATATTCTATTGGAGAAGTAATTTTCAGGAAGACATCTACTTCTTTGAGAGATATATAGATGTAATACAATATCATAGAAATCAGTATATTGAACTATACTTATAGAAGCTTTAGCAATTCTGAACTATGCCAAGAATGAAAGAATGTTCATGTTCTATCATTCAAACAAGTCCCAGTCAATAGATGTTTCCATGAATGTGGAGAGAGAGTGTGCCAGGTTTTCTAAATAGTAATATGGCACAGTTGTAATCTGTGTTGCAATGTGAAGTGGTAGGAGAAGAATCAGAAGCTAAACCCTCAGGCCTGACCAAACAATATCTTCTCACTTAACTAGCAGTTCAAGACTGTCTGAGGACATATTAGTCAGGCCTATACCACCTCCATTCTCATGAAAGGAAGACCTACCACACAGTGTCCCAGAACACTTTATATCTCATGGGAATCTCAAAACACAGGAAAATTGCAAGATGGCAAGCAAGCAGCCATCATGAAATTAGGAATTTAGCACAACAGGCATGTTGTGGACATACTCAATGGCAAGGAATTCTGGAATTACAGTTCAATTAACATCCAAAGGGCACACTGTGCCCACTTCAGTTTCAGTGGGTAAGTGAGATAAAAAGCTTACAGTGTTCCTTTCTCTAACTAGCATTTGATTCTGAACGGAATGCCACATCGTAACAAAACAAGTTCTAAGTGACTCCAATAATGATGTAGTGCTAACTATGAGCAGCCTGAAAACTCAAGCCCACAGAATAGTGCCAGAAACAACAAAGATTCTTATGGCACCTTGAAGAAAAAAATATATATTTGTGATGGTATGTAGGTACATACATTAGAGCCCATTTCATCAGATGCATGTGATAAAGCAGGCTCTCCAAGCCATTAAAACACAGACCACAATAAATCTAATTCTAATGTACATAAGATATTACATAGCATAACTATAGGTGGCATCATTCCAGTTTTTAATTAAAATGATCGTAATTGTCACAGATTTCACATTTTTCAGACTCTGAGAACTCTGAAAAGTTCCCCAAAGATTTTTTTCCCTAAAATTACTGCTTAAATCTCAAAGTCCTTCAGAAATTCTCTAACATCAGCAATAACATAATATAAAACAAATGAAAATAAAGACAATATATAGTAGCTTTAGCAACTCAGAACTGTGCTGAGAATAAGAGTTGATCTAGCATTCAAACAAGTTTCAGTCAAAAGATATCCCCATGTACGATGAGGAAGGAGGAAGAGTGAGCAAGTGAGCACACCTACACTAAACTAACCACTTACCCTACTACTAGGGTTGCCAGGCATGAGAAGTTCTGCAAATGTGACTACGTGAAGTGCCAGCGCAGCCTTGAAGTTAGTTGCTAGGCAACCAGATTAGCACCTCAGGAGAGAAACCCAGCCCAGTAGAGTGTGGGAGAGGGTTGTGGCTGAGAGGAAGTTATATAAAGCCAAGTACTTGTGGGTATCTGGATTCCTTCAGTAAGAGCCTAGCAAGGAGCCAGGGAGTAGAGTCTCAGTCAGTGAGAGAGAGTATGTGGCTGTTTTGGAAGGTTTTGTTCCCAATGGAAGCCTAGTGAGAGGCAGAAGAGAAATTAAATCCTAGTGTGACCTAGATTAGGGACAGAGCCTTTGGTGGGAATCTAGCCAAAGAGGCAGAGCTATGTGATAGAGTCAAGCTGTCTTATCAGATTGGGAACTGCCACACCAATCTGGGAGAAGTAAGGGCCTGTCACAAGTAAGAGTTTTCTAAATAATGATGATGATGATAATTTATTCATGATGCAATACAATGAAGGGAAAAGAGTGAGGCGGTCAAGTCCTGGTATAGTAAAACCCATCCCCAGTCAGTTGCCAGCTCAAGACTCCCATTGACATGTGAGGGATGCCTATGTAAGGCTCACCTCAAGTCTCATGGGAAGAGAACATCTCTCAAGATCTCCAGGTTTCATGACACATCATATCTTGTCAGAATCCCCAGACCCAGAAAAATCTCATGAAGATTGTCAGCAGCCATTAGGAGATTAAGAACTGACTGCTGCAAGCATGCAGTGAGTGTGCTTCTCAGAGTCAGTGTGGACAGAAGGAAAAGTGGGTGCTGGCCAAGCTAACAACAAACAAACACCTCCTGGATTTGGTATATGATGTGAGGCCAGTTTTCCCTACATACCAATAGCTTATGAGCCAATCTATTGTAAACACTGCAAATGTCCACACTTCCCCTCTCACACTGATCAAAGTATGGGATTTGGAGTATCCCATATTATAACAGTATGGGACAGGATTGTCAGGTCCTAAATAGCAGACATCCGATACACAATGGGATACCTGAGAAACCTATCGGCTGCATACCTCAGTTAAACCTCTGACAAAGAAACTCCTTTTTACAAAGTCTTTTTATGCCTCCTTAGCCTCCCTTTTCCTCCTTATCCTCCATTTAGTTGAATTATTTTTTAATAGCATCAGTGTTGATGGGATGATGAAAGAGGGATGAAGAAACTCAGGCTTTGGGTTGCAGCAGTCTGTTTGCAGTAAATAAAACAAGAACGCTTGAACTGGGAAAGAATGAGATTCCACATTAGCCAATATAAACAGTTGGTGCTTCCAGAATCTGTTACTAAGTATGTGTGAACAGTAAAACAGGGAGAAAAAGGAAGAGCAGATATTCCTGTCTCACCAGCATGTTAAAAATCACAAATCTTTAAGTTTGGCCACCAACATGTAAATCATAAGAAAAGTGGAAGCTGGTGAAAGAAAAAGTAACACTTGGATGCATTTTGGAAGAACCTTTCAAAGGGTCTCTAGGAGGTTCAAAGTGTTTTTGTTTACTTATGCAGGGTTTGCCTGACCAAGTTGTTTCATTTCACATGTTTATAGTGTTAGTAAAAAAACATTTCACTGGAACACATTCAACTGCTGGTGCTGTCTGTGTGTGTGTGTGTGTGTGTATGGGAATCTATTCCTATTCTTCCCATGTTATTTCTGCTCCTGGTACCAAATTTTTTGTTAAAAGAGTAATGCCCAGAAATACATAATGGAGGTATAGCTATAATGTTCTGCAGTACAGTAGAATTAGCTACAGAGTCACTTTGGGGTAGCAGCATGGTACTATGTCAAATATTGCCCTTCTGACCATTTGCACATGAGGAATCAGATCTGTTCTATAAGTTTGTTTATGATCCCTCCCACACCTACATTGAGATCTGATACAAGAAAGTGTGTGCATCCCTTCTTCTACATGTATTCTTCAAGGAAAAGGGTAGTGTTATGTTTGGATAGGTTTCTTGGATAAGACTGCGGCCATTTCTGCATGAGGTTTATACATCGTAGCAGCGTCGAACTCTTACCCTCCCATCTACACATTGAACTGTTTTAGCTTCATAGTTTTCCTTGTGGTTCTGCATATTTTCAGCTCCTAGAATGGTTCACTGTGGTTTACTATGATGTGAAACCACTGTATGTGAAAACCGGAAAAACTGCGATGTAAATCTCTCAGACCAGTTCTGCTTTGGTTTTCATGTACATGCAGAAGCATAGCATTAATTCACATCGCAGAAGTGGCCGGCTATGGGCATTCCCAGGCTGTCCTTTCTGTGATTTCTGTCCCTATCTCTCTCCGCTCATCAAAGGACAGGTTGCCGTCATTATTGCCTCCCTGTGTTAAACGGACAGTGGGAAGAGAGTGGATCTGGTAATGGACTGTTGAAACGTGTTTTTTTCCACATATTAATGAACATACATTCCTAAGCAGAAATGCAGCAACACATAAATGTGCTAAAAATGTGTATGTGTTTTTTTTAAAAAAAAAACAGACCAATCAGTGATGTTGGGGCTGGGTGAAGGAGGGGAATGGGAGTGGCCAGGGACTTGCTGTTGTGGGTGCAGCAATCGCTGTTCTCCGCAGTAGTACAATGTAAATGGGGGAGTGCAGACAGCACAGTTTCTGAATTTCTGAATTCAGTTTCTGAATTGGAGAATAAAAACACCACTCTTGACACACAGTGAACTGCTCCTCTCCCCTTGTGCAGAAATGGCCTATCTCTATTCTGGTATCAAGAAGGCATGAACGAGGACCCTATAGATCTGAATCAAGAACCACTGCTTCCTGCGACTGTGCCTGTTTAAGCTTCAAGACTCTTCAGGTGCAGTTGGGAATATGGCATGAATTTTTGCCCCTTTCTAATGCTTCCTGCTTTCATTCTTGCACAGTAGTTGCATATTGAGCATGCTGCAAATAAGGCAGGGATGACTGAATCAAAATGCATTGCATCTTTATATTAGACTGTCAGAACTAAAACATTGTGCTAGTTAAGTTGTGAGATAACTTCATTTATTTTCTGAGCTCCCTTGACAGATACATCATAAATTTCTGTTATAAGATGGTAAGTGATAGTTGCTCTGTAGCCTTGTGATTTGCATTAAGTAATATATCTTTGCTCATCAAATCAATACCACTGCAGACTTCCAAATGATGGCTTTTCACAAACAACTCCCATGTCAGAGAAGCAATTAAATAATTGATTTAAAGAAATGTCTTATATTTTACATTCATTCCTTAAATGAAGAAAGGGAAACAAAAGCCCCCTAATGTGAGGCTATTGCAATTAGCCTCAAATAATTTGCTATTTGAGATGTAGTCCTTTACAGGATTATACTTACAAGATAAAAATTACATTATCAAGAATTTTAATGCATACAGAAAGTGTGTCGGGGTTGAGCTTATTATGAGCGAACATTGTTATTAACTCATTAAGGAAAAAAATCTCTTTTTTTTCTAAAGGATTACACTTCTATATAATGAACCAAGCTTATTAAATAATAAGAAGAAAAGTAGAATGAGAAGGATAATACTAAAAGTATAAAATTAAAATCAATTTTGAAAAGTGTTACCATCTCAACATTTTGCTGTATCCTGTCTAGTAACACAAGTCCTATGTGTTGCTGCTGAATTTTCTGTTCACTATTATTGAGAAACCTATTGCTTCTACGTGACTTTAGATGTATAACTGAAGAACTAGAAAAGTGCCACCACTTTTATTTTTAGATGTTCAGATGTCAAAAAATGGATGCAACCAAATGGGTTGTAGTATTATACCGCTTCCATTTTACAATCATGTGGTAGTGACATAGACATGCTTACTAGAGATGTAATTTTTCACTAAATTTCTTCTCAAAAGTAACAGCAAGAAATGTCAATAATTTTTCTTTCAGCTGCAAGAAAGTCTTCAAAAACCATGCAGTTTTCAAAGGCTATGTTCAGTTCAGGACTTATTCTGTACAAAATTCTCAAGTAGCTGCTTTGCACAGAAAACAGCATTTTCTGCATGGAAAAAATTATTTCAACACAAAAATAATATCAATTTCTGCTCAGAAAAGGCTATTTCCAGCACAAGATTATACCTACAAGATTAAAAAACCAGAAAATGTTGTTTTATATGCAAATCAAGTACACATTTTACGCAGAATTCTTAACAGGAAATTGCAGTTTTCTGTGAAGGAATTAATATTTTCCAATTGAATTTTTTCCCTGTCCAGAATATTGTTTTCTGTTATTTTCCATGCAAATTAACCATTTGAGAATTTTATACAGAATAAGTCCCAGACTATGAAGAATCTCATCAGTTCAGGATTGTTCTTATTAGTGTTTCTCAATTATCAAAAAACATGTTTTTTCTGAACATTCTTTCCTTAATGCCCACTGCAAAATAAATAAATAAATAGCAAAGCAACTCTGAAATTTAGTAAAT
Source organism: Ctenosaura bakeri (assembly GCA_948474755.1). NCBI lineage: Eukaryota > Metazoa > Chordata > Lepidosauria > Squamata > Iguanidae > Ctenosaura > Ctenosaura bakeri. Next base: position 335,526 of record CAOLHI010000980.1, read on the forward strand.
GATATTTTCATGTCTATCATATATTGATAATATCATTTACAATACTGCATCACAGAGGGTATTTTGCAAAGAAACCTTGGCTTTCATGTATCTGACTGTGCACAGGTAGCAGACACACTCAAGCAGAAAATAAAATATATTAAAGAAAAAGCTGGTGAGACACAATTATTTCACACAAATTTTGTGAAATTGACCAAAATTTGTCTGCATATTTACTTGTTAGTGAGCCCTGATGAACTCAAAGTTGTTTGATTAGTTAAGACTGTAATGTTAGCTTCTTGTTTCATACCATCCAACATTTCACAGATGAAAACCAAGATGCATGTGGTCAAGTAACTTCAGAGTGTGATCAAGATGGAAAATGTTATTAATGAGGAAAAACACCTAAGCCAGAAGACAATGCAGCAGTTTGTTTTTGCCTGAAACTGCTGGAAAGAGTCAGATTCCACACACTCCTCTCTTCTCTTCCCGCCAAACAGTTAACTGAGTGCAAGCAACTTTTGCATTTTGAATTCAGTTTGTAGCAACTGAAGTAATCCAAGGACAAAAGTGAGTATGCAAACAAAACAATTACTGATGAGTTAATCTAGGTAACTTTGCATTCACAATTGCTGCTTAGTCATGACTGTGACATTATTACCATGACTGTAACTGCCCTGCAAGCCAACTTTATCAGGTTCAGCTAGATGAGGAGAAGGACACCCATTTTGCCAGTAATTTGAGCATGAATGAATTATCATGTTGCCATCAGATTCAGAGTGGTCAGACCAGAAAAGGTATACTTAACGAAGTAGCTGATACTAGATTTTAGGTAACTCCTTTTGTGATTCAATATAAAAATGAATATGTTTCAGTTTTGCTTTCTTAAATGGATCTTGATTACGGATAGAATAGAATAAATGTCCAGGAGTGGGGGCTATCTACTATATAAAAGACAAAAAAATCCGGTAGCACCTTTGAGGCTGAGGAAAAAAAAATATATTTAACATCAGTTTTATGGATGCCATCTAGAAATTTCCCTTTTTCCATTTTAGTCTCAGAGTTGCTACTGGATCTTTTTGTGCTAAGTCAGACTAACATTGCTAGCTCTTTTAATTCTGTGTACAGAGGTTGATATTCTTTCCTTGAAGTGGATTAGGTTACGTTTCCACTTTTTAAATATACAAAACATACTTTTGAAATTATTTTTTTATGTATGAAACCACCAGCGTGGGAGGGTGGTGTTCTGCAAGGTGTATGTCCTGAATATGGGATCACATGTTGCATATGGGATGACATGTTCTGTATCCTATTTATCATACCAAACGATGTATAATATAGATATGAGTGAGAATTTTATTCTGTTCATTTGCAATAAGACCTTTTCAAAATTATAAGCACATTTCCTCATAGAATGAGACAGAAAGAATCGGAGACATGAAGCACGATACAGGACAGAACAGTCCTTCAGATATCCCAGCTCTGATCAGTCAAGGCTGTTAAAGATCCACCACTTCACATTCACTGGCCAAATGGAGCTGTGTGATCTCAATCAGTGATGGTATATCTCACTGATTTCAATAGAATTTGGACTAGTGCTGGCACCTGGCCACCAATATAATAGCAATTTATCCTTCTCCTTCCCCAACCCCCACCCTGCCAAAAATGGAGAATTTCCCAATCTTCTGAAAAAGGTTTTGAGGATTCACTGGAGGGCTGCAGCAGAGGTAGGTTCCGCTGATGACAGCTTTATCTGCTGAAACACCTCTTTGAATTCTGCCCCATTTCCAAGCTTAGACACCTCAATTTGCAACGTTCTATCTACATCTGAAGAAAACTGAAAATTGGTGGAACCTAATTCAAAGCAAATGTATTTATGACAAGACTGCTCATAATACACCAAGTGTGAAGTTAACCTCTGTTTTAACACAGTATGCTTTTAAAGCATACCAGTACTTTTTAAAATAATAAACAATGTGTGCTAACTTTCCATTAAGTTTTTCTAGGGCAGGATGAAACTGAGAAAGGTACAGCAAAGAGCAGAAGTACCCAAAGGTTTAATTAACATGCTTCAGAGAGAGAGAGAGAAGGAAATGAATATTTAATCATTCTCATAGCAATAAAATGAAATGGTTGGCATGCTGAAAAGTTGTAACTTAGAATATAGCCACCCATTCCCCCACGGCTTCAGTTTATTCTTTATCTTGCAGCATAAAGTTTTACTACACCCAGATGGGTGGTTGTTCAGGTCAAGAGAGGAATTCAAACATCAATTGGACTCCACTGGAGTTGAGGTAATTATAATATCTCTTATATGTCTGCTTTGCACACAAAAATGTCAAAATCCTGATTGGAAAGTTATTGAATTATACTTTGTTCATTAAAACTGAGTCCTTGACTGTCAGATGAAAGCCTCCTAAAGTTATTCTGAAATTGATTTTTCTAATAGCTAAAGTATCTTCAGATAGCTAGGCTTTTAAAAAGTTCAAAAAAAATTCAAATTTACCTCTTTTAGGGGTAGGATAGGTTGTTTATGATAATATCATTCAGTTTTATGATACTTTCTTATGAATGGCAGAGTCTAAAATTGAGACTATTTCTTGAACATTATTTTTATTGGAGAGGTGGTCCTGAAATGGTAGAACAATCTGCAGGTATCCTAAAGGATCTCTTCCAAAAGATGGTAGAGTGAGAACATTTACATATCACTGAGTAGACCTTAATGAGGGAAAAGAGGCATTGGAACATCGTAATAATTCCAAAATATTGATGCTATTGGGAGAAATGGGCATGACTAAGCTACTGGCAATCTTAAATAATGATTATAAATACAGGGGAATGTACCTCAGTGTAACCTTTGAGGTTATTCAGATGCAAACAATCTAACCTGAAGACAATGAGAATGGGGATCCATTACATATAAGTAAACGTAAGCAGTGTTTGAACTCTTCTCATTGGCTTATGTAAGGTAGCAAATTTGTCCATAATTGTTTTGGAAGAATGTACAAATGAAACATTTTAATTCTATCTCTCACATGATTATGACATGGGGATGAAGTCATAATGGCAACTGACATCTCGACAAAACGCAGGTCAAATGATAAATATACCAAAGGGAAGGTATAGACATTTTTTTTTTCATACTTAAATAACCTTATATTGGGAGAGATTGATTTATATGTGGTGCCAAGAAAAAAAGTTCTGAAAATTGGACAATGTCATATAGATGGGAGGAGAGCTTAGGAAAGATATTTTTTGGACTATAACTTCCAGAATCCCCCAGTCAGTATGGCCACTGATCATCCTGGCTGAGATTTTGAGAACTGTAGTCCAAACTTTTGAAGTTATGAGTATGGGATTATTTCTCTCATTTTAGCCATCCTCAGACTAGATTTCCTATCCCATTCATAAGCATACATCAGCACATACAGAATGCCAATTTTACACATGAGAGACACACAAGCTCCTTTCTAGCATCCATTGATGAAGAAAGCAGAAAAGATTAGATTTAAATGATGACCAAATTGCAAAATGTGGTTGGAATTTTACACAAACCATCAATTTACATGTATGGTCCTTGACAGTGCTTTGGAACCAGGGCTTGTCTCTTCAAAGTTTTTTAAATTATTCTTTCAATGTATTTTTCAAATACCTCCATGCACCAAAGGGTTCTCATCCAGCTCTGTCAGACTTTCTTTTGCTGTTTCTGACACAGTAGCAAATACTGGATTATCCAATATGGGAAGTACCGTTTGTTTAAATGCCTTAACTAATAGCTTTGTTCCATGTTTGCAGCAGATTTTAGAAATACAAATAGTTCTGCAGGCAGTAAAGGCTTCTACACCACAGGGGACCATTGAATCAAGCAAAATGGTTATGGTTTAAATATCCACCTTATTTCCCAGCCAGTGTAGACTTTGCTGTAATGCTTAGATAGACAGTGTAACAGAAGAAAAGAATCCTCAGGTTGAAGATGCTGAGGCAAATGCATGCTGTTGCATATGGCATATCATCATTACCGCTCTAAATTTAATGAAGTTTTAAAGCTTTACATTTCACATCACAGTTGGTCTTGATATGCATTTTACTGTTATTGCTGTTCATTTGCCAAGTGAAGATAATTGATGGTCTTTGCTTAGTGGATTTCTTCATTTCATCTGCTTTTAACTGCAATGTCTATTCTTTTTCTTCATATGCTTGTGCTTTCAGTTATCCAAATTGTACATTAGGTCAAATAATTTTCTATTGGGCTTGAATCATTAAACCAGCAAAGGTCAGGAGGAATTATCCTTTCTCTCTGTACCTTGCAATTAATTACTTACTCTTCTATAGCTTCCTTGGTGTCAGCTGGACCAGTTCTAGAACAGAATGTTATTTCTCCAGATAAGGAAACCTCTGAATGCTGCCATTCAATAATAAAGCCAATTCATTCTCATCTATCATAGCATTGTTTGAAATATTTTCACCATTCAGTCAATTCAGACTATCAGTTCATTTCAGTCAATGGAATGAGCGTACTTTGGAGATTCTTCTAAGTGTCTCCTCAGAGATAATAGGTGTGAATAAAGTGGCTTATAGAATATGAATAACTGTGAGCAGCACTTATTAATTTTAAATTGGGAGGGAGCAAGGAATAACATGTCATAACATTGTTAAGCAAAAGGAAACACAGAAAAAATAGTATTGTGTATAAAAGAGATTGATGACACACAGGATGAGAAAGGGAGCTTGGAAAAGTTACTTTTTTGGGCCAAAATAATCAAAATATCCCAACCAGCATGGCAAGTAGCCCAGCTGGTTGGGGATTCTAGGACCTGTAGTCTGAAAAAGTAATGTTTCCATGTTCTGAGATGAGACTATCTGCTATGGTCTTGAGTTCCAATATGCATCAGTGACCTAATTCTTACACAAATGACTTAAACATGCATTAATTGGTCCTTTGAGGAAACAGTATTGCCAGTTTTGTAGACAGTGAATGGGCTTGAATCCAGACTAAAATTACGTGCATTTGGTACAACTTGATTCCAATGAAGCCTGAATTCAGCTACCTTAACCTGGATCCAATCCATGCTGATGTGCTTTTGCTAAGATTTTGGAAATTGAGGAAATATGCACAAATTCCCTGTTCATAATATAGTTGGTCTTAAGCATAACACTTTCTTAAACTATTAGTAATTTACAAAACTAGCTTTCATGTTTCCAAAATAGAGGCCTGAGACGTGGCATGAGGAGAAAATAAATCTGCAATTAACTCCTGGATGGAGAGGTGAATATTTATTGCAATTGTACCCTAGACTAATATAATTATTTACCAACTAACTCACACGTGAGTTGTTTCAAAAGCTTGTGATTAGTGATCCCACTCTCACTTTGACCTTCCAGATAAGATCTGTGCCTGTGTGTATATTTAATTTTGCATGGTTTGTTCTACAGACATGTGATTTGTTGATAGGAACCTGCTTTCACCCATAAAAGTGAGCATGGCGTTCCTGCACGTTGCTTGAGTATCTTCCCTATTGTTTAATCATGTACATAAATCCGATATAAAGCAGCCACTGTGTCTTCTGCTGGGCCTTTCCTAGGTAAGACAAATAGTACTGGAACATAGTGATTAAAAACACAGAATCCAAGTCTTATAATATTCAAGATGATCCAAGCATCGTGTACAGAATCACTTTATATACATTCATTAATGGATATATAAATCTGTCAGCATACTATAAATCAGAAGAGTTTGATGGGCTAATTTAGTTTCACACTGTTAAATGAACCATGGTAATACCAAATGTCTAGAAGCAGGTTTGGGATGTTAAATGTATTCTATATAATAAAGAGCATTTTCTTCTTACTTGCAGGACTCAGAGGAGCTTTACATAACCCACGTTCAAATTGAAAGTGGCCCACCTATGCAATGTCTAATGGAAAAGCAATAACAAATATACAGATGCGTAGTAGGACGGGTATGTCTTTGAGCTGGGAAATGTTATTACTGAAGGAAATGCTATAGAAGGCATGACATACTGTGGTATAACCATATGAAATTTAGTCATGCAGCTTCCTTACTGTCTAATTTAATCTACTCAGGAAAGACCAGGAGAGTTAATTGTAGGTAATAGTCCTTGCCATCCACTAAAGATAAAGACAACATGTTTTTATGTTGCCACAGAGCAAAAAAACAGGAAACATGATATCAGACATGATGGAAGATATCTACACCTTGGATTTCTTTACGCCAAGAGGAAAATAATGGGCAGATAAAGTTATTCCATTCCAGATCTCTCTGTGAGACTACAAAATCACTCAATCATTGGTCAGGAAGTATTTAACCAATAAGAATGAGAAGGTCAAGTTGATCTCTAACAAGAAGATATTAGACTCTTAGTTATCCCATATCATGTAAATGTGTAAGTTACTTCCCTTTATGTCAAGACATTGTCTCACTTGTCCATTTGATGTGGAATCCACATTCAGCTCACAAGAAGGAGGTAGCTTCCTTCAGACACTATCCTTCTAACCATTTAAAGTTCTGTGAAAATGTCAATAAACACAAGGGCAGGTATGATCTGGTAGACATAGGCTTAGATTCCGCATCAGAAGATATACATCTGACATGTAAGTATATCAGCTTTAGCTATGTCTCCAAGTGCTACCCAAACAACCTACCTTTTAAGAGAAGCAGAACCCTCTGCAAAAGAAATCATTCCATGTCACTGCAGAATAATGGGATCAGCACATGCATCCAGCTATTTTACTGTAGCTGGATACACTGCATCCTCAGGTTCTTGCAATGTATTAATCCATAGGAAAATAGATGGACATGTCTCTGCTAATTCCTGCATCCTCCAACAACATGGAAATGGCTATATTGAGGAGTGGGGTTCTGTGTCACTAAGGCCATTTCTGCACTACACTGTTATAGTGCTATTATTCCACTTTAAACATCCTACGTAATCCTGAGATTCATAGTTTAGGGATAGGTATTTAGAATTCTCAGTCAGAGAGCTCTTTGGCCTCAGTAAATTAAAAACCTCAGAATTCCATAGGATGTTAAAAGTGGAATAATAGCACTGTAGGAGTGTGGTGCAGAAATGGACTAAGTTGGGTATGGGAGAATTTTGCTTGTTGTAAAGTATTCTGCCCTCTGCAATGACCAGAACAGTGGGTTATACAAATTTGTGCTATTGAAACTCACTAACAGGATACCTAATAGCCATTGTCTATTTCAACGTCCATAAGATTCCAGACCTGAGACTCCTCAATAAACTTAGTAGTCATGGGAAAAAATAAGAAATCATCCAGTGGATCAATAGTGGTTAAAAAACAGGACACAGAAAGGGGCGGGGAAGGTAAGTGTATAAGGGATCTATGTATTGAGACTAGTGTTTTTTATCATTCCTAAATTGTCTGGAATTAAGGATAAGTAGTGAGGCTCCCATGTTTGCTTTTAATATTAAATTGTTTAGGGTGATAAGAAAAAAAATGGATTGTGAAGAGCTCCAGAAGAATCTCTCTAACCTGAAAAAAAAATGGGCATCAAATAGATTCAGTGTAACTAAGTATGAAAAAGAAGTGGGGGGAATCCAGCTTCACATACATACAACAGATGCTAAGCTTGCAGCGGCTGACCAAGAAATGAATCTTTAAAAAAAAATATGAAAATGTCAAGTCAGTGTGAGGCTGCTGTAAAAAAAAAGGCAAATTCTGTGTTAGGCATAATTAGAAAATGAATTGAAAATAAAAATGCCAACATCATACTGCCCTTTTACAAATCCTTGGAATAATTGTGTACAGATCTGGTCACCATGCCTCAAAAAGTGTATAAAAGGACAAACAAAATTTATTATTATTATTATTATTATTATTATTATTATTATTATTGGGATTGTTTAGCTCAGAAAAAAATGTGAATAAGGGAAGACTTGATAGAGGTGTAAGGAAATTATGCACAGTTGAGAAATTACATAAGACAAAGTTTTTCTTCCTCTCTCATATTACCAGAACCAGTGTCAACCACTAAAGCTATATGATGGAAGATTCAAGTCAAATACATAATAGTATTTATTCACACAATGAATAGTTAACCTGAGAAATTCACTGCCATGGGATGTAGTTATGACAATTCTGATGAGTTGACTAGATACATATACAAGGATAAGGCCATTAATGGCTGCAAATCAGGATGGCTATATATCATCTCTGGTATCAGAGACAGCATACCTCTGTACAATGGTTGCTGGGAAACACAAGAAGAAGGATGAAAATGTACCCATGTCCAGTTGATGGACTTCTATAGGCAACTGACCACTGTGTGAGTAAAATGCTGGACAGGATAGGCCTTTGCGTGTATGTAGGTGGAGAGAGAAAGGGAGTATTTGGAGATGTCTACTTCTATGGAACATATTATGATTCATAAACAGAATGACACACTTTCACATCCAAGCAACCAGGAGGACTGAAAAAAGTATTCTCCAGTGTTTAGATATATGGGGTTAGCTCCCAAGATAAGTGAATGGGGAAAAGTTCATGGAAAGAAAATTTCAGGTCCTCATTCTATCCTGAAGTGTCCTGCTTCCTATGAATAATTTATTTAATAAAAAAATTATGATGCCATCCTGTACAATGTAGGATGAAGCATAGATAGTTCCTGGGGGAGGAGGCAATTACCTAAAATGAGGAAGATCTGTTGGTTTGGATCAAAGTCAACCTTTATTTTACGGTCCATAGACCCAGCAATGTTGGTTTGGTACATCAACAATTAGAGACATAAAAGTGATGCTTTATTACTTGCAGAAAATAGCAAAGTCATGGAAAACTATTGATGGAAGAAAGAAAGTGAAAGTGGAAAAGAATAGTTATAGCTGAGTATTAAAAAAAAAGTAAAGACTACACTGATTTGTGTAACTTAAAAGTAGAGAAGGAGGGCACCGAAAGAGTTAAACATTTTCTATACTTTGTGTTCTATATTTTCTAAGCTCCGTCACTAATCAAAATGGACACTGTAGTTAAGAAATCAGACTAAAACTTGGAAGTGGAGCAATGAAAGAACTAGAGGAATTCTTCAAATATAATGTTCTAAACATCTGTGCCATAGTATTTCTGATTCCTATGGATGTAAAAGAAAAGAAAAGAAAAAGAAAAAGAAAGACAGCCAAGAAGAAGAAAAGCAACTCATTTGAAATGTGGTGCTAGAGGAGAGTTTTAGGGATACCACAGACCACTAACGAGACAAAGGACTCTGTCCTGGAGCAAATAAAGTCTGAAGTCTCACTAAAAGCCAAGGCTAAACTGATGATACTGTATTTTGCAGAGATATTATGAGGTTGATATGATTCACTGGAAGAGACAATAATATTCTGTAGATGGAAGGCAGAAGACCACACTACAGGTGAATTGATTCAATCAAAGAAGCCACAGCCCTTATTTTGTCAAACGACTGAACAGGGCAGTTGATGATAGAAGGTCTTGGAGTACTCCCATTGATAGATTTGTCGCAATTCAACATCAGCTTGACAGCAAATAATAACAACTAGTTTGCTGCCATTCATGTTCTGACCTTGGTGTGGTGGAAATTCTGTGAATAACAGCAATGATTTTACCACCTTAGACCATGCATGTTGAATTCAAGAGTTAAAAATATGTTTATGATAATAAGTCTAAAAGGTATGCGCCTGTGTCAAAGACAGGCAGTTTCTGAAAGAAAAGGCATGTGTTTGTGCCTGGGCGTTGAGCCAGCTACCTCACAACAATTGATAAGAATGGAAGCAGCCGGCGTCTCAGCTGAGCATGACATGGAGAACTCTTAGCATGGCTTAGTAAGTGCCAATAAACAAAAGCTATTTACCTGCTCAAAAGAAAAAATCCCATATAAGGGAACTCCTGGCAGAAAGCCAAATCAAGAGTTTTTGGTCTCCAGAACTGAGTTAAAAAGAAGCCCAATAAACTCATTGGACGAGGAAACATAAAACTGAAAAATTATTCCAGGTTGAAGCCAGTCATCTCATATCTTGAACCAAAAACAAAAGTTGCATGGCCCTACGGAATCACCAAATTATTTTATTATTCACAATAACATAATAATGATAGTCTTTATTTTTACCCACCTCTCCCTGTGGATCAAGGTGAGGAACATCAACACATAACACAACACATAACATCAATTAAAAAAAACATACAACTGATACATATTAAAATTAATCAATAAATACTTTAAAGAATATAATTTTAAAATAATATGGTTAGACCGGCCAGAAAAGACTGGTCTTTACTGCTGCTGTAAAGTCAGACAGCATCTTGAGCTGATGAATCTCTTCCGGCAGGTCATTCCACGGTCTGAAGGCAGATGCATGTAAATACCTGTATGAGGTGTGCCAATGTGTGCCAGTGCAGTTAACAGTTGAAATATGAGCTATAATGCCTTAATATTGTTTAAAGGATATTCCTTACCACTGCAATACATTATAGGCACTATGTTCATGTAATACCAGTCCTATGTGCCTTATAAGTTTGAGAGTAAGACCACATGCCTAGGACAATGCAATGCCTAAGAAAGCTACATGCCTACATTGTGATAATATCTATGAGAGATGATGAGTGTGTAATGGCATAAACTGAATGTTTTGCTTCAAAAACATTAAAAAGGATTATAAAGCCACGTCTTTATTCTCTTGTCTGATAAATTTCCTGAAAATGTAAAACTTAAGAGAATTGTAAAGAACATTATCTACTGGACAATACTATTTTTTACAACCTTGAGAGTTCAGATGAAAGAAAATTCTAAGGAAATCTAGCTAAATACAGATTGACAGACACACAGGAAAAAAAAACTTTCAGTCCCAGGACTAAGGAAACCATGACCGTTTCAGTGTCCCCTCCTGTATGGGTGAAAGGGGTTTTCTGGCCCTCCCCAAAAAGACTTTTCAGAAAATAAATGTGGCTGTAAGGTGGCACAGAAATGTTGCTTCCATGGATTTCTTTGTCTTCACACTTATTAGGATCTATGGCATGGGGTCTGCCAAGTTAACTGGCCTCTTTAAAAACCTTAATTTCTAATTTCCTTCACACTTAGAACCTAAATTTATTTATTTACAAATATCTAGAAATTTTGGGGGGAAATTTGCACTACAACTTTTCCAAGCTCTGTGTTGTTTTTATTAACCAAATACATTGAATGTTTACAAGTGTAAATCTGGTTTATACAATGTAATTTATGCAAACTGATGTATAAAACTATTTTTTAAAGTTGAAAATTCACCACAAGGCAAGTTTTGTCAATTCAAAGGAGTCCATCCTCAGAATTTTAAAAAGTAGTTATGATTTGTCAGTGAAAGCTGATGAAATACAGAATTGAATATAACCAGTGGGAGCACAATCTAATACACTGTCTCCTGCACACATGTAACCCATCTTGTTGAATGTGATACCAATATCTCTTGAACATAATGAATCTATTGCAATCAAATATTTTTTTAAAAAAATTGTCACAACTCAGATCAATCAACGGTATCATTAGAGCTATGCATATGAGCAATTATTATTCAGTTGCTATGTCATGCCTTTGCTGAAAGCAATTTGGAAAATGGCTCGGGAAAAAAGTACCTATGTGAAGGTATTAATTCTTGGGAAATCACAGAGAAGCTGTCAAACATATTTCAGTAAGCAGTAAATGAACCCTGCTCGCACCATAAATCATTAATGTTTAATCACCAGCCAATGCCTCAATAAGCTCACTGGCATGGAAAATCTCAGATACTCAAAGGATAATTCTAGCAAATCTGGCATGCATGGCTGACTCCTATGCTTAATTACTGTTTATGCACCAGTAGTATCCAAGCATTTGTATGTAATAAATAGAACACTGTCACAGTGTCCAGATGGTTTTAGATTCAAAGCCCAGGGAGTGTGTTAGAAGATTACAGGCCTGATTTACCAACAGTTCACACCAGCAATAGTACTGAAAAATCATACTAATAACACAAGACTCAAAGACTGCAATGGTGTGAATGAATGTACTATTCATTATGATCATGATGCATTTATTTAGTCACCATTCAAAGCAGAAATCATGAATCAGTGGCTTAAGAATGATCGTAAACAGAGCACTCCTTGCCAGTTCTTGAACAACTGCTCCCTTCTGGTCCACATACTGTTCAGTGCTAGTTCAGATTTATAAAGCTCTATCCTGCTTTTGGCCACATACCTGATGGACTACTGTTTCCTGGATTATCCTGACCAGGTATTGAAATAATAAGTCTAGATAAGCCTTGCATTGGGGTTTTTCAGTTTTTTGAAACTGAGATGGGTGGTAGCAGAGGACAGGACATTTACTGTTGAGGTACTCCACTTCTCTGGGCCACCATTGTTAACTTTTTGATGCAAGAGTTGTTGTTTTTTAACAAGGCATTTTATTTGTTCAGGGCTTTTTGAGGTTTTTTAAAAGGTTATTTTATGGTATTTCTGTATTCTTTATTGCTGTGGTTTGTCATTTGTGTTGTATGGTATCACATGGTATATTTTATTCTCTGACAGGCTATGAGAGACTGAAGAATTACTCGTAATAAAATTTACATGATTAAAAAGTATTTACAGCAATCACCTTTTAGTGTGTAGTGAGAGGTTCAGTGGTAGAGAATATTTAATAGAGAATGACTTAGATTTTTTTCCTCAACATTTCTTAAAATTTTTCCTCAGCATTTCAGAAGGATTTCTTCTAAGGACCTTAGAAATGTTTCCAGTTTCAGCAGACAGAACAGGACTGTATCTACCAATGATCTAAGCAATGTTATGAACCAATTTGTTACAACTAATTTAGTTATTGTTCTTAAAAAGGGGTAACTTGTTTAAATTTATTTTTAAATTAGTTCATTTTCTTAAGTTGGACTGTGGGCATTAGCTTAATTTAGGCCATTTCTACATGACACTGTTATAGTGCTACTATTCCACTTTCAACATCCTGTGGAATCCTGAGGTTTGCAGTTTAGGGAGGGGCATTTAGAAGTCTCAACCAGAGAGCTCTTTGGCCTCAGTAAGCTACAAACTCCAGAATTTCACAGGATGTTGAAAGTGGAATAAGAGCACTGTAACAGTGTAGTGTGGAAGGAGCCCTGGTGGCACAGTGGTTAAATGCCAGTACTGCAAGTCACAAACCACAAGGTTGTGAGTTCGATCCTGCCAGGTCCAAGGGACTTAGCTCTTCCATCCTTCCGCAGGTCGGTAAATGAATACCCAGCTTGTTGGGGGCAATTAGCTAAATAAATTACATTGTAAACTGCTTAGATAACACTCAGTTGATAAGCGGTATAAAATAAATGCTATTGCTATTGCTATTGGAAATGGCCTAAGTTATTCAGTATAAGACCATGCAGTTTCCTCTTCAAAAAATTTTTGTGAATAAGTCCCCAACTACAGCATTTTCTGTACAGAAACCACCCTTTCTACACCAAAGACATTGTTTTCTGCACAGAAAATTCTGCACAAAAACACCAGGTGTGAATTTTGTCCAGAATAAGCCTCATACTACAAATAGTCATTGAAAACCATACAGGTTTTGAAGACTTTTCCTCACTGGCAGGAAAACTGGTGAAATTACTCATTGCTTCATCTGAGGAAAAATTAGCAAAGAACGACATCCTCGTTCCAAATCATTGAGAGAAAGCCAGGTTGTGAAGCATTAGGGCGGGAACAAGATTTGCACTTTTTTTGTCTCTCCGTGCTGGCTATACTGATGTGGAAGGTGCCCACTCTAGTATGCTTGTTACTTGCTTTGTATTTTGATATATGAAGTCTTATTAAATGCTCTTGTTCTTTTTGTCTTTGTTACCTAATTTCTGTTTCTTTCCAAACAGAAAAAGTGGTCACAAATGCTTGAAATTAAAGACCATAGGCAAATATCTGCTTAAACAGGGTTGAATTTCTGTTATTCTGGATCATAAAGAGGTACTATGAAATACTTTGTGTATGGGATTGTGGGGGCATGCTTACTCAAAAGACTGGAAAATAGTGATATACAGAAATTGTTGACTGAATGAATGCCTAGTATTCTTCTATTTCCTATTTAAGAAAATTAGAATTATGAAAAAAAGAATATACAAAATTTGACAGACCTTCCATTCCTCTTCAGTTATTCATTAGTTGAATAATGCATAAGCAACCATATGCTGATTCTGAAAATATACCTACTCTCAAAATGAGTCCTGAGGTTATCATTCTATGCATTATGTTGCCTCATATCTTAATAAGGTATATCAGAGGAGAGCCCAATATGTTCACGTATTGTTGTATCACTGCTTTTTATACTTTAGGAAGACTCAAGATAGTTGCATGAATGCTGTCAGGAAGATTTATTGGGAGGGAAAAATAATAATATTTCTGCCTTTATTTTGATTTTTTTAGGAACAACTTTAGGAAGAAGGAAGAAGTTAAACTGACCACACAGGGTGTTAAAAAAAAACAACAACAGCTGTTACTCTCATTTTCAATTTCAGCTGAACAATAAAAATTCTTGTAGATGTTCTGTGGTCCTTATTTTTTTAAATCAGTTTCATGAGTAAATTATTTTAAAATACTTGGCATTTATAAGACTGTAGAAAGTATTTTTAAATAGAACAAAAGAAACACAGTTTATCTTAATATAAAACATCAAAATGGAACAGCAAAGCCGCAATAACAATGTTAATAGGATAGCTCTAAGCTGTCACACTGAAATACTGATTAAATCAATTGTTAAGTCAGAATGGTTCTGCTTACTTATACAGCATGACTTCTCAGAATATATTCAAAAACTGGATTTCTGCTTCATTTCCAAAAAATTCTAAAAAAAGAGGAGATAACAAATGTATTTATTTTTACTCAAAATGTTTATTCTTAACTGTTTTAGGTATACATCTCTGTATACCTCGACATTCCCTATCTTTTTGCTTTCAACCTGCATGGATTAGACTGGCAAGTTCTTTTCCTCCAAGAAGAACTGCAGAATATGCAATAAATTCTGCTGCTATAGCAAAAAGGTGGGAACAGCCTCTAGCTGCATCCTGTAGGATCAAGGGGTATATAGTTGGGTGAGAATCTCATTATCTGGTTAAAAATTCTAAGTGCTCCACCTTAAACTGCCAAACCCAGGATTCCACAGGATGGAACGATGGCATTAAAGTATTATCATAGTACTATATGGGACTTGGTGAATCAATACAGAATTCCCTGCTTTCTAAAAGTTGGCCCTCCACTTTTGTGGGTTCAGCATTCATGGATTTATTTGTGGGTTTTCTAAAAAAAATCCTTATCTTATTTGCCCCTGCCATGGAAAAATATGTTCTCTTTAAGAATTTCTAGATCCTCCAGCACTGTTCTATGGTCCAGTTCTGGTGGAAGTGGACTATAGGGTTGTGCTGGAGGACCTAAAGATTTCTAGACAGAACATTTCTCTAGGTATTGCTAGGTCCTCCAACATGACTGTATGGCCCACTTCTGCCAGAAGCTGACCACAGAATTGCCCTGGAAGACCTAAGAAATCTTAGGTTAAAAAAAAAAAACATTGTTTGGGATTTTTATTCACTTTTTTTTCATTTTTGTGGGGGTTTTGTGCCCATAACCCTCATGAAAGTGGAAGGCTGGCTGTATAAATGTTGTCTTAATCAGTAAAAAATTACAGCATCTGTTAACAAATTGAAGCATTAAATTACTGTACATGATCCTAGGAACCAGTATGGTGTAATGGTTTGAGCATTGAACCATGACTCTGGGGACCAGGATTCAAACCTCTGCTCAGCCACAGAAACCCCCTGGGTGACCTTGGGCAAGTCACACTCTATCAGTGTCAAAGGAAGGTGAAGACAAACCCCCCCCTGAACAAATCTAGCCAAGCAAACCCCATAATAGGTCACCTTAGGGTTGCCATAACTCAGAAATGACTTGAAGGCACACAACAACCAGCAACAACATGTTCCTAGAACATCAGGTTAAGAAAATGGGTAGAAGACTCTCTGAAGGACACCATGATGTTCTAGTTGCTCTTTTCCAGTCATTGTCTTTGGCCTAATGGTGCAGGGAATATAATCCAAAAGTCTAAAAACAGCTGATCAGAAAATCGTGAAACTGAGTCCTGCTTTATTCTCCTAAGACACACTGTCTAAGTTGTGGGTACAATGTGGTCCAGGAGCATTATTGTGATCCCCAGGGCCTACAGGAGTTTTTAAAAATCTCCCTAAATACCTTTTAGCTGGTAGAGGGACACTTTTGCTATGTTGTCTTCCCAGGCCAGGAGAAATCTTTCTTTAAAACTGGATATGATTCATGAAATGGCCAATTGTATCCCAAAACATGGCAAAATGCCTCAAAGCATTCTAGAAGGCAATTTCTGACAAAAAAATATTATTGTTGGGTATTGTCGTGTAACAGAAGGTCTTTGTGGTGTGGGGGCTAGTGTGGTCCGCTAGCCTCTCAAAACTGCCCCCCCCCGTGAAAGCTATAGTTAAATGCACAGCTTGGAAATGGTACTTTCTGAGTGCAACTCCCAGAATCCCCTAACCAGCATAGCCAGCAGGAGCTATAGTCCCAAAAATAACATCTCCAGGCTGTGTTTCCATACTCCCCCCACCACCACCAGCATCATTGCTCTGGACCTACTATAGACTTCAAACACAGGCTTCCATCCTTTCACTAAAGCTCTTGAAAAACCTGGGTGACAGAAAGCATTCTTTAATTACTTTAGGTCTGTATCCTGTCTTTTTGATTGTCTCATTTCTGTTTATAGGCAGACATTGCAGCATGGCATGTATGTACAGTATTTCATCTATAAAACCAATCTTCTCTTTAGACCTATTAGATCTAGTTTCAGTTTGCCTATGCACACTGGAAACAAGGGCCATAACTAATTTGTTCACATACATAAAATCTGCATGATAGCCTAATTCTAGAAATGTTTACCCACTATGAAATAATAACTGTAAAGCTAAGAATTCTAGGAGCAAATCAGCTGTGTGTATATGTTCAAGTAAAACAGCAAGATTAAAAAGACATTAAATACTATGACATTTAATACTAAGGAGTAAGTTGAATACATACTTCTTCTGCTGACCCAGGTTTGCTCAAGTGGAAATAAATTGACTCAAGGGGGAATAACATATAGAAGTTAATTATTGTTTAATAATCTCTGCCTCTGGTCTGACTAGTGCAGTCTCTCTCCCCTTTCCCTCTCCCTGTGTGACACCAAACGTTTCATGGTACCAACATTTCATGGGATTAAAAAAAGAAGGCATACAGTTCTGTGTCCTTTGATTATTTTTATTTGCCAGTTACTTCAGCTGAGAGATTTGCTTTAAATTACTGCTGCCAAATGCAGCAGCAATATGTTCTGTCCAACATCCAAAAAAGGCAACAAGAAGAATTTTTATACTGTTCTGGGAGCATCACTGAAGTGCAATCAACAGTTACTATTTATTTATTCATTCATTTATTTATTTAGAATATTTATATCCCACCCTTTGTCATGGATCTCAGGGCAGTGTACAATGTAAACAATTTAAAACACTTCCAGATGAAGGCTACCTATGATTTAAACAAGATAAAAATATATTAAACAAAACAACAATTAAAATAACATTAAAAGCTACAACTAGTTAAAGCCTTGTAAAGGTACATGTTGAAATAAATTAGTTCCCAAAGGCTTTAATAAAAAAACATGATGACATCAACAGTAATTGTTGTCATGGTCCCGTTCTCTAGGCCCCCCTACATCCAATTACTCCACTGCATATTTATGGTGACACAGAAACAGAACCTACAAATAATTATATAAAGTACCTGAGCAGGATCATGGGGATTAAACCATGCAATAAGAGTTCCATTTATGTACAAATAAAATAGTACACTAAAAAGGACCCAGAAAAATCATAATCAAAGTATATGAAAAGAAACTATGTCACTGTAGAGCAATGCATAAAACTGATATGTGAAGAAATCATAAACTATTAATTGATCAGAGTTATCAAACTGTTAAGGACATGGTTCATAGCACTAGAAAGTCTCAGAAACATAGAGTTGAAAGGAGCCGTCAGATTCAACCATCTGCTCAATGCAGGCTCTCCATCTAACGGTTAGCTGTCCAGCCTCTTTTTAAAAATATCCAGAGAAGGAGACTCCACCACTTCTGTAGGCAATTGCTTCCATTGTCAAACTGCTCTTATTAGTAAGAAGTTCCTTCTGATTTTCGACTGAAATCTGCTCTCCTGTAACTTCAAACCATTAGACTTGGTCATTAGACTTGGTCATGTCTCATGTTCCCAGAAACCATGTGACTAGAGGACTGTAACTATTCTCATAAAGTTCATTCCTAGTCTACATTTGGGGAGGTGGAGTTTATTTAGTGAAATACAAGTATGATTTCAATCTACATTTACAGATAATGTAATGAATTAAATTACTACATGTTTCATTTGTACTGAAATGTTTGAAGACTGGGAAGAGAAGAGAAAAGATTACATATCATTCTAAATCATAAATGCTAGCAGCACTGTGTGGATGTAGCCAAATGTCAAATGCCCACATTTGAGGAAAGTATTTCAGTTTCTTAAGGCCATTTCTGCACTATACCGTTATAGTGCTATTATTCCACTTCAACACCCTCTAGAATCCTGGGGTTTGCAATTTAGGGAGGAGCATTTTGAATTCTTAGTCAGAGAGCTCTTTGGCTTCAATAAACTACAGTAAACTACAAACCTCAGAATACCACAGGACGTTGAAAGCTGAGTAACAGCACTATAACAGTACAGCGTGGAAATGGCTTATATTTCAAATATTGAATTTAGGTATGAATTTCAGGCCATTATTTCACTTAGTACAACTGAATAGTTTAAAAAAAAAATCACCCAACTCCATTTTATTTCTTAAGTCCTGAATATTTTTGGCCACTCCAGTAGAGTACACCCATTGAATCAGTTGTTGGATGGTAGCCAACACATAAGAAAATCCAACTTGATTCAATGGGCCTACTCCATCTGGGAAATAACAATAGAATTAAGGCCTCAGTGTCCAAATCCAAGTGTTTATCATTTCAGAAACATTCATTCAGTTCCTGAACTCTGCAGTTTTTATTTCTTTGCAACTGTTAATTTTGATTCCAGCCTCCCCTAAAGTGCTGGACTAGGCGTAACCAAAAAGGACTACCAGTGAATTAGGTTCAGTGAATGTTTCTGTTATTGAATTTCCCAGGTTTAAAATTAACAGCTTTAAAAATTGTTGATACCTTTCAGTTTCAACGACTACTGAAACATACTCAAACCAAAGCTTATGCAGTCTTTAGAGAAAAATAAAAATTAACAAGTTTACAGCCATATGGATTTATAAATGTTTAATATTAAGCATGACACACAGGCCACAGTTTGAACATCAAAGTTCCCCAAGCATCTCTTCTGAAAAATACGCTTTCCAAAATATCTTTCTGCTGACTTACTGTCTAATTAAAAATTTCACATCTTAGAGGAAGGCCAGTATTCACAGCCAGCATGGAGGTACAAATGCTAGGATTCACTGGATGCCAGTAGATTATTGTTATTATTATAACATTTTGATGGTCTGGGTCTGGAAAAAAAAGTGCCAAACTGGGTGGTTGCAGCAGCTGCCATTCTCCCTCATTCCCAGTGCCTGTGAACATGATCCTCTTGGAACATTGCTTCATTAAGGGTCAGAGGCATTTGAGGGAAAGAAGATGGCCGCTGCAGCAGCTACCCAACTCAGCACATCTACTTTGTGGGTTTGCTCCTTGGAAGGAAAAAGAAAAGACACTTAAAGGCATCACTTTATGTCTTTCAGTTTGCTGAGGATGAGACGATAGGTGCTTTGGGAAAACCAGCACAGATATTTTCTCCCTACACCTCAGCCCTCAAAGGCAACACAATGGGTTAAACACCTGGAGAAGCCACTTCCTGTTTCTTGGTCCTGCCATTTCCTGCCCAGTAGAACTGAGGAAGGTGTTTATCAGAAACCATAATGAAGATATTTCGGGGCAAAGGTCAACTTGCACAGGGTCCTCTGAAACCTTAAACTAGAAGTATATCTACATATATAGGCCCTTTCCGCATAGTTTTTGCCATGCAAAAGGGCCCTGGAGTGTTGCATGGTCGTAAGGAGCGATCTGCACAATGCACTCACAATTGCATTATGCTCCAGGAGCCGGCAGGCGCCAATTGTGCACCTTTTCATTTTCAGCTTTGGGAAACCGAAAATGGTGCACAATTGTGCATTGCTCCTGGGCCCCATGTGCACTTACCTGGCGTGCAGAGCCTGAAGCAGCAAGGATGAGAGAGCCTCTCGCCGGAGGCTGCTTGCACGATCCCCGCACCCCATTGCTGGTAAGGTGCGGAAAGGGCCATAGTTAGGGCAGGTTGATTCGGCTTTGAGAACTTTTGGCTTCATATTATGGGATCCACCAGTTTGTACTTTGATTCAGTACATTGAATCCTTTGATAAAGAGATCTAATGCTAGGGAGCTCTGTTAAAACTATTTTTAATTTAATTTATGTGTTCAGAGTATTTAAACCCCACTCTTCAGCCAAAAATGCTCCTAGAGCAGCTAACAAACAGCTGATTTGACGATTCCCTGCCTTCAGGCTTACAGTCTTTATAGGACAAGACACCACAAAAAAAGGGAATGGCAAGTGGGGAAGGGGTTAAGTGCAACAGATACTTCCTATGTTCAGTTTCAGGCACTATCAGCATATCACTTTGCTTCCTTTTTCCTTTGCAAATTTTGTCATCAGTTCCCTCAGGTCAACTGCTGATGCTTAGGCATGTTCTAGTCTCTTTTGCAATATTGTTGAACATATGTAAGTTTTTATGAGTTTGAGCTTTGACAAACTGCATTCAACACTTCACATCAAGACTGGAAGTGTGAGAAGGTTCTTTAGAGCAACTGAAACATTCTGCACATTATCTAGGGTTTTTGTTGTAGCATGAAAAAGTACTGCTTATGGCAGTATACTTAGCAAGTCAAAACTAATTTTTTTGCATAGAATTCATTATATCATTGCAGTGAATTTATCATGCCATATCTTCTATTCAGTCTGCATGACCTTGCTGCAAAAACTGAAAAAGTGGCCAGCTGTTCTATCTTTTTCTTTACATTAATTGCATTTATAACTCATAGTGGATTTTTCAATATTTGCCTCGATGCTCTTTGTTTGAAGCACCAGTTCTTGCACTGCAAATATAAGTCCTTCACTTTCTTTTTCAGCATCCCATTTGATAACTGTTTCCAGATATTCCCCTTCTTAGCTTTCCTTTCTGTTTTTAATGTACTGACCATATGGCTGTTTGTTTAATCAGGCTTTAAAGCAAATCTTTATGATTTTATTTCTATGCATGTCTTTTGTTTCTTCAATATTCCACCCATTAAATGATTCATCAATGTTCCAGCCATCAGGACTACCTTTCAGTGGTGGTGGGACTACATGGTCATATGAGGCAAGAAGCTGTGCTAGCATAGTTACTAATAGAGTTTCCCAACTGAGATAGACTTTTGCTGAAGGGCCAGAGTAAATGTGTCAAAACCTATTAAATATGGTACAGAAACCAAAAATAAATCCATACTGAATCAGTCATTGCCTGGGTCAACAAGGACTACATCAGTGTAGAGTTCCTGGACATTAGAGAAAAAAGGACCACAGGACTCAGTTCTTTTATTCTACACAACTAGAGCAAGTTACTGTGAAGCTACAGGAGAGCAAACCACAGCAGAAGAAATGGACAGAAGCAGAAAAATAATGGAATGCTGTTATAAAGCAAACTCATCAGCCAGAGATCACCAAAAGAGAATGCATTCCATCTGGACAGAAATATTCATAGAGGATGATGATGACAATGATAATCACGATTGCTAAACTGAGACTGAAGCAGCTTACAAAAATGAGAACAAATACAGATAAAAACACATAAGTAAAAGCACACACAAAGATGTTTTCAGACTTAAAACAAGAATCTATCCTATGGAGATCCTGGTGTTGGCTTTCCCAGAAGGGGAACATGACAGAAGCACTCCCCTCTGCACCAGCTGCCTGCTGGAATGGAGGAAGTGTGATGGCCCCACCTCTTCCTTCCACAGCACAGCCAGGCACTTTCCCAGGCTGTGCTGGGGGAGGAAGCACACCCACTGTATTTCTAGGACTTCTGCACAGCAGGTAAGTGTGTGTGGGGGGGTGGCAGGAGGGCTGCACAATCACATGGCATTGATGGGAAAAACCCATCAATGATTTACTCCGCAATTGCAATGGGAGGTGACAGGATCACGGCAACGTCATGCAGAACCATCATCACAGTCCTGTCACAATCCGATCACCATTGCAAGTTGGGAGGAGAAGGCAGAAAGGGTGTCCCTCTCTCTCTGGCCATTTCTGCACTACATTGTTATAGTGCTATTATTCCACTTTCAACATCCTATGGAATCCTGGGATTTTCATTTTAGGAACATAGGCATTTAGAATTCTCGCCCAGAGAGGTCTTTGGCCTCAGTAGACTACAAACCCCAGAATTCCAGAGGATGGAGAAAGTGGAATAATAGCACTATAACAGTGTAGCGCAGAAATGTCCTGTCTTTCTCTCTCTCTCACACACACACACACACTGGAATTGATTTTGTAGATTAGAGGATTTCAGGAATTATGCATACATTGGATATTTACTTTTTAAAAAGAGTGGACATAAAGAATGAATATAATGCTGAAGCCACTATCACTGAGTAATGATAGGAAGGTGTTCTTATGCCCAGCATTCAGAATTAGCCTACCACTGCTCAGTTACTGATAGCCTCACAATATTATTAAATTCACTCTTGAAAGTAACTTTCCAAGCTTCTCGGATTGGTTTCCCATTTCAATAGATGGACAAATCCTGCCACTACCACTAGCAGCACTGGAGCACTGAAACACAGTTTTTTCTTGGTCTACATCGGGAAGAATCAGCAAAGGAGAAGGAGACTAGGTTGCACATGCTTATAGATGGACCAAATTTTATTCTTTAAAAAAGTCCAATTCTTAAAAAAAATCCAAAAACAAATACAATATTGTCAACATTATATAAAAGAACAACACACATATATAAAATCCAACAAGTTCAAATAGCAGAACATTACACACATAACAAAGCTTATACATACCATGAATATAACAGAAATTTCTGGTGTTGCTACTGCACTCTCATTGGCTCCTATAGGTCTTAATGAGGATTTAGATCTTTATTCATTGTAAAACTATTCCATCATGTACAACAAAAAAACCTCACACCAGGTAATCTTGCAGCTAGATTGTACCAGATGTCCTTGAAACTGGTCACACCACTTTCTCTAGTCTAATCCATGCGCTCAACCGTCTGAGGAATTGTGCAAATACCAAAAAAATCTGTAGTTTATCCCTTTTGTTACATATCAGTCTGGTTCTCAAGGAGAGTGGAATGGCAACTCCATAAATTCCCATTTGAACTTGTTGGATTTTATTTATGTGTTTTGTTTTTTTTATATAATACTGACAATAATGTATTTGTTTTTAATACAGCCCCTGAAGAAGGCCAAACAATGTATAAACAGGCTGAAATGCATTGGGCTTTTTTAAAGAATACAATTTGGTCCATTTATAACCATGTGAAGCCTAGTATCCATCTCCTTTGCTGATTCATACACATGCTTTCCAGTATTTGTTCCTGCTCCTGCAAAGGTAAGAGCCTTTTTTCAGACTTTATCAGTCCTAAACACCAGTGATGTATTTAAGTCTTTTACTCCAAGTCCCAAGTCAAGTCTCAAGACTCTACCTTCCAGTTTCAAGTCAAGTTTCAAGTCCTTACAAGATACTTTCAAAGTCAAGTCTTGAGTCAAGTCTCAAGTCTGGGAACCAACTTTACATTCCAACCTATATTACAGAATTTCTAGACAGAGTCAAATAAAGCGAGTTTTAACAATTTAAGTAGAGTTGGCCCTCCACTTTTGTGATTTTTGCCATCTGCAGCTTTGGAAGTGAGGAATAGGATCCTTCTTACTTCCCATGTACAAGGCTGGAGGCTTTTTCAGAAGTGGGGAATAGGATCCTTCTTATTCCCCATTACTGAAGCTTCCTTCCTCCTCAAGCCTGTTGCCTGACACCTTTGCTGTTCCCCTCTGAGATATGCACCCTGCCCTCTGGCAGTGAGTCTTACCTTCTGCTCTTAGGAAAAGTTTTAGAAAGCTCTTCCTACATGAAGCAGGGACAGGCTGCTGAGCAAACCTCAAGCCCACCTCAAGCCCATTGTCTAACCCATTTGCTGTTCCCTCTAAGAAATGTGTTCACACTTTGGGCTTGAGACAGATCATCATGTAACCAGTAAGTTGTAAGGTTTCTGGATGAATGGGTTATGTTACTGAACTGAAGGCAGCAAGTCAATCACTAAAAATATGCAAGTCTCAAGTCAAATCAAGTCAGTGTGTAATTTTTGCCAAGCTAAATCCAAGTGGAGTCACTGAAGTGACTTAAGTCTGACTTGAGTCCAAGTCAATTGACTTGAGTCTACACCACTGGTAAACACATTGAGTGAACATGCTAGGGGAGAGGTGACAGAAGAATGATAATGGCACCTCATCCATAATTTATGCCACTATCTTTCCTGTACCAAAATATTGTGGGTACAGTTGTGGCCTTCCAGATGTTTTGCATACAAGTCCCATTTGCTCTAGCCAGTGAGGAATTATGTGAGTTAATGTCCCTAAATCTGGAGGCCAGAGTTGTCCACCATTGTTTTAAAAGGACATAATTTGATGTTGTCCACACACTAAATGAAAAAAAAGAATCCCTAAGTATCCATGCTGCAGCATGAAATACAATACGTAACATGGATTAGATCCAGATTTGTTGTGTTCAAGTGAGTAAATGGAAGCAGAGTTTCCTGCCCCACCCTCTAGATGGCAGTCTCAGTAAACTTGATAGAGACATTTTCAGAATACTGTATTTGCCAACATATAAGACGCGTCTGTGTATAAGACACACCCCATTTATACACTGGCAAATACTATTTGCTGGCATATAAGAGACACTGGCATATAAGACGCACCCCATTTTCAAACAGTATTTTTCAGGGGGGAAAGTGAGTCTTATATGCCAGCAAATACAGTAGCTATTCTTCCATGCACAGAAGGGTGAAATAGGTGTGGCTTCCCATGGTCTCTCTTAACCAGCATATCTGGGCAATTTATCAGTTAACGGGATGATTATGGTTTGAAGGTGACATGGTGGCCTTCTCTTCCTATAGTACAAGACTGCCAAAAGCCATCTTACCTTCTAGCTCTAGCTCTACTTGGTTCTCTCCCTCTAGCCTCAGACAGACCATTAGTTGTCCAATAAAATAATCAAAACAAAGGTGCTGACTATTCCCCGTGTATGATATTCAATCAAAACAAAGATCTTTTGATCTGATGTCACTCTCAGAGACTAGCTGGAGTCTTTGCCTGCCATCCTAATTGCATCTTCCAGGAGTTTATTATAGGTCACATCTGCTCACATGTCACAGTGCTACCAGAAACACTGGTGTTTTCATCCCTTATCTTATTTCCATTTGAAGTGGTGTTTTGCCCAGACTTAAACTGCTACCAGGTTCTCAACAATACATAAACTCATATTCTAATCCATCTATCTTTCTGTATTATATCCTATACCCTATATGCTATTACCTATAAGTCACACTAGGGAACACTCTGAACTTCATAGGTTTATTCCCAGACTGCAAAGCTGGCAACCAAAAATACATGGAAGATCCTAGATCCAACTCTATAAATATGTTGTGGTACTACTCTTTTGTTGAACTGGGACAAAGCCTTGAAAAACAAACTGGATATTATAAAAAGCACAGGCATTGATCTAATGATTTTAAAATGTATTGCTCCTATAAAGGAGTATGTTCAGTGATATAATTAAATTCTATTGCTTGCTAATGTTATTTGATGATAGGACAAAGTACCGCGCAATGATGCAAACATTAAATTGCCATTTTATTGCATCAGTGAAAAGTCTTGGAAACAATAGTACTATTATTTTTTTCAATATGAATGGAAGAAAACAGGAGAAATATAAAATAAGGAAATTGCTTTTATTCAAGTAGTTCATTTACCAGCTGATAGTATCAGAAATTTTTGGCAGCTCTACCAGGATATTACACATCCCCGTTTCCCAAACTGGTAATTATTCACAAGTTAACTCTCAGGAGCAGATCTCGAAAGTTACTTTTAAGAAGAATGAATATAATGATGTATTGAAACAATAAAATGACATGTTAAAGCAATCCACAACTGCTCTGCATTACAGATCATCCTATCACTGCTTATTATGAAAGCCTTCAGCATACCAATACAGACTTTTTAAAAGTAACTTTTCAGGAATCCATTCTTACAGTGGATTCATAACCAATATATCCTCACTATTATAGATTTTGCATCGGTGAGAACTGGTCAGGGGGCAGGGAATTCCTTTCTAATAGACTGTAAACACAAGCATATTCCTGAAACACAAACACAGAACAATTCAACCTTAAATCATTATACCCACAGAAAAGTACAGAACAACAAACACTTACAATATTGACGAGTTCAAAGCTCAGTTTTATTCACAAATTAAATTAGATTAGTGTTTCTCATGCTCTGAACTAGGACTCATCGCTGGTTCTTAGACCAATTTTAGATAGGCCATAGTAGCTCAGTCCTCCCAGTATCTTTTTACTTGATCATCACACACTGTGGTCATACCACAGAATTTTAACTGGACCAAACTAGCAGCAGTTACCCATCCACGTAACATGTAGGCATATGTAAGAGCTAATTAATGCTTTAGCAAAGAGCAAGGGAAAGGAAGGAACAGAAGTCAGAAATGAAAGCAAGAAAGAGAGAGAGAGTCACTGGCTGAATGTGAAGTAAAGAACAGGAAAAGTTGCCATTCATTGTTTGTATTTTACATTTTATTATGTAAAAAGTTTTATTGTGTAAACTGTCTTGAAGAGGCTTTCCTTGGATTTCTGTATAAATATATTTTAATTAATTAATTAAAATATGAGGTATAATGCAGAAGAAGATGATTTATATTCAGTGTTTCAGTATAAGGCACAATGATCTAGATTTCTGAACTGGGAATTGAGAATGTTGTGGAAGAAGGGGAATTAAAACATAGAGCCTCTAGAACATTAAATTCTCTGAAACTGGAGGTTGATGCTGTATTACAACATAATTATCAATTTGACTTTATCTCAACTACTCTGAAGGCACCTTAATTTATTTCTCATTATCATCAGGGGACCTTGGGAATGGTAGTTCAGAGCTATCCAGCAAAGAATTCTAAATACCTAAAGTAGACTAGAAATCACAAAATTTATTAGGATGGAACTATATCAATTAAAATGCTATCAAATTAATATAACCGTGTAGTGCAGATACACCTTAAGTCATGATACTTCCAGAGCCTGTACTTCACATGAAGAAAACTGAAATATGGAATTCCTTACTAAAAGGAAATTGCTGTGGCAGACTTTAGCATTTTCCAAAAAGGAATCTGATATCATTTTTTTAAAAAAATGTTATCAATAATTGCCACCTAAATATGCCAAACTCCATCTTTGTCTGCCACTATTTTGTGTCTGTCTCCCATGTTGTGAATGCAGCTCTGCAGTCATTATCAGCTACGTAGCTCCCACATCATTGGGATAGTAAAATCTAGGCAGCTTTTAGTTCAAACTTGAAAGAGCTTTCCAAGGTACTGAGTCTATTTGGAAGATAGGGCTCAGCACCATGGAGAGTTCATTTAAAGTCTGGAATCCCAGGTTGGTGCCATCTGTAGATTTTATCAGCATGCCCTCTATTCTCTCATCCTAATCATTTACAAAGATAATGAACAAAACTGGGGCTCAGATAAAACCTAAAAGTACTTTTTCTTGTTAATCCCCCCAGAAAACCCAAATTTGGATTTAGACCATTGTGACCAGGCCTGTTTCTTCTCTCTCAGATGGGTAGAGCAGCTCCCCAAAATATGATAAAGCATACTGTCAATTCACACACACAAATCTGCCTTCCCCTTTAAATTCTTCTGTGAGCAAAGAGTGAGATGTTTCAATGGTTAATCCAGAAATCTTTAGAGTTTTATGGCAGTGTGTTTTCTACTTGGGTGTTATATACTATATATTACTCAGCTGAGTCCAAATTTATTAAAAAAAACTATAATCTTTTTTAAAATAACAAACAGAGGAAAGAATTGGAGTTCATGTGTAGTTCAATCAAATACAGTCCTTCAAAGTTCTTTTAAACAGTGTTGTTATATCTTGAAATCTTCATATAAGCACCAGTAACACAAACAGCCCTTTGGCTACACTATCACCAAAATATCAACCTTCAAATCTAGGTTACACTTTCTGACTAGATTCAGAAATGGTCTGATTTCTCTTCTGCCTCTTTCTCTAGCCTTTCCCTGAGAAACAAACCCGCTCACTCCAACATCCTCCCTCGGCTAACTGAGGAACCTTATTCCGGAGCTCTCTCCAGTTGAAGGACTGCCAAAACCAATCAGTGTGTCTTTTATATATATATTCTTCTCTCAAGCGTCCAGCCACTTCCTCACATTAGTGGGCTGGGTTTCACTCCTGAGCAGCTATTCCGGTTGCCTGGCAACCTGTTGCTAGGTTACTCCAGCATTCAGGGTAGCCACAGCCTCAGAACTCTGTTGCAGACATCAATTAATTGTACTTCCTGCCTTGACATTCCTTTTATGTCACTGGGTATAACTTCTAGTTGGTCATTTTTGCAGAAGTTAAACTTAGCCATCTGAACAACAAATCCTGGAATGTATTTTAGATGGAAAAGCAATACCTGCTAATAGTGAGATGCAATCACTTCCATTGCGGCTGTTGCCTTTCAGCTGTTTCTTCTTTGAGAGAAACTCTTAAATCCAGGCCATTTCTGCACTAGACTGTTATAGTGCTATTGGCCCCTCTCTAAACTGCAAACCCCAGGATTCCATAGAATACTGAAAGTGGAAGAATAGCACTGTAATAGTCTAGTGTGGAAATGGCCCCAGTCAGCTGACAGAGGGTGTGTACTATAGGTCATGTTTATATTTCGTTGTTTCCTAAGGCTATGCTGACTACCCTAAAAGATTCCACAGCCTGGTGCATTGCAATGGGATGCTGTTGCTGTTGTTATGTATCCTCAAGTTGTTTCTGACTTATAGCAACACTAAGACAAAGGCATCACAGGGCTTACTTGGCAAGATTTTTCAGAGGGGTTTTGCCGTTACCTTCCTCTGAGGCTGAGACAATGAGTTTCCATAGCTGAGCAGGGATTTGAATCCTGCTCTCCTGAAATCCTGGTCCAGCACTCAAATCAGTTTACTACACTGGCTCTCCATTACACTGGGGCGGAAATATTTATTCTAAACTTTGTGCAGGATCAGGAGAATCTGTAGAATTTTAAAGTGACGATAATGCTTTCTTATTTTACATTTTTAAGCTTAAAGTTTTGGGGGAAATGCTACTTAATATCTTTAGGACACAAAGGCTTCTAAAACATGGACAATATGTTCACATAAATACTAGTAAAACATTCTGAGCTTGCAAAAAAAAAATAATACGTGTGAAATATATGCTAATTACAAGAATGAATGTCAAGGGCTTTGCTGAGTCCTATGATTATCCCAGTGTGTAGTCACTAAAAAGATGCAGGGAAGGATTATTTCAGATGGTTTCTGGTACGTGGAGTTTGTAATATTCAGAATAAACAGCTGGTGTGGTACATTGGTTAGGATGGTAGACTGGGATATAGGGCATCCAGCTTCAACTAAGAAACATACAGGGCCAGACATTTTCCTTTTAGTCTAACTTACTTTACAGGGTAGTTATGCAAACAAAATGGGAGCTGAGCAGAAAAACCAAGTATACATCCCTCACCTCCTTTAAGGAAAGGTGTGATAACACCTTTGCTTCAGCTGCTGATAATTCAACAGCAGTAACAGTTTATATCAGAGGATGAAAAATTGAAGGTAGATGCTATTTCTAGGTTTAAGTTTTTAAATGCAGCTGTTTTTATCAGTGGATGCTAGGCATCTTATGCACATTTAACCAAAAGTCCCTTGTACTTAATTGAGTAGAAGCAATAAAGATTTACTTTCTACTTTAGTACTGCTGCCTTAACATGAAAATGTGTTTTAAATAAATTCAGTATGAAACTGAAGAAATTAATGGAAACAAACTCCCTTGCATCATTTTCAGTATGGTATTAGTCCCACCCTTATAACCATACGCCTGATTTATTTTCTGAGTTCATATTCTGTCCCTTGGATGACCTCAAGCAGACAGCAATGAACTTGGATGGATAGCTTCATATGGGCTGAAATCTCACTTGCACTTTTTAAAAATGTCCTTCCAGCAAGGTCAAAGATAAACTTTCATTGCCATCCTATGTATATATACTTGGAAGCAAGCCCCAAGTACACCCTGAGAGTAAATTTAATTTAGCTTACTCACATGTAAATTTGTAGTTTTATAGTCTTTGGGGAGAATCTGGTAACAAACAAACTCCAACACACATGCTAGAAACATCTGCCATATCTTCTGCACAAGCAGGGCATAAATAATTCTTCTTTCAATCTGAATATGATATTCTAGTGAAGTAGGGTTACCAGAGAGGAAAGTGGAGAGGTCTCATATACCTCTAATGTTTGTGTAGAAGAAGGAATTTTAGCAGATGTTGCTTGTTATGCAACCAGGTAAAAAAGCAGCAGCTGCTGAAATTTGCTCTTCTACGCAACCATTAAAGCTGACGGAGCCCTTTCCGTTCTCTGGAAACTCTAGAACACCTTTTACAAGCTTTCTTTCCTGCTGCTTCAAATTCTCTTTACCAAGATTGTTTTAAAACAGGAAGGCATTAAATATCCTCCCTTCCCCCAGTGGAATGTAAAAATCAGGAGTTTAGCCAGCTCTTTTCAAACTGAATAAACAAAAATAAAATTGTGTTGGACAAGTTAGCAAGATGTATACTGAAACACATGTCCTCTTGTTTCTCCTTCATTCGTCCCATTTTTAATAGAAAGAACATATCCACTGGATGCAAGATCTGATACCACTGACTTACTATACCCTCCAACATTTCATAGATGAAAACTAACATGTGCCCAAGTAACATCAGAGTGTGGTCAAAATGGCAAAATTATTAGTGAGGAAGAACAGACAAGCTAGGAGAAAGTAACTGCAGTTTGCTTTTGCTTCAGCCTACTGAGAGGCACAAGATTACACCACCTCTTCTCCTTTTTCCTGGAGTGAGTTGATTGAATGCAAAGTATTTTTGCACTTTGCAGCAAATGAAGATAAAGAAAGGGAAAGAGGGAATAGGAGGAGAAAAAAACCCTAAGAGGTTTAAAAACAGATGAAAAGGTAGAATGATAAGAATATTGATTGCGACTATCTGTCAAATAGGTAAGTGTGATGTACAAGTGGTTGTTATCCCTACTCTCAACACAGCTGTTTTCCTTTTCAATATTCTTCTGTCAAACCCACAAGCCAGTCTTTTTTGAACACAGAATTATGATGAATTCTTTTGCCTTGGAGGAGGGGGGCGTCTAGTGTCCTTTCTCAAAATCCTGATAGCTAAAATGCACCGTAAATGTTATTCTGATTTGTGCTGCTTTATTTTGTTTGTTTAAAAGGTGGAGGTGGGTTGCTACAACTGTAGATTTCCCGACCCTTGCCATTTCAGTAGAGAGACATTCTGGCCTAGGTGCAAGACCACCACAACTGCTTCTGTTCACTTTGCAGAGCTAGGGCTTCGTAGCTAGTTAAGATACTGAGGTGACAGAATTTCAATGCTTTTAGGGTGGAAAGTGCCACTCTAGAACACAAGTTGGGTTTTTAAAATGGTTTTCTGTCATAACAAAAAAGAAAAACTCTGTTTGTTTGCTTGCTTGCTTGCTTGCCCTTTTTTTAAAAAAAAGGATTTAGGGAGAATAGTTCAAACCTGTTTGCACCTTGTTATGCTAATTTCATCTTTAATTAGACTATCCATACAGAAGAACATTCAAATGTATGATCACATACTTCTAATCTAAAGCGGTCCATTCTGCCACCTCAGAATTCCATCACCTTATTCTCCTGCAGGTGTAGTTAGGCTTGCAGACAAAAATTGCAAGCTGAGGTGGTGAGGCGTGATACATTATTGTATAGACTCTACATCCTCCACAGGGAAATAAATATGCACATAGGCAAGGGAAGCACCACTTCATTAAATCACTGGTTGGTCCATCCTAGCTCTGGAAGAAGACAGAATATGGATATTTGTGGTCACTAGGGCCATATCCACACTAGACTGTTATAGTGCTATTATTCCACTTCCAACATCCTATGGAATCCTTGGGTTTGCCTAAACTGCAAACCCAAGGATTCCATAGGATGTTGGAAGTGGAATAATAGCACTATAACAATCTAGTGTGGAAATGTCCTAGGTCTCCTCCCTGGTGGCTATAAGCCTGTGTTTAGCCATGCTGAAATGGTTGTAACTAGGATTTTGGAAGATTTAAATAAAATGAGAAATTGAAGAGCATGGATGAGTTGGAAGAGACCAAGAAATAACCTGAAGCTGAAATTACTCAAGGCAAGGCTGAGGAGGCTCTGAAGAAGAACAAGACTCCTGAAACAGCCTTCAGGAAGCCCAGAAGCATACATAATAACTTATGGCAGAAGTCTGGGAAAATAGTTGTGGGACCAAGTTTTAAAATGTCAAGAAGAATTCAGGAAAATTGCTGTAGGGTTTTCATGTTCAATAAAATAATCCAGCCCTCAAAGTACAGTCTGTAGTTAAACGAAGAGGACTTTGGCTAGTGACTAGTGACTGAATACGGAGTGGCACAGAAGAGCTATCCTATTCTGTAGATTCTATGTTTGTTATATTCTACAGAATATTTTACAGAATATAACAAATACTTCAAGAGTTGCTTTTATTTTTTAACTATAAAATTTGCTGTATATTCACTTATTTAATATTGACAGAACATCTTCATTTGTCCTAAACTTTTATCCTAGCATTCATTTCTGTGCTCAGTACCAAAGGCATAAAAAGGAATTGTAAATTTAAAAGGGAGTAACTTACATGGTGAGTATGGTATCACACAAAATCCTCCATGCTGTAGTGGCAAAGCTACCAGAGATAATAAAGGAATAGCTTCCACAGCCCTCAAGAGAGTATTGTCCTATAAGACATTTTTTAAAATAAGTACATAAACATAGGATATAAGTACATAAACATGTCTATATCAACTGAAACATTATTCATATCTACTTGGAATTAAATAGTACTGAGTTAAATGAGATATAGTTCCAGATAGGCTTGTTTAGGATGGCTGTTAAAAGAACTTTTAATAGCCTGGTTACTCTGATATGTTGATTTTAGCCAATGTCCCACAGCAGAAGCAGATTACGTTCATTTTCCATATGGGTTAAAGTCTCGTTCAAGGACATCAGCGATATTTTAGGCGAGTTTTTATTATCATTTATGGAGTCTCAAATTCTGGTCGCTTCCAATATTCTTGAGAAGCACTCTATAAAGCACATGAAAATTACTTGTCTTTGGAAAGAGGGAGAGATCAGAAATCTCAGGTCTTTGTGTAAATCACTAGGTATCCGCTGAAGTGTTCAAATACCATGGTGATGAGAGAGATAAAAATAAGACAAATTTCACAGATTAAATAGCTAGACCGAACTCCCTTTTATCTGTGGAATTCTTCCTTCTCCCAATCTCTTGAGATTCACACACACTGAATTCACTAGCAACCAATATGTAAGCTATATGAAATAAAGCAGACTGTTGAGAAAGGTCAGGGTACAGGTATGTGGGCCATGTCTATGACATTATTATTTTATTGCTATTTCTGAAACCTGTTCAAATGGTGCCTTTCTTTCTTTTTGTGTAAATCACTACATTACATTGTTTTCAATCCAGTTTAATTTATAGTCTTGATACAACATATAATTTTTACATTTTCATGTTTTCTATTTTAAGAGACATATTCCTATTTCATTTCTGATACTGTGTCAAGTTATCATAAATCTGCTCCCTGCCTCTTTTAGAAACCCAATTAGCTATGTAATGTAAAAAGATGGCCTATTTTAATATTGAGGCTTCTCACCAGTGATGTATCTTGATTACCCAGGTAGATTAAATTTAAGTGCAAGAGTTATTTGGGCAAGCAACCAGACTGAAATAAGAGCAAACATAAATATGATGCAAAACATTATGTAGGGTAAATTAGATATGCTCATCAGACATCAGATCAAGGTCTTGTTGTTTTAAAAATATGAACTACCCTTGGCTTACAGGTTTAGTCTACATCTTTTATTTTCCTTTCCTTTCCTTTCCTTTCCTTTCCTTTCCTTTCCTTTCCTTTCCTTTTCTTTATGTCCAATGCCTGGTTTACATAAATTTACACAAAAGAGTAGACAAAGGACAGTCTGCATCTCTCCTTCCCCCTGCACTTTAATTAATTTTGGTTACATATTGGCCAATGGTCATCCCAGAAGTCTCTGGATATGATTGGTATGTCAAGCCTTTTTTTGGACATGGCAAACCTCATTTGACTGTGGTGATATTCTTAGAAATGCGTTGGCCATTTTTTTAAGGGGGGAAGCAAAAATGGAAGGTGTTGGGCAAGTTTTCTCCAAGGTCCAAGGGAACTGGTCAAACCTTTCTCCTGTTCATCCTGCTGTAGAAGTTGCCAACAAGAAGATGTTACTGCAGAAATGAGGCAAGGTAATTGCCTGTTTCAATACCATCCAAAATATAAAAGTACAACTCTCAGTCAAGTATCTTAGAATTCAACAAGAAACTATGATACCAGGTTGATTATGTGGAGATGCTTATTTCTCAGGCCATTTCTGCACTAGCCTGTTATAGCGCAATGATTCCACTTTCAACATCCTCTGGAATCCTGGGGTTTGCAGTTTCGGCCCCTCCTGAAACTGCAAACACCAGAATTCCAGAGGATGTTGAAAGTGGAATCATGCGCTATAACAGGCTAGTGCGGAAATGGCCTCAGTCATTCAAACACTACTTGAATGCATAGCTTTTACAGAAGGCTTTAGCTTCTGTGAAATAACTTTTACATAAAGCATTCATACACTAGTTGTTGTTTTGAAAAGACTTACATAAACAAACAAACCAACCTTATGTTATCTTTAGGACCAATTATATCATAGCTCCAGCATGTGTACCAGGCTGAGCTGATTGTCAGCATTAGGTGAACTATGGATGTAGACAAACAATGAGGAATTTAGCATCTCTCTATCTAAGATGTTATCTTTCAGGAACCAGTAAATGAATAGAGAAAAGAGAAGAAGCTTGCTTAAGTACACTGATTTCAATAAACTCGAGGATAATAATAGCCAACTGCACACTGCTTTGTGAATATAATGAAGAAAGGATGTTGATCAGGAAAATGATCGGCTCAAATGGGGGATAACTGATTTAGAAATTTATATTTTAACTGAGGCAGTTTGGCTGGCCAGAAAGCAGTCAAGGATAGCACAAAAGAGATTGACTTATTAGTACAGATAAAATAACCGTCCTTTAGTCAAAGAAAACAGGAGATCATAATGCCAAATATGGTAAATAATGCAACATATTGTGCCATAGAATTACACAACAACATATTATTGAATTTGTCACCCCAGCAACTTTTCATTAGGCCTAAGCAGGTCAGAGAAACAAAGACAAATAGCTCTGAATACAACCCAGAGGACTTCACTACTGCTACACAGGGACACAAATAATAATAATAATAAACATGTTTTTACCACTTGATGTTGATGTACGATGAAAAATAATGTCTCTGGGATTGCAGTTTGTCCTCACTTTCACCAAACATATCTTAAGTGGCTATGGCTACTCAGATACTTTCCTCACCATTCATAGTTAGCTAATTAATTTATTGATTTATATCCTGTTTTTCACTTCCAACATGAGGAAAAAAATGGAGGCTCAGTTTCTCAAAATTGAGGAGTGAAATAAAATAATAATGAAAATATCAACAACACTGGCAAATGTAAAAAAGACAGAAATACAACTGAAGTACAAATGGAAAGCCAGAAAGGTTAAGAGCTTGTTACAAGAGAACAATTTGCAAATGACATTGGCAAAATGGGAGATGCTCTAATGTTATATGCTGAGGAGTTCCTAGAAAGGTTCTTCTCAGTTTCAGAAACATATAGGAATAAATTCAAGGACCACACTAATAAGCATAATCAATATCAGTTTCTCTACTTTTCCAGCCCAAGTCTTAAGACAGGTTTTCTCAGATACTTCTATAACTTATTTATTTATTTAAAAGTTTTATCCTTCCCTGTATCTGAGAATTTCAGGGCTTCTACAAATATAGTAGAGGAGGAGAAGGAGGACAGCATCAGCTATATATAGGAGAAAGGGCATGTTTGATGGACCTCTGTAAAAGAGATTAGATGCTAAAATAAACACAGGACATGCAAGCTGAGGAAAAACAACTGATCATTCCAATTGCCTATATCCTGGCTTAGTTACAAATAAGATACAGCGACTATAGAAATTACTGAAAAGCTTATCACAAAATGTGAGTTTTGTGAAGGAGTTTAAGGCCATTTCTGCACCACACTGTGATAGTGCTATTATTCCACTTTCAACATCCTGCGGAATTCTGGAGTTTGTAGTCTACTGAGGCCAAAGAGCTCTCTGGCTGGGAATTCTAAATGCCCCTCCCTAAACTGCAAACCCCAGGATTCCATAGGATGTTGAAAATGGAATAATGGCACTATAACAGTTTAGTGCAGAAATGGCCTAACAGGCATAAGAGGAGTGGTGATAACAAAGGTGCTCTGGGAGACACTTTCTTCTCCTTCAACATCTGTGTTTTATTCCAAAGTTCATTCAATTGAGGGAT
Organism: Ctenosaura bakeri; assembly: GCA_948474755.1. NCBI lineage: Eukaryota > Metazoa > Chordata > Lepidosauria > Squamata > Iguanidae > Ctenosaura > Ctenosaura bakeri. Next base: position 372,425 of record CAOLHI010000980.1, read on the forward strand.
GCCATTAATTCAGGTAAGATTTACAGAAATGGGTGAAGAAACACAGTCAATAGAAATGTCAAAACTCTATTGCTAAACTAAATCAGTGCATTCAAGGTGCTGATTTTGTCCTTCAAACACTAGAATGGTTTAGAACTATTTGTCCATATGTATCTGTCATAAATTGAGATCTTTAGTAGACCATCTTTTGTGAGAAGCCCTGCTGTGATGAGGCAGGTAATTACTACAGCACCAGAACCTTCTTTTCATTTCTCCAAGCTTTTTTGATGCAATTTCAGTCTCATGGATTGTTATCATACAAATTTTGAGATCTTGTAGCTTATGCATACTAGAATTATTTTACTGTGAAAAGTGTAAACTGCTTTGGTACATGATGGAAGAACAGTAGAAAAACTTTTATTATTATGTGCGTTTAAGTCACTTTAGACTTACGCAGACCCTTAGGCAAACATATCATGGGACTTTTTTTGACAAGATTTGATCAGAGTTGGTTTGCCATTGTCTTCCTCTGAAGCTAGAAATGACTTTCTCAAGGCTACCCAGTGGGTTTTAGTGGCTGAGCAGGGAATTGAATTCAAGTCTCCCAGAGCTTTAGTCCAACACGGAAAGTAATATACCATGCTAGACCTCAGTACACCTAACTATATTAATAAAAGTTGGTGTGTGTTGTGTGTCTATCTATCTATCTTCATCACAGCTCCAAAACAGTGAAATCTAGACTTCTGAAACTGAAGACCTCTGAGGATGTGCAACTCAGGCTATTTATCTATAGCAGTACCACATTAAGTTATTGGGTGACATTGAGTTACTAGATGGCAGCCCACAAATCTTTAAGATTTGGTCCAAATGCTTGCAGCTGGTTTTGGGTTGGGCATCAGAGAACAGGAGTATTTGAATTCTTGGTTTTCTCACTGATGGAACACAGATCCCATTTCTATGTAAGCAGCCTGGTGAACCTTAGGGTTTTTTTCCTCTGACTTAGACAGAGGCCCTTTTTGCACTGTCCTATTAAAACGGTGCAGAGCGACCTCCAATGGTCTTCTGCACCGTGGAGTGGACTGGGGCGGACTACTTTTTGTAGTTCCACACCTCAGTCCACTCCGGAGCGACCGGAACTGGTCGCGCAGCGTGCTTTTTAAAAATCTCTTTTAAGAGGTTTTTTATAAGTATGGAGCGTGTGACCCCGTGTTGCTCCATCACCACACTCTGGTGCAGATTTGCAGGCACGCCCTAGTACATGCTTGCAGATCTGCCAGGGGCGGGCTTTAGGCTGGCGAGCTTCTCTGGTTGGTGGAGAGCCTTCCACCAACCGGAAGCCGCCATTTTGGACGCTGGAGCAGTGCGGAGTGACGAGCTCGCATTGCTCCTCGTCCCGATGACCCAAATGGACCCACCAAAAAGCCGGTGAGTAGTGGCGGGAAGCGTTTCCCTCGCTGCATGCGGAAAGGGCCAGAGATGTATATGTGTGTATATAAATATTGTATATGAGTATATGTAAAGAGAGACCATCAATGGCACTATCTTTCTTCTGGGAGGGTCCCATGGCTTTTGCTGATGAGCCAGACTAAATGTGCCAAACAGCGACTGGGCAGCAGCAGCACTAGTGGAGAGTGACACTGACAGAAAATCTCTCAGAGATAGTGGCAGTGAAACCATAGCTATAATTTATTAGTACTGCAGAGCTTTTGACCATGTTTAAATTCACTGAAGAATCACAACAACTAAATTAGATGTCGTCCCACCCCCTGGTGCCCGTATGACCCAAACATAAAAATGACAGTGCTTTTGAAACAGTCTACTTAGGACAAGGGCAATCTTTAGCAGGATGACCTGTGTAAGTCAAACTGGCAGAGTTTGGAACCTCCATTGATTATTATTGTTGATTCCTATGAACCGTAAACTACTGAATCTCCCCCATCCTCAGGTATGTGCAGGACTGGGATTTATAATACTGTTGTCATTATTAGGGCCCATGACTGGATAGAATGAATTCAAATTCTGTTGTATATTTGTATTCACTGTTCATGGAAGTGATAGAATCTTAAAAGGTAATGAAAATTCAAATATACATTTACTGCTTATTATAAAATATTGCTTGCTGATGTGCAAATAACTTTTAATTGAATTCTTTATCATAAAATTACAGTTTGTGATTTTTCTTTTTTTTTTATGGTACAGAAGTTTTTCCTATCCACAGTCATCCATCCATCTCATATGTGATGGCAATTATAATGTGGTGACAAGGGGTGGGAAATATTAAGCTCTCCAGGTGAGTGTTATAGTTACAGGATACAAAGTTATTTGTTGATCTCTAAGTACATGAATTTTTATGTTCCAGTTACAGTCTTTAAAAGCCATCAAATGTTTGTCTCAAAGATCATGTACATGTTATCAATAATATCCCAGTTGTTGGTATCCTGGATGGTGACTTTGTCCCTTTGAATAATCATCATTATCAGAAACACATCTTTCTGAAACAAGTCTCTTTTTGTTCCTAAACAACCATCAGTATCAGTATAAGCCAAAGGAATGCGTCATCCTTTAGAAGAGGTTAATAGCTAGATATGTTCATCACTCTAGAGCATTATTTCCTTTTGTGAAAATAACCTTGGCTTTATTATCTTTCTCCTTACTCCCCGTTCCCCCCCCCATATTCAGTCTGTTCCAAGCTGAGTCACTGCAGATTTTGTTTTGTATTTATAGTTACTTCATTTTAGATGGAATCTTAAGAACATAAGAAATAACATTGTGCAAAAATGCGCTTTTCTTTCTGACTGCTCAGTGAAAACTCTTGGTTTATATCCTGGCCATGAGCAATCTTGACTAAAAGGACCTTTTCATTTATACATTTTGGTAGTTTCACCTTAGTCTCCTCATCTTTACCACATGATCCTCTTCCTTAAATATCTGTACAGGCTTCATGTTTTCTTAGGAGTTCAAAATAAGATTCTCTCCTGTTCTCTTTTTACATTTACTACTCAGGGATTACAGACCGCTGCCCCAAGTGGTGAAGGATATAATTGCAGCCTGTTAACTTGGAGCGTATTGACATTCTGACAGCTCAACGAGATTGCCTCAAAGTAGCCAGTTTCCTATTCTCTCTGTTTTGAATATGCAAACTCATTCCTGCATACTCATTGCATCAAGTCCTTTCTTGAAAATGCCAGGATTCCCTTCCTTTCTCCTTCCTTTTGTGTCTCACCTCTTCCACTGATTATGTGTCACATCCAGTCTGATGCAACATATCAGAAATTGATGTTCATCAAGTTCCACTGGGTCCTTTCTTAAATTTAGGAGTTGTAATCAAAGTGCTAAATTGGTTTCACAGTGTTATACTTATTAAACATTAGGATCATTTTCTTTTAGTGCCAACATTCCTCTTTCCCTCACCTGATCTCTGTTAAATCTGTGTCCTTGAAATGTTAGCTGTGTTTACTTGGTGGCCACATTTACTGAGTCTAAAATGTTGGAAACACACAAGACAAGTAACTGATACTTTTCATTTCAGAAAGTACTGGATTAATTTAAGTTGGCCTGAAGAGTGGAAATAAAAAGATTTTGATAACAGTGGGAGCTCCCAGGAAATACTTTGAGGAGAAGAAAATGTCATACGTATCTCCAAAATATAATTTGTTTGTATAGGAATAAAACCTGGCATTTCCTGAGACTCTCTTTAGCATCTGGAGGTGCCCACAGTTAGAACAGTTTGATGCTTCTTTCTATCCTTTGAAATCCTGGTATTTAAATTTTAAATTTTAAATTTTAAATTTTAAATTTAAAATGGTATTATTATGCAAATCAATTGAGATATATCATAGAGGGGGTTTCAGGAAAGGGTGATTTAGATTGGTTAGAGATAGAAGATATGAATATTGAGACAAAATTAGAAAATATATTTTTTAGGAATTTTTCAAAGAAAGAAATGGAGAAGATAGAAAATCCTTTTATAAAAAATATAATAGAAATATGGAAAAAAAATAAAAGAAAATTATTACCGAATATATCAATATTAACTCCGATAGTGATGATGGAAAAATTTCCAATAAATTTAAGAGAAATAATAGAGAAAGAAATAAAAAAACAAAAAATTTATAGATTAAAAGATTGGATGAAAATAATGATAAATAAAGATAGAATGAAAGAGAGATTGCAGGAAACTAAAATATCCTGGTTAAATTATATACAATTAGAGCAATGGACAAAGAGTATGAAAAGATATGTTAAGGATTTTAAAGAATATACTAAATTTGAACAAATTATTATTCAAAGAGAAAATATGCAAGAAAATGAAATACTAAAAGGTATTACAAGTGAAATATATAAAATATTAGCAAAAGAACAAGAAGAGGATTTTCTTAGAAAAATGTGGGAGGAAGAGATAGTACAAAATATAGATATACAAGAATGGAGAAAAATTTGGAAACAACGTCATTTAAAAAAATTATCAATAAGAATAAAAGAGAATTATTATAAATTAGTGTGGAAATGGTACTTGACTCCAGTGAAATTAAATCAAATAGATGAGAAATATTCAAGATTATGTTGGAGAGGATGTCAAGAAATTGGTACATATATGCATATGTGGTGGAATTGCAATAAGATAATGGAGTTTTGGCAAAAGGTTTTTAAAGAGATAAAAGAGATTATAGGATTAGAAATACCAGTATGTCCAAATATTGCATTGTTGTCTATATATGATAAGGTTGAGTGTACTCAAGTAAAGAAAGAATTAATAACAAATTTGTTAACTGCAGCGAGATTAATAATAGCAAAAAAATGGAAAGCAAATGAAAAATTTCAAATAGAGGAATGGTATAACGAAGTGTGGAAAATTGCAATTAATGATAAACTAACATGTAGAATTAGGTTTATGAAAGGTTTGGTTAAAGGGAATGATTTTGAAGAAATTTGGAAAATATTTTTGGATAAAGTTCTGAAAAGAGATAGTAATACTACCCTGTCAAAAGAAGAATGGCAATTTTGGAAAGTGGATTAAATAAAAAGTTGGCTCTGGGGGGTGGGTATTTTTTAGTTTTAGTTTTGTTTTTCTTTTATGTTGTATATTTTGTAATTCTTAGTAGGTGTGTGTGTTAAACTTGTGATTTATAGATTTAAATGGATAAGTGATGTCAATGTTTTTTTTAAAAAAAAAGTTAAAAGAATTAACAATAGAAATAGATTAAAGGGGATGTGAAAAATATTGAATTAAATGTGAAATTATAACAGTTGAACAGATTTATAAATTTAAGGGTAAAGGTGCAAAATAACAATGAAAGTTAGTATTGCTTAAGAGAAGAGAAAAAAAGAAAAAGAAAAAAAAATTTTTTTTTAATTCACTATTATGTATATCACATGGTGTTTAATTTTTTTTTCTTGTTTTGTATTTGTGATTCAGTTATATAAATAAAACAAAAAACAAAAAAAAAGAAATCCTGGTATTTGTAGTTTGGCTGACATATTTAAAATTTTATTTTGACAGCTCTAGTGCACTGGACTACAGTACCAGAGATCTCTAGCAAAGAATTCTGAATCGCCAAATTACAGACCCACCATTCTTAGCCATATCATGGTGTCCTGCTTCCTCAAAGAAACTTGGCCTTCCTCATCTGCTGCTGCTTATGCTTGGAACACCTCTTGAACATCTATGTGAGTTCTCCTCTTTTACAGGGTTTTGTCCAAAACAAAACCAATCAAGCTGAAAACTTTAAGCAGATCCCCAATTTCTGTTACCTTTCTCTAATATTTTGTCATGTCTTCTAGAACGGAATTTATCTACAGAGAAAATGTGTGAACAAATGCATGCTAAGACAAAAACAAATAAAAACTAATGGAAGTTATTAATAAAAGATCTGGTAACTGTCGTGGGCAGGGATGTAATCTCTGGTTTATGGAAGTTTCCTGCAAAATTCACATGGATGTAATATTTTCATGTATACTTCTCCCTATGTAGTATTTTTTTTTTTTGAAGGAAAAAATGTAGCATTAAAATTGGCCCTTCGTAGTCTTTGATCTGGATACAGTATGCACAAAACATGAAGGCTATGTGTGAGGAATGCTGCTGGTCAGCATCTACAGGGGGTGCTGGTTGTTTGAGGAGTCAATCCCCATTCTCAGCAAAAATTAAACAACTGAGCCCACTGTGTTTCTGCTTCAGCTTTGATCAGAAGTCCTACAAAAACTAATGTTATGGTGTTCAAAGATATGAAAACCTATTCTAGATCAGTGTTATATATGGGTAGCTTGGATGTATGGGTAGTCTTGGATGTTCTGAAAACTGAGTTTACATAACACTTGTAAATGATTAGTAAATAATAGATTCTGAAGAAATGTCTTTAAAGAGATGAATCATTCCTTTATGCAAGTCTTGTCCTTCAATATGAAATGGTATTCTCCAGAGAGAGAATTACTTCTTCATTAGCTGTTAGTGAGAGCTAGACCACTGGCATGGCCACAGTAAATATGACAAAAATTGTAACTTGGCACAAGTGTCATGAAACCAATACAAAGTTGTCTTAGGCCATTGCCGCACTACACTGTTATAGTGCTATTATTCAACTTCCAGCACCCTGTGGAATTCTGGGGCTTGTAGTTTACTGAGGTTCAAGAGCTCTCTGGCTGAGAATGCTAAATGCCCCTCCCTAAACTGCAAACCCCAGGATTCCATAGGAAGTTGAAAGTGGAACAAAAACACTGTAACAATGCAGTGTGGAAATGGCCCTAGACTGTCACTCCACTGATACAATTCTTCAGTTGGCTTCAGTCCATCCAAAACTAAATATTTGATTTGGTTGAAATGAAGAAATTCACTGGAGCCCTAGAAAGTCAATTAGTTGGTTTGGTTTCAATTAGCGTTTCTCACTACAGGATACATATGTTAATGTACCAACAGTTGAATCTATGCGGTTTTTCCATGCTGGGCAGTTGTAATATGATGGAGGTTGGCCACTCTCAAGAAAATTAATATGTGCCATTTTCAAGAAGGTGTTGGAAAGAGAATTACCTTATCAGAATCTTAACATCCTCCAGCCATTTACACTATCATTAATAGTGGTACCAGTTCAACTAAATTTTCCTTTCCTTGTTCCCCTGCTTTGAATCACAATAATATAGTAATTGTATTGATCACTAAGTATGGCATTTGTAAAGGATTTCCAGATATTACCAGTCTGGGTTTTCTATGGAACAGGTACCACAATATGCATTTGTAATTATTCTAGATTTTGGATAATGCTATTTCTATACACTACTGAAGATAAATAAATAACTTAAAAGCAAAGAGTTTCAAAAGGCATGACAGTTTTGAGGATTGAAAGTTAGCATAGTATTCTTATCTGAATCATTTTGTCTTGTATGGTGGCCTAGACAGTCCTTTGCGTTCTTATCTAGTGGTTCCCTTTCTCTCCAAAGTTACAAATGAATAATACAACAATAAACTAAAATACAGTACTAGCCTGCAGCCATAGTGCCATAGGTTGTGATCTTGTCAGATCGTATAAACTAAGCAAGATCTTATAAGCTAAGCAAGAGACTCTTGTCAGGACTTAGAGCAGAGAGATAAAAGGAGGAAAAATATCTGTGATTGTGTGTTTTAAAGCGTATGTCAATCATTCCATTCATTTAGTCAGGGGAAAGGGCTCCCCTACGAATAAGCTGCTTCACCATTGCTATACAACCAATATACCATTTTAGATGTTATCCAGTTAATTTAATTTACAATCCATGTTACTTTCTTTTGTTGACATAAGGCTCCTGGTTCCTCAGATGTGCTTTTCGTCTAGATTTCAGCCTGTGTCATGCATTCTTTCAAATGCTGGATCATCTGGCAGATCTCTTGTATCTTACTGTTTTCACACTTGATTAAATTGTATCTTTATGTTTTCACCTTTGGTGTAACAAAATCCATCAAATACCTAAAATGCAACTATGTTTAAAATCACAGAAGGAAAATCAAACAGCAGTATTTGTTGCTAACTTTTTGACAGCATCAAAAACTGCCAGTAGCAATTTTTAACTGATTGCTTTGAAAATGTTTGTCTATTAAGCATTGTACTCCCTTTTAGCTGGTTTTGCTTGTCCTCCACTGCATCAGCATAGAGTCAAATCTGCTATGTTATATAACACTATGATATCCTTCTATTCAATGTATGATCCATATTGGTTGGGATTATCCATACGATCAATCCAGGAAGAACATGAAGTAATGAGAAGAGGATATTATATAGAAACAGTAGATAATGTGGAAGCATTGTTGATGAACAGTGTAAGAAAATAAGATGAATTTTTGTGCCTCTGGTTATAAAAAATAGGCTCTGAAAGGAGATCATTTAATTTTATTGTCGTTGCTTCACCTGCAAAAAGAAAGAAAGAGAAAGAAAGAAAGAAAGAAAGAAAGAAAGAAAGAAAGAAAGAAAGAAAGAAAGAAAGAAAGAAAGAGAAGAAAGAGGAAAAAAGAGAAGAGAAGAGAGGTACAGTTTTCTACCAGGATTTAATCCCAGTGAATTTATTCGGACATGCATCTGTGTAAACAAAGCATTGAGCTATAAGACTGATAGTGCCTAGTCATTGCCAAATAAATGTAATAAGAAATATATTGACATTTAGAGGACAAGTTCCCCTTTGATGGGGCACCACTCAACAACACATACTTTGTATACAAACACACTGGTTTATTTGCTGGTATCTTTAGACAGTGCTGGGAAAGCATAAACAATAAAATCACATCCTATATAATATTCTGGAGACCTGCTGTCAGTCAGTATAGATAACACTGACACACATGGTCTGGCCCACTGCGGAGGTGTTCTAATGCATTTCCATGTGTTGTACAGTGACAACATGGTTACATTTGAGTTTCTTTAAAGAACAAAAATGATATTATAGAGAGGTTCTATCAATCTGGGTGTAGCATACCATTCTTCAGTACTGTTGATGACTGACTCAACTATACTCCCTCAGATACAATTAAACATACATACTTTTAAGTAAATAATTTAAGACTCTTTAGTGACTGGGAATCCCAGCCACTGAAAGAATGAGGGATGCTGAAATGTTTGAACTGTCCTATTTGGAGCACGTTTTGAGTTTGTGTAGACCAGTCTAACATGTCCTGCCATATGTTGACCGGTTTCATTTTGATCATGTCAGTTCATGATGTATCCCTTTAGCTTGCAGCATATCCCTAAACCTGTGCTATCACACTGTTGGAGTGAGGTTTTGTTTTTTTCCCCAAACTACGTAACTGGCATATGAGTTAGCTCCCCTCCCCCTTCTTACTTGGTATCATCTTAGAGACGGATATAGACATTATTATTCCATTGATAGTTACGAAGCAAAAAATGGTAAGAAACTAAACCCATATTTTATAAAGTATTATTATATAATTAAAGTATAGAGACTGGGGAATAACAGATGGATAATTCCAATCCAGTCAAGGGTAACTATTAGCGGCTTTACCAAAATGGGAAGCTTCTCCAAATTTCAGATGTCTGGAGAGTACCATGGTATGACCAGACCACTTCCTCAGATAAGCTTGGAAAGGGGTCTGTGACTTCCTTATCCCCAGCTTTTGTTTCTTATCAATGTGTTTATGTCTAACCTAACAAATAACGTCTATTAAACTTTCTTCCTTGAATGCAAATACAGTAAGAGGTGGAAATACTCAACACTTTCTTTGCTTCTGGCCCTTTCCGCAACTTACCTGTGTCCGGCGCGGGCACATAGGGATCACGTGAGCAGCCTTTCTGTCCCCACTGCTTCTGCTTTGCAGGAGATGCCTGCTGGCTGGCAGGCAACATGAAAGCTCTGCCTCTTCCTTCCACAGCGCAGCCAGGTATTTTCTCAGGCTGTGTTGGGGGAGGAAGCATGAGGGATACAGCTCCAGAGGCTCCGCATGTACAGTAAGTGTGTGTGGGGCCCTGGAGCAATGCACAATTGTGTACCATTTTCAGCTAAAAGCTGAATATGATATAGCATGCGATTGGCACCTGCTGTCCCTGGCAGCATCACACGATTGCGAGGACATCGTCTGAAATGCTCCTTGCAATTGCGTAATGCTCCAGACACCCTTTCACATGAGAAATGCCTTTTGCATGAGAAATGCCAGTCTTCTCTCAAAAAGAAACAGTGCTCAGCCTTGTTAAAATGGAGCAGATGATACAGTAGGGGAAAGGCAGCACAGAATAAGTAAAGATAGAGTTTTTGATAAGAGTTACAAGCTTGGTAGATGAAGGGAATACTGTGAATATAGCATATCTTGATTTCAGTAGGGTCTTTGACAGGGTCTCTCATGATATTCATGCAAACAAACTAGTAAAATGTGGGCTAGACAATACTGCTGTTAGGTGGATTTGTAATTGGTTAATTGACCGAACCCAAAAGATGCTCACTAGTAGTTCAATTTTATCCGGGAGAGAAGTGAATAGTGGGATGCCACAAGGTTCTGTCCTGGGCCCAATGCTATTCAACAATTGGATGAAGGAATAGAGAGCATGTTAATCAGATTTACAGACAGTAGAATATGCTGCCTTGGCATGTGGTGGAATCTCCATTTTTGGCGGTTTTTAAACAGAGGCTAGAAGGTCATCTGTCAGGAGTGTTTTGTGTTTTCCTACATGGCAGTAGATTAGATTGATAGTCCTTGTGGTCCCTTCCAACTCTATGATTCTAGCTGACATAAAATATACATGGCCATGCATATCTTTATATCAAACTGAAAATAATTCTAAATGACTGCCTTGTCCCTAATCCAAGATGTCTGTTGCTTCAAGGAGAGGTGGCTGGTAGGTTCCATGTAAGCAGGCTAGTCAATCCACTCTAATTTTTAGTCCAAACTTTTAAAGAGCTATCCAAGGTGAGAAGCCCTATCCCCAAAATTGGTTCAGGATCCAGAGTGGATTTACCAACTCTACATTGACATGGAAAGTACTAGCCACCACTTGTCTTAAGATAAGATCCAAAATCAATGGCAGACTTATGAACAAGTCCAGCAGTCATACACCATATATCTGGTAAGGCTGAGTTTTTAATTGGGATGCTGCACACACTCAGGAGACTGCCATTAAGATTATACTACTCTGGCATGATCCTTGTTTTGAAAGCCTATCATCTCAAGAGTTATACCTCAGTGTGGACCATGTTCAAAGCCAGTGGAGTGGCCCCTAGATTTAATACAGTTAGTTAATAGAATTAATACAAGTCTGGATTAGGAATAAGGAATTTCAGCTATGTAAATAGCAAATGTAAATAATGTTAAGTAGTGTTATGTTTGAGTGGCATGTGTGAACAGCTGGTGAAAAAACGGATGACTTATTCCATGTTATCTTACTATGAATGTGAGAGTTTATATGTGGATGCTATCTTAGGAAAGTTATTACTGTCATGGAGCAACAAACGAGATGTCAAACTTAAAGAACAGAATATGTAGATATGTCAAAAGCTAGCCATTTTGCCAATATGGTGTGAAAACTGCAGGAACTCAATAGAGGACCATTCACAAGATAGAGACATGCTGGCAGTTATCTGTCACTCTACTAGTTTTCCAAAGATGATGGCAAAAATGAATCCAGTTTACTGAAAGTAGTCCTTACATACTGTAATTTCAAGGAATATTCACCAATGCTCTAACTTCTTAGTGGTCAGAACAAAAGCCTAGAGACAGCAGGTGGATGAATGTTGTGAATGGAAAATAGTATAGGATGGTGAGAAGATCTGAACAGAGAATAAAAATGAGAATACATTTTTCTACCTATTTGCAGATGTTTTCATACAGAAACATTATGGTGCTTGATTTAAGTATATATGATAACTATGCTGCAAGAAAAAAATAGATGTGACTGTTCAGTGACAGTGCTTGATTTTCAATAGAGGCATTTCTTCAGATCTTAAGAAAACATCATGCATCCCAACCAGCTGCTCAGTGCCTTATGACCTATGCTGGGCAGTATACTAGCTAGACCATCAGCCTGCAGCATTGACTCCCTACCGTGTAGTTCACCTTTTGAATCAGAAATAGCAGAGCACTGGCTTTTATATGATTTTCTTTTGGACTAGCATTACTCTGTCGAATCTCTCCGAGTTGGATCCAACTGTTGGCAAGTGGCATGTTATTTCTTCTTCTTTTGCTGTAATTTCAACCATGGAACAACCAACAATTCTGTTTAAAGAACTTGAAATCAGCCTACATCAGTGCAGTTTTAAAAGTGCATAAGCAAGCTTTTTTATCCATAATGTCATAATGACATTCGAATCAAGTTACAAAGCAGCAGGCCATTTCAGAAAGACCAAAGGCTTAATACTGCAACTGCAACTGCAACCCAGATTTGCAGAAAGAAGTCAGGATCCTACACTGAAGCAGAAGTCACTTCCTCTTCACTTCCTGTTTCAAGAAGCCTTTCCTTCACCTAAATTGCCCTGGATACGCTGTAAAATGTGATGAAAATGTACCCCGCACTCCCATGGACGTTTTGGTGGCATTTCAGGACAAAACATTTCCTTGAAAAAGGTTGCAAAAATTGTTTTTTGACCCCTAGAGGGACCAAGATGCCTCCAAACATAGTAGGAATGCCCTCCACACCACATACAGTGCATTGGAGGGCATTCTGGGAGAGCTCATGCAGCCTACAGCCTGCAATTTGCCCACCTCTATTCTAAATGCACTTGCTTTTCTTTTATAGCTGTCTACACTCTTCCATTTTATAGAATAGGTAGAAAGATGATAAGATGTGCAATGGTTTCATGTAGAATTGCCGTGTCCATTGTGCAATCAGTTGTGGAATGATCCCATCTAACATATCTTGATATGTTTATGTTATACTAAAAGCCACAGAAATTTGGCCAAATTAGCTATCATAAAACAGCAAGCAGAAGTCTCAGATGCTCAGACACAGAATACAGAAACACAGTTCTATCTCCAAGGAACTGGAGCAAACTGCAGATGAACTGCTGAACCATTTTTTGCTTTATTTTCTATGTTCTCATATGTAGTGTTTCCCATTTTGGCATCTCCTAACATGGCCAACACACATTACTGGACTTGAAAAGCTGAAGAGATACTTTAGGATTCCATGACTGGGTTTCTTAATGCTGCATGGGTGCCATTTTGCATGTGCTTCTAGCTCTGTAGTTAGCAAAGGTGTTCTTGCCACACTGAAGTGCATGTGTACATATTTAACAAGTGCAGGATAGTGGTCCAAGAAGGCAATCCTGCTGCTGTAGTAGCTAGTGGTAACACTCGTATTGACTGCAATAAATCAGGGCTATAATACACCCAAATGTGTGTATTTCAAGTACTATGTATCCATAATAACCAATGAGCATCTCAAACATTGTTCCTTTTGTAGGTTTGCACTAAAATAACAAAACTGGGTGTTACAAATTAAGGATACAATCCTCCATGCAAATGCACGTTATTGATTAAATTTTTGAATATCTTCTCCCACTGAGTCAAGTTATTGATATATTTATAAGGTGATAATTTGATTGTAGTTTTCAATACTGTATTATCAATGTATATTTTTCTGTGAACTGCTTAATACTAAGAGATGTATGAGGTCTTGTTGTTGTTATTGTTGTTGTTGTGTGCCTTCAAGTTGTTTCAAAGCCTAAAGCAAATCACAGGGATTTCTGGGGCTGAGAGTATGTGATGCGTCAAAGGTCACTCAGTGGTATACATTCAACTAAACGATACATCCATGCCATGATGTAGATTAGGGTTTTTTTGTCATATGTGTGTGTGTTTGTGTGTGTGTGTTCACCATGGCATAGCTATTAAAGTAGCTTTACTATTTTCAATATAAAATAATCTGTCACTTTTTGAGGCAGAGGAGGTGTTTACAAATTCATACGGATACCTTGGTAATTTTCCCTTTAAGCCTACCTATTTATTTTAAAATGTACAGTTCTGCTGTTGATTTCCAAATGCAGTTGATAAGAGAGCAGCTGGGAGCAGTGCAAAAAGCCATAACAAATCTACAAAAAGAACAAAATAACTATTTTATTATTATATATTTTGAACTCCAATCAAAAAGGAAGCATTAGGCAACATACAAGCAGAGAGATGAACCAGCTATTTACTGTCATTTCCTAGGGAGAACTGGGATTAAAAGAAATGAGGGGAATGAAGGATTTAAATAAAAAGGTTTAATTAAAACTACAAAGTTTTCAAAGTATTTATCTGTATGAGATGCAAACAACTGAGCAATTCACATACACAGAAAATAATTAAACTGGAATATGATAAGAACAAACCAAAATGATGTAATCAATCTATGGTTCCACATGATAACCACTGGTTATGTAAGACTAATTTTATTGAATAATGTTTTGAAAATGTAACATAATGTCAAGTACTTTGCATTATTCATATATATTACGAGAATCCAAATGGAAACAATTACCATCATCTTTATCTGTGAAAAAAAGGAAAGTCGCAAATTAGTGAATAAGGAAGGTGGCACTAGGCATCCTGTTCTTCTACAAATTAATTTAGAAACAATATTGATTTCAATGAAACTTACTTTAAAGTAAGTATTATTATTGAATTGCAGCTCAATGGTCTGCAGCCCAATCCTAACTAAACATAATTAGAAGTTCACTCAGTCACTGAACTCATACGGAGATTGGCTTCATACTGAATTTGTTTGGGATTGCAGCCATAATCCTATTAGTTGCTGGGCTGGCACCGATTCCCCCTCAAAACTAGGGAAGCAAAATACACCAGATCCTGTTGCAGATTTTGCAGTGATCATCTCATGTATAATCTATACTCTTCGTTCAAACTCCATCCAAGGAGGGAGATTTAGGAATCAAGCAGAGCAGGAAAAGGTATTGCCCTTGCTAGCTCCTTTAACAACCATTTTGTTCTTTTTGTTTTGCATATGGTAACAGATCCGTATTACTTTGCACATATGCAAATTATATTTTCCACACAACAGAGGGAACCAGCCTGAAACTCACGGTGTGGGAAGTGAAGGGGAAGACTCTTGAGCAAGGAATGCAGGGTGAAATCCCAAGATAACCTTTTTTAGTGATAATTTAAGGAAGGGTTATGTGGTTGCAGTGTATCAGTAAATGGTTGCTGACACTTTTGATAGGAGTACATCCAGCACATTCCCTCATCCCTTGCTGTCTCAGAAGGTTTTCCTCCATACCAGCACCAGCCTTGTGTGGGACAGCACTAAGAGAGGGAACAGCTCCCCCTTTGCTCCCACCTGCCTCCTTTGGGCAGGAGGAAGGGTGTAGCAGCAGCATCAACAATAAGCCAAAATCTTCCTTTTCACAGCAGGAAGAGGAAAGAGCTTAAAACAAGACGCTGCATCGACAGGAATATTAAGAACAGACTACCTCCTGTGTGGGAAATGAAAGTATTATTGTTTTATTGGAAATGGGGGAAGGATCTGAAGTGACAGCGAGGATGCCCAGAGAAGTCCTGTGGCACCCTGAGCACAAACAGAGGCAGTTTGGGACTGTAGACCCCTTCGTACACGCACACACATAACGAAGTGGTCGCGACCTGCCTCCACACGCACAAAACCCGTTTTTTAAGGTGTCTTGGTCACAAGAAGGTTTCTGCTGTGTGTGCTTCTGTGTCTATAAAACACGCCGACTATAACCCTCGGGTTTTTTGTCGCCGAGGTGGCGGAGGCAGCGACTGTGAGGTAAGGGAAGAACTTTGAGGTGAGGGGGCAGCAAGTTATGGCTGCGGGGTTTGTCTCCCCCACGCGCGGACCATGGCAAGGAGCGGCAGCAGCCTGGATGGCGGGTACGCGCTTGCGTGCGTGTATGGGGGGGGTTCTCTCCCCAGGAGAGGCACACAAACACACGCGCGCCAAAAGCAGGCGACCCTCACACTCTCCTAGGAGAAGCAACTTCTCTTTCTCTCCTCTTCCCTCCCCCCGCCCCTTGCGTCGGTTTTTGCCCCCGCCCCTCTCCTCTCCCCCCCCGCCTCGCGCCCCCTCAGCTCAACGGTTCTTTCCGGAGCGCGAGCCAGAGAGCTCGAGCGGGCGCGCGCACGCGCGGGTATCTCTCTCTCTCTCTCTCTCTGTATATGTGTGTGTGTCTCGAGCGGCGCGTGGGGCACCTGCTTGTCTGGCGGCTGCTGCTTGCTTGCCGCTGCCAGCGCAACGCAGGGCTGCCGAAGCTAAAGGCTTCTTCTTGTTCTTCTTCTGCTGCTGCTGCTGCTTGTTGCCGGTTCCAGTCTCTTCCACCTCGCCGCCGCCGCCGCCGCCACTTACTCTCGCCACTGCCGAGCTGTTGTGAGCGACTTGGGCTCCTCCGGTGGGGTTTACCCCCTTCCCCGCCTGCTCCTTCCCCCTGCCTGCGAGTCAGCCTGGCTCCGAATCACGTGGCCATTGCCTGAGGCAGAGACTAAAGAGGGGGAAAAAAAGCGCCTCATTCCTTCCTCCACCGCCATACTGTATTTTATAGTAACTCGCATTTTTATTCCTTCCTTTTACTCCCGCTCGGTGAGTACCTTTCCGCTGACATTCTTGTCCTCCTTTTTTTGTCCTGTTTTTTTTTTCTTCCCTTTTTTTTTTTTTGTTTTTGCTGCTTTTTCTGTTTTTTAACCTCTTTGTTTTCATGGATTTGATCCTTTTTCTGATGACAAGTTTTTTTTTCTTAGCATGCGATGGTTTACTAAACTGGGAGCGAAAGGTGTTGCTGGAACTGGAAGTCGCTAGCAATCTAAAGAGGAAAAGAAAAAAAAAAGAGCGAGCGAGAGAAATAGACTTGCCAGTCCAGCAATAACGTAAATGCATATATATATATTATACGTATTTATACCTATGCAGCTGGTTTTGTTGTGACAGAAAAAGCGATGTGAATTATGATGCATATTTTTTTAAAAAAAAACCAAGAGATGAGAAGTGGGCATGTTGCTTAACTCTCTTTTGCAGAGATTTTTGATGATGTTGTTTTGTTTTTGTTTTTTTGTATATATAAATATATATATATATATATATATGGGATTTGAATATGCATTTTACAGCAATGTTTACAAAGAGTTTATGATCTTGCAACACTGGTGCAAGCCACTGAGCAAGATATTAATTTTATTAAATGTTTTTTTGTTTTTTGTTTTTTTAATTTTCTTTCCTTTTTTTGGAACCGGGTTGCAATCAGCTGTTTTTCTTCTTTTTCTGTTTTTGATGCTGGTTTATAATGTAAAAGTTTTCTTGCAGCTTGGTACTGTTGATAATTTTTAAATTCTACCTCCCACTCTAAAAATATTCTGTTGCCCCCAAAAAGAGAGCCAAAGATCATTCCTTTCCAAATTCCACTTTTTGATTCTTTTATACGGAGATAATTTTATGATGATTATCATAATGTTGATAGATATACACATATATACAAATAAGTTTTCAAATGATGGCAGTGGAAGGTTTTCCTGGAGAATGAAGTGCGGTTTGGTTTCCTTGTCAACGGAAGATGAAGTGAACAACTGAACATCTCCCCAGTGCAGGTACTTCAGCTCCTTGTAGGCGTTTCCACTCTTTGTAAATTACATTATGAATTACATTACTCTCTTTCCCCAAATAAGATCTCTGGAGCCTTAGCTGCAGTGCTGTAAGTGATGAAGCAAAGATGAAGCTAGGTATTCTTTTGTTATGAATGAATGCAAAGCAGTCTACTAATTGTGCACAGGTCATTGAAGCTTGCCTGGATGGAGTGTATAAAGGGAGCCTACCTGAATGGAAAACGCGCATGAGACGCGTCTCACAGTTGGACTCCTGAAATGAGGTTCAGAAATCGACAGTGCCAGGGCTGGATTGTTGTGAGGAAGAAAGAAAGATGTTAGGTTTTGTTCTTGCCCACTAGGTGTCTGAGAACGACTTAGCAGCATCCCTCTGAGGTTTGTTGCCTCATGAGCTCGAAGCATGCTTCTGCACTCGCACCCATAGCCATATGTGCAAATCCTAAATCCAACTTATGATTTTTTTTCCTTACCAAAAACAAAATAATGCATTGGTTCATATTTTTTCAGATTTCCATTAAAAGGATTAAAAAAAAAGCAAGTGTCACCACATGGTTGATTTTTTTTGTCTTGTTTTGGATTTTATGATAGCGTTCTTAAGGAACAGTTATTTACCATCACAGTTCATGATTTTGCAAAAACTGTGGAACTTTCTATGTAACATTCTTAATTGTTTAACCATGGCTAGATGGATTATGATGGACAAACTTAATTTATATATATCATTTGGAAGTATTTTTTTCCTCCCCTTCCCTTTTGAGCAAGTAATGCAGTTGGGCATGTGGTCAAAACTGGAGCAATTTTGCATGTTTACAGTTTTGTGTGATTAGTGCTTAGAGTATATAGGCAACCTTCAGGGAATTAGTAATTTTTTAACAGATTCATATACAATAAATGTGTGATGGCATACTTTAATGTTTTTAATTATATAGAAAATAATGTTACTTGATAAAAGGGCAGTTGCTTCATATATTTATGTGGACTTTTTGCAGTTTGAAATATTGTCCGCATTCATATAAAACAAGGAAAAACTTTGTCTGGTTGTAATTGACAGTTTGTGTGAAAATTACTGGGTATGTGGAAAACCAAACTGAACGAATTGAATCATGTTGCAAAGGCTGTAGACATGTAATGAAAATTCTCAACAAACATAATGAAAGATTACAGTTCTTATTCCACTAACCCAACAAGACTTAGGAGAAAGTGCTTTTGGATTCATATGTATGTCATTTTGCTTTTAGATCTGAGTTGATCTCTTAGATGGAAACACATTTATGTGCTACTGGGTCATACATATGTTTATACATGTTTTGTTTGAAAACTTTACATAAAAATCATGTAAATACTATTAAGGTTACAATCTTACATCCACATCTATTGGGGAAAGTTGAGTGCCATTGAACTCAGTGAAATGTCTGAATAAATATGCATACAGGTTTGGGGCTGCACAGCTGATCAGTCTAACAAACAATGCTATGGGTTTTTTTAAAAAAAATTGACAGCATTTGGAAAACAGGTCATTCCTAAACACATTCACTTGGGAGTTAGTCCCACTGCTTCCAATGGAATGTGAATACCCTCTATAGCTTGTGAAGATTAGGTAGAGTCATTTGTTTGGAATACTTGAGCAATGATACATGTTCTGAAAAACATGATTTTAAAATATCTAAATAGGTTGGTCAGACTCTGAGTAGCTTTTAGTTTTACCACCTTTATTTATAATATGGCTTTACTGTTGTTGCCGTTTTTTGTTAAACTGAGCACAGTTGCATTCTCTTGTTGCATGGGATAATACAGATGTGTTACCTTAGTGATCTTAGGAAGTAAGGCTTATGTACCATATCTTAATTCACTCATTCAGTCTGGTATTACACGGGTTATGAAAAGTTTCCCATATATGTTGTAATAAATAGAGTTTTATTTCAAACACACCATTTTAGGAGGAAAAGCAGTTACTTAAAGCTCTTGCAAGGTAAGTTGTCAATGAATACAAGGGAATGTGAGGATGTAAGGATTGTGTGTACATTTTCAAAACTGCAACCTGATATTTCAGAGTTGTGGAAGTGAATTTTTGCCAACAGAAGCATGGTATTTTGAGGCATTGGATGGACAGAAGTACAGCTTGTTCATTTCATTTCAGTGAAACTTGTTCCCAGTTAACGGATATGTTGATTTAGGCATGCCTAATTCTGTATAAGATTATACTACATAATGTTTCAAAATGCAAGTGTTAATGATTATTTTTGTATATCATGATGTATGTATGTATTGACTGACTATTTCTGTGGGAAGTTGAATTTTGTCAAGAAGTTGACTGGAAGTTTGGGAATATGGCAATATCATTACTATATGTAAGACTAGTAATTTGAAGAATTCTTCATTATATCTGAAATAATGGATTTTCAGTTGTATATAAGGGATATCTTTTACCAGATACATATATAGTTGTGCAGAATGGTGTTTGAAAATGGCAAAATGACTAATGCCATTTAAATATCTTTTATCTTAAAGTAAGAAGAGTTAGTTAATGTTGTTTTACAGAGTTCTCTAACTGGAATGTGTTGCTGAACAGTCAGACTTAACTGGAAATAAGAGCTAGGCTCAACAAGGTGCTAAGTGCCCTCCAGTTAGTAAGAGTACTGTACTGTTGAACATATACACACTGCAGCATATTGAAAATGATGCATCAATGCTTCTGTGCTTGATATTTGTGCTTCCTGCTTGCTCTTTGAATTAATGTAACAATCACTGCAATCCTAAATATATTGATCTGAAGTAAGTCACATTTATCTCTGTAAAATTTACTTCCAAGTACCTATATTTGGATAAGGACTGTTGCTAGTAGTTTGTATGCAGCATCTGTGAAGATTATAGCATATCCTCATAGCCTGATCCTATACCTGCTTACTCAAAAGTTAGATCTTGGCTTAAGTACAAATATTCAAATAAACACATGTAGAATCGAGTCCTATTTTAGTCCTGGCTAGAGGAGACCCATTAAATCCATCAGATTTATCCATGCGTTGACTCACCATCCTGTGGCTGATTGGTATACTCTAGTCGAGATTAGCCAACAAGACCCCAGTCATCGACTGCAGCCTAAGCAGAAAAGGGTCTAGAGGTTTGCCATTGTGGCTTAATTAGTATTGCCTAACAGCACCATAATATATATAGTCTGATTATATCACCCCAGTTCAATTAGTTAAACACAGCAGTGGGCTTTGACTTGGCTATCTCTTTAGCAACAGGAAAGAAAGAATTTTTTCACATATCCAAGGTTTCCTAAATTTAGAGTTGATACCATTGCCTCATGAGTAGTAAATTCCATGGTCAATATGATTTTTGTTCACATTTTATCTGTTGGGCTAGATCTGGAATCAAACTTAGCAGATGTCTATCCACATTAAAGGAAGGGTATAGAGGAACCATCTTTCTAATTCATCTTTCTCCACCCCCTTTTGCTTCCAGGAAAGCTGTTGTAGGGGGCAGGTACAGGAGTATAGTGGTATAGTAGAATCGGGGCTCACAGACTCAGAGCACTAGCACTTTGTTTACCAAGAATAATTATATAATCTGTTAGCGCCTTCTGACTTCCCTGTTTTGTCTGTGGTTAGTGGCAGTCTTCACTTTAGGTGGTGATTGATGGAAATGTTTTTTTCTCAATGTACATATATTACTGTGAACTGTTTTTCATTGTAATATATTTTGGGCTGCAGTGGTCTTGAATGACAATTCAGACCCATTAATTTTACAAAAGAACTGTTCCTCATGGAGATGAAAAGTACTAGAAATAATTTACAGACAGGGATCAACACAGCTGCTTGTATTTTTGAATTGTCCTTGGGAACTAGCTATGGGGTCTGCCAGGTAGAGCATCTGCACTTCATGCATCTCTTGACCATTAAGAAGTGACACAAAGAGCTACAAAAAGAAAGGAAAAATCTTACCCCTTTCCTTCTGCAGGAAGTCTCCATTGGAGCCTGTTGACTTCTATGGAATGGAAGTAGCTCCTGGTTCATAGAATGTGCAGAGTGTTCTTGGCACTATTCTGTTTTTATAGACAGTGAAGGCTGGAGACTGGCTGGGCATTCCCTTTCTCCATTCTGATTACACTGTGGTAATGCAAGTGTAGCACTGGATATGTCGCTTTCAGCAGTCTCATGTTCCTTTCGACAAGAGGGAGTAATTTTTTAGTCACTCTGTGATGGAGACCCACATGTAGTGCAGTCTTCTGAATATGTGTAAATAAACCTTACGTGCCATCGTGTGTGAGAGAAATTAAGCATTTGGTTTTCATGGACTAATATACACACATACACACATGCATATATATACAGAGAGATTGAGAGAGAGGGGGAGAGAAAGAGAGAGGGAGATTGAACCCATTTATATATCTAGGTTTTGCATATGTGTCCACTATAAAAAAAAAGTGCTAAATAATTATTGACCTCCTCAGTTTAATGTCATTACTTCAGGACTTAAAATACTTACAGTAATATCTGATACAAGAAGCCTTGAAAAATTTAGTATCAGAAAAGTTTCTGTGCTACTAAATTGATTAAGATCAATAATTTATCTATTATTTATTAAAGGTATTTCAGTATTGCCTTACAACTCAGGAAAGCATCCCAAGGTGATAAATAAAAACAAGTAAAGCAGTACAAAAATAAAGCTTTTAAAAACATATGAAATATTCTTTAAAAGTTTTTAAAACAGTCTAAAAACAATCCTAAAACAGTTAAAACAGAGCTATTTCAAACATTAAAGGCTGTGTAAAACAGCACTCTTTCTACCATGGCCCTTTTCGCATTAGTCTTCTCGCGCGAGCGGGCAGGGCGGCTCGCGCAAGAAGCCTTCTCCGGGAGGCTCGCTTCCCCTCCTTCCTTCCGCAGGCGAAGAACGAGTGGGGAAGTGGCAGCCTCAAGGCGGCGGCGGCTCGTGCGTCCGTCCATTCCCCCTCCGCGCGCGCGAGAAGGAGCCTGTCCCCTCCATCCCCCCGCGCGCAGAGAGAGAAGGCGTCGTCCGTCCGCCCCGCGTGCGAGAGAGAAGGCGCTCATCCCGTCCGCCCCGCGCGCGCGGAGAGAAAGGCGCTCGTCCCGTCCGCCCCCCCGCGCGCGTGAAGCAGGACGTGTCGTGTCCGTCGCACGAGCGCCCACCCCTTCCCTTCCTTCCACAGGGGCGGAGGGAAGGAAGCGCGACCCGGCCGGCTCCGGACGCTCCGCACGAGAGTAGTGCGCGCGGGCGCGAGCGTGCGCGAGCGCGGGTATTTTCGCTTGGAAGCGAAATCAAAACCGCGCTCGCGCCGCTCACCCTGTGAGCCCAGCGGAAGTGGGAGTGCGTCGTGCGGAGCGACGCTTCCACTCCGCGAGGCTACGGGGCTGTCGCGTGAGAAAAGGCCCGTGCGAAAAGGGCCCATGTTGACTTCCATTTAGTTAATAGTTGTGTTTTTTTTAAAGGTATATGATATTGATTGTTATTTATACCATAGATGTCTTTCTGGCAGCAAAAGTAATTGAACTGAAATATTCTATATGTATGTTGAATTATATATGTCAGAAATACTTTCCACTGGTCTGAAATCTATTGTAATTACCAACCAAGTAGGCTGATGGAATCAGTGCAACTTATAAATTTGACATTAATTCATTGGGTTTATGCTGGTTTGCACTAACAGTAGGATTTAAGCTTCTGTGTTAAGTGTTGCTTACTTCCTGGGCATATTTGGGACTGCAGCTGGGTAGTATAATGCCATATTCAAACTTGTTTCAGTACACCTAAAGAACCGTGTATATAAATATGTGAGTTTTATACAGATACCTTGAGTTTGGATTTGATTCATATTGTTGCCCAGGTTCACTTTGTATTTATTCATTTATTATGTTACTAATTAATTTTGTGAAATAGTACATTTCCAAAAGCAAAACATTTTCTACAATGAAACATAATAGTTAAAATGGTTCCAGAAATTTTTGCAGCCCATGTTCTTATGAAGTATATATGAAAGTGTTTGTGGAGGTGGGAGGGAAGACCTGGACTCAACAAAGAAAGTGGAAGGCACTTTGGCTGGTGCAAGAAGGACAGGAAGTCTTTGATTTCTTCTGATTCTCACCTTTCCCTGCTACAGTCCTTTGCATCTCATCACTTGGGCCTACGTCAGTGGCTCACTGTTAGTACGGTAGGACTTCTCCCCTCCTCTCTCTTCTACAGTTACCCATGCTACGTGAAAAAACCGTGGAGTGTTTTCCAGCCTTCCAGAGCAGGGCCATTTCCGCCCTAGACTGTTATAGCGCTGTGATTCCACTTTCAACATCCTATGGAATCCTGGGGTTTGCAGTTTAGGGAGGGGCTGGCTGGCCCCTCCCTAAACTGCAAACCCCAGGATTCCATAGGATGTTGAAGGTGGCATAGTCGCGCTATAAGAGTATAGTGGGGAAATGGCCCAGGTTTTGACATTATGTAGGGGACTGTAGTGAGGAGAGGGGGACTGCCTCCTTCCATTCCTGTCAGTGGAAGTAAACTGTTGGATCTCTCCCATGGTCTGCTACTCACCTGGAATAGTTTTATTGGGTACAAAAATAGCTATATTGGGAAGGAGCTTGAGAAACCAAAAGCAGAACTCCTTCTCTGGTTCTGGAACCCAAGCCAAGATCTGCAGAAGAAAGTTTATACCTAAGTTATCTTGCTGGCAATAAGCAGTGTAAATTGGTTTGCCCATATAACTGAAAATCAAGTAATGCGCCAGATGTTTCTTTTATATACCATTTTTCAATGTATAAATTTTTGGTGTGAATATTGATGCTACAAGTACTTCTGCATAGATGGAATAATTGTTGTGGTTTCTTGATATACTGAATAAAGTATTTCAGTCAGCCTAATTATGTGTTAATCTGAGGAATATTGGAATTGTTGATGTAGTATTTCATATCCTTATAAGAACTTGCTTTTCTTTCTTGTGTGCAAAGAGATTGTGCCGTTTAAAAAGTGATCATTATTTTCTTTCATTTTAAAAAATAAGGCTAATTTCAATAATTTCTTTAATCTCTTAGAAGCAATTGGACTTTGATTTGGGATCATTTATCTAAGAAACATTCCCTTGCACAATAGGCTCTGATTTTATAATTCAGTGAGTAACCCACAGATAATTAACAGCGATAAAATTTAACTTTTAAAGGATTGAACAAATTTTAAATTGCTAGAGGAAGAAACCCAGTAAATTAATTTTCTCAGTAAGGAGGAGCTTGTGCTAAACTAGCTAGATTGGACTAATTAACTAGAGTAGAGACCAGCTCCTCCCCCATTTTTCTCCATCAACTAGTTCTACCTATGAATCATACTCAGTGGTAGCTGTGTTGGCCATACAGCAAAATACATCAAATTCCAAAATCTACAAAAGAGCAATACCTTTATTACCCAACCAAAATGCAAAAAAATGGGTCATGTAAACTTTTGAAGTTTTTTGAAGCTCCACTGGCTTCATTGCTCTAGCATCTTCCCTTTTTCCTCCTGTATGATTTTTAACAGCTTTAACTGACGAAGAAGCCCAGGAAGCTTCGAAAGTTTGCCTGATCCATCTTCTGCATTTTGGCTGGCAAATAAAAGTATTAGTGCTTTGTGGATTTTTTTATTTTTTTATTTTTATTTAGATCTACCTGTATAGTCTGTCTTTGTTGTTGTGCTGGTGTTACTGTATGAGGTCACATGTGGAAATTGTGTGTGGCCCCATTCCTTTCTTCAGCCTCTCTGTTCTTCTTTGATCCCCACAGTAGCTCTTGCATAATGCTTTGAAGTATTTTCTTGTACCAAGAGTATTTTAAAATGTTGATTATTTTCAGTTTTACATGATAGATAGTAACACAAAACCACTAGGATAATACACCAGCCCTAGTCACTTTATTCCAACATCTTCATTTTGACAAGTTTGTCCTTTAGAAATATAGTTCAGCTACCTGAATGAGTTCCTTTATTTTATGAACTTAAGTAAACAAGATGTCTTAGGATGGCTCTCATCTATAGTGTATCTTTTAAATTGTTCATTTTTTAAAAAATGCTTTTTTTCTGATGTGTACTGTCACAAAGAAAAGAGTGAGGGCCACACATGTTTTCTATTTAATTGCATGTGAGTGAATTCTTTTAACAAAGAAAAACAGAGATGGGAAATTTTAATCTTAATAGGTAGGGTTGAGTGACCTGATTCTTTTCGTTTGGGCTGTTTTTCTCCTCAGCACCTCCTCTGCTGGCTGGGATTTCCATATCTTTCTTTTTGGGAGGAATGCTGCATGCAAAAGTGTTTTGAGCGTTAAAATAGGAGAAGGGAAAAATGGGTAAGCAGCAGCTCTAGCAACGTGGCTGTCTGTACCGTTTACTATCAGCTTTATCCTTTAAAAAGAAAAGTTATTAGTTCCTGTCCTTTAAAACAAACAACTCCCTCCCCCAAAATTAGGACAGAGTTATACAGCTGTGTGCATAATGTATAAGTTGACCTATATTGTATGTTGCCTTTTACATATAAGGGTTAACAAGTTGAAAGAAATATCACTGTCAGTTTTTAAGTAGCTGTATCCTGGATTGTAAGGAAAAGGTAGCAAAAGGTGATACTCTCATTACTGGATTGTTTTGGGTACACTGTGGGACGCTTTGCATAAGAAAAAGTGGTGGTCTAATTAGAGAATGATCAAACTTAACAAGTATTACCAAGTACATTATTAAAAGGGTTGAGAAGTAGACCAACCAAGAATGTTCACATTTCATTTAGTTGAGCTATTTCCATTTATCTTTTATCTAATTTTTACAGTGGTTTTGTGTTTAAATAATAATGAAACTAAGACCAATAAAAAGGATATATATTATCAAAATCACATTTAAACTTTTTTTTTTTAAAAAAGAAACTAGATTAGTGCCACTAGAGGCCTGGAAAGTCTTTCTGTCTTTTCAAGGATCTTTGTGGACACACTTGGGGCCTTTCCACACTACACTCTTATAGTGCTATTATTCCACTTTCAACATCCTGTGGAATCCTGGGGCTTGCAGTTTGGGGAGGGGCATTTAGAAATTCTCAGGCAGAGAGCTCTTTGGCCTCAGTAAACTACAAATCCCAGGATTCCATAGGATATTGAAAGTGGAATAATAGCACTATAACTGTAGGCCCTTTTCGCATCTTACCTTTTTCCGCGACGGGGAAGGGCGTCTCGTGCGAGAAGCCTCCTTCGCGAGGCTGCTGCTTCCCCCCTCCTTCCTTCTGCAGGGCGCTTCGTGATGATGCGACCGGCGCACGAGCACCCCGCCCTTTCCTTCCGCAGGGCACTGTGGGAGCTGTAGGCTCCGCGGGGAAAGGAAGCGCTTCCCGTCCGGCTCGCTGACGCACCGCATGGAGGTAAGTGTGCTAGGGCGGTGCGAGCATTGTGCAAGCGCGGGCTATTTTCGGCTTCAAGCCGAAAATCAAAAAATACGCCCGTGCCCTGCTTCAACCTCGTGAGTGCTGCACAAGTGGAAGTGCGTCGTGCGCAGCGGCGCTCCCATTTGCACAGTGCTCAAGGGGCGCTCGCGCAAAAAAAAAAACGTGCAAAAAGGGCTCTGGGAGGTGGGTTATTTACCTTTTTTGTAATAATAATGTAGTGTATTGTTTAAATTGAAGTTGAGTTGCATAATTTTGTAAACTAAAATAAACAAACAAACAAAAAAATAAGTTAAAATATAATCGGCTTTGGGGAGTAGGTTTAAATAAGTTTTTGACTGTAATTATATAAGAGAGAAATAATAATGTAAATTTGTTTTTGGTTGAAATTTTTTTGTTTATTATTAGTTGTATCACATGGTGTTTTATTTTTGTGTCAGTGTTCTTTTTTCTTTTCTGTATAATTAAAAAAAAATTAATAAAAAAAAATTATATATAAAAAAAAGGGCCGTAGTGCAGAAGGGCCCTCAGTGCTGACATGCCACTGATAATGAAGGTTGTAAATTTCCATGGTGTAATGACTTTTATTGTTTTGCAGCTAAACCTTACATCATGTGTAACATTTAGGTTTTTATGTAGGTATTTTGAAATCATTTTCTTCATTGTGTGATTTCATGTTAGTGTTGTTTGATACTTAGGGTGTAATTCTTCTATGCATTTACCAGCAAGCCATTTGCACTGAACAAGGGGCAAAATTACTTTCTAGGAAGCATGCATAGTACTGTTAAAATAAATTTACCTGGAACAAGGGTGAACCATTTTGGAAATTCTGGAAGTAACCCCCCCCGCCATAGGTTACACTGGCCCCCAGAGTTTAATTTGTCTTAAATAGAAGTTGTCTGGAAGTCCATGTTTGCTTTTTAAAAAAATTTGGAGGGGTTGAGCAAAACCTCTTGCCTGAAAACACACACATAAAACTGCAGCTCCTGAAATTCTCAAGGAGTAGAATTTTTTTTTCCTACCACTTTTATTTTTCCGGGAGTGGAGGGGTGGGCAGGTGAACTCTCCTTGTGTAATTATTTTATGTTCATTCAGAAAGCCAGAGTAGGGTCTATGAGTGTAAGTAGTCTATGGGTGCATAGCAGATTATTGGTGCAAAAATCTCAAAACTGCTTTTAAGGGAAATAAAAGTCCATATTTTTTCTCTTCAATATGCCTGTCCCAGGATCCGAGAAGCCCACTATAATGAGGTTTATGGAACATGCTGAACAAGCTACTTGATGGCTATGCTATCTGCTACATAATGACTCAGGAAATGCAGGAGAACTTTGAATTTTATAGTCCCCTTGTGTTAATAAAGATAAGCAATTTTGTCTCACAGATAATATGAGAAATAAAATTAAAATGTTGGAAATAACGGGCATTGAACTATATATAGTTCTCTCTGGTTGTTGACATTTAACTATTGTTTCACAGGTACAGCAACATTTCTGATATGATTTATTAAGACTTGTGATAAACTGCCCCCCCCCCCGGGGAAATTTTATGATTTTATGTGTCAGGACGATAGATACGCCAGATCAAATACATACAGACTGAAGGAGCAGATCAACATATTTGCATGCATTGGGTAGATTTTTCAACTGACAGTTCTACTGTTTAATATTAAGCTGCCTCATGCTGACCAAAGTGCTTTCAGTGGAGATGGTAATGAGCACCCGTAAGATATAGTACAGTGTAATGTGACTAATAGAATACTTTGAATAGACTGAATTGCTTCTCAACAAAGTGGTGTACTATTCAGATCCTAAAGTGCAATCAGCATGCTGTAATAACCTTACTAAAAGAACCTGCATCAATAGGCTGAGAAATCTGGTTATTAAGTAATGATAGGTACTTGATGGTATTCACTGTGCATATCACATAGTTAACTATTTCATAACACCTATTATATGACCAAGCTGTTTGGCTGCAATTAATGTATATTTAATAGAGTAGTAGGTAATCTTAAAGGAACTCTAGTTCACTCTTTTCTCCGTTGTGGTAGTGGTTGTTATTGTTATTTTCTGTTTGACATACCCTACATGAGTTAATTTGGAACATTTTAAAGGTTTCCTCCTTTATCCACTTATTTTTATCCGTCTTTAGGAAGAGGAAGGGAACTATGTGTGTTTGTGCTATACATTTTCAACAAAGAAATTGTTTTTATTTTTTCTTTCATCGACATGTATAAATAACTAATATTAGTGTTTGCTTTGACAGTCCTTTTTGGCAGTGGCGCAAAGGCTGCTTAATAGCTTAGTTCAGAAGAAGCTAAGAATAACTTTTTTTATGGCTTATGAATAAGGTGCAAGTTTATGTTCTACTGTTTACTCAGTTCTTTAATTTATTTAAAGTATGAAATGTTACCCTATAACAGGTCAACAAAAAAAATAGGTAAAACAATTTAAAGTTCAATAACTGTAAAAACGATAATAAAACCAAAATGAAGCACAAGACACAGGGAGAATAAAGACAGATCAAAGATGAATAGATTAAAAGGTCTGGGGAAGTAAAAGGCCTGGGACCAGTATGACAACATGTAATCTTTTCTTGGATAACTTTTAGATCCAATCCCTAATTTCTTTCTTAGATATTTCTGAATTATTGCCTTTTTTTGTTTCTTTATGGTATGATTTCTTCTAAAAATTGAGCAGTTCTGCAAATGTATTACATATCAAAACAATTAGCACCATCATCACTGTTGTCGTTGTCATCATCATCTTTATTTGTACAGTCGTTCCTCCACATTTGCTAGGATCAGGAGTACAGGGCCTCCGTGAAAGTGGAAAAACCGTGAACAACTCTAGGCCCTCTGAAACCATATTTAACACACAAAAAAGTATGATCACAATATTCAACTCCCTCATAGATTCCTTTGAGGCATCAGAGTTCCTTCACAAGGCAGAAGTGGGTGGCTGGTGGAGCTTACTACCACCTCCACTAGTGCTCCACATCATTTTTAATAGGGACTTATAAGCTTCGTTCGCAGTTTCTGTGTCTTATGAGGCTTGCAGTCCCTATTAAAAATGGCATAGGGAGGCAGCAGATGGGACAGCAAATAATCCATAATAATTAATTAAATTTGCAAATAATTAAATAATTAAATCTGCAAAAGTGAAACATGCAAATGTGGAGGGCTGACTGTACCCCTCTTTTGTCCCGGGATGGGACTCAAAAGTGGCTTACGGATTTAAAAAGACATAGTTAAAAATTCATAAAATACAAAAGTTAAAACATAATTAATAAACAATCAAAAAGTTTAAAACAATGGCAAAATACATAATTAAAACTCAATTAATCAAAAAACACAATACCTAACACATTTCTATTGGACAGGCCACATATAATCGTGCATCAAATGCCTATCTAAATAAAAATGTCTTTATCTGATTAGGGAAAGGGTATGGTAGGGAGGGTGCCAGCCTGACTTCTTGGGGAAGGGAGTTCCAGAGCCTGGGGGCAGCCACTGAAGGGCCCTCTCCCATGTTCCCACCAGGTGTACCTGTGAGGGTGGTAGGACAGAGAGAAGGACCTCTCCAGCAGATCTCAAGGCCCAAGCTGGTTCAAGGGGAGAATACGGTCCTTCAAGTATCCTGGACCTGAGCCATGTAACTGCTATTGCTCGGGCTTTAGAAGTAATCACCAGCACTTTGAATTGTGTCCAGAAACAGACTGGCAGCCATGGGAGCTGTTACAACAGGGGAGTGGTATGATCACTGTAGTCAGCCCTAGTTAACAATCTGGCTGCAGTTCTTTTGACCAGTTGAAGTATCTGATCACTCTTCAAAGGCAACCCCACATAGAAACATTAGAGTAATTTAACTGGGATGTAACCAAGACATGTGTCACTGTGGCCAGATCTGATGTCTCAAGGAATAGGTGCAGCTGGCCCATAAGCCTCAACTGTGCAAATGCACTCCTGGCTACTGCTGAAACATAGGCTTCCAGGCTCTAGAGTTCAATCCAGGAGCACCCCAAACTGTGAACTTGAGTCTTCAGCGGGAGTGTAACTTCATCTAAAACAGGCTGAATCCCTATTCCCTGATCTGCCTTTTGACTGACCAGGAGCATCTCTGTCTCGTCTGGATTAAGTTTCAGTTTGTTCACCCTCATCCAGTCTGATGACAGGCACTGGTTTATGACCAAAACAGCTTCCTTGGCGTGAGGTGGCAAGGATTAATAAAGTTGGGTGTCATCTGTGTACTGATGCCACCGAACTCCAAAACTCTGGACAACCTCTCCCAGCAGTTTTACATATATGTTGAATAGCATGGGGACTGAGGACTAAGCCCTGAGAAACCCCACAGGCCAAAGGCGAAGGTTTCAAACAGGAATCCCCCAGCACCACCTTCCAGGTTTGACCATCCAGGAAGGAACAAAACCACTGTAAAACAGTGCCCGCAAATCCCATCCCCGCAAGGCAACCCAGAAGGATAGGATACCATCGTTGGTGGTACGGAAAGCCGCAGAGAGGTCCAGCAGACCCAACAGGGACAGACTCCCCATGTCTAATTCTTGGTGTAGGTCATTTAGCAAGGTTACCAAAGCAATCTCTATCTCATAGCCAGTCCTGAAACCAGATTGAAGTGGATTTAGATAATTTGCTTATACAGGAACCCTTGTTGCTGAGAGGCCATCAGACGCTCCAGAACCTTGCCCAGAAATGGAACGTTAGAGACTGGTTAATAATTACCTAAAATGGTGGGGTCTAGGGATGGCTTTTTTAGTAATGGTTTTGTAACAGCTTCCTTAAGGCAAACTGGAACTCTAAGGCCCTTTTTGCACCTTACCTTCGTCACGGCAGTGGGGAGCGGCACTGCGCAAGCCACTCACAACAGCCCTTCTGCCTCCCGCATCGGCTTCCTGGTAGCGTGACTGTTGCACTCGTGCCCGCCCCTTCCTTCCACAGCCTGGGAGCTGTAGGCTGCGCTGGGGGAAGGAAGCGTGACTGCCCCGGCTTGCCGAAGCATCGCATGCAGGTAAATACGCGAGGGCGCCGTGAGCATTGCGCAAGCATGCAGTATTTTTGGCTTACAGCCGAAAATAAGAAAATGCGCACGTGCCCTGCTTTAGCCTCGTGAGCATCGCGCGAGTAGGAGTGCGTCATATGGAGTGACGCTCCCACTCACGTGACGCTCAAGGGGCGCTCGCGCAAAAAAAAAAGGCATGCAAAAAGGGCCTAACTTGTCTTAAAGAGGCATTAATCACTCCCTCTACCCAGTCAGTCAGTCAGTCAGTCCCCCTTTAGCTTTTTTTAATAAGCCAGAATGGGGAACGATCTAAAGCACATATGGTGGCTCTCATATCTCCAAGAATCTTTCCACATCCTCAGACTATACAAATTGAAAAGTATCCAGTATCACTGGACAAGCAGAGGCCAGAGTTACATCCAGTGGATCTGTATCTATCATAGCATCTAAGTCAGAATGGATGCTAGTGATTTTATCTGCAAAGTATTGGGCAAATTGTTCACAGCAGGCTGTTGAGTGATCTGGATCAATTAGTCAATAAAGATGTGATAGTCTTGTTCTCATGCTTAATAATCTAGAAAGACTACACAAAAGGGAGAGAGAATTAGGAACTAAAGAACATAAGTCAGACACAAATTCTTAATATTGTGAGATTTATATAATAACAAGATGCAATGCAGCTATAATACTATGATGTAGCCCAGTGTCATAGCCTTCTTATTATGACAGGGTAGACTAGAAACAGCTCAAAAAGATGAGGTATCAAAAATTGCTGGTCTATCAGTTGAACCAGTTAGGCGTTTCTGCTTCTTCTCTCTCCCTTCTGGCAGTAGAATGGTGTGACAGAGTTCTGGGCATGTGGCTGTCTAGAGTGCCAGAGCAGCCTAGAAACAGGTTGTCAGGCAACCAGAATAGCTCCTCAGAGGAGAAACCCAGTCCTGTAGTGTGTGGTGGGGCTGGTGACTGAGAGGAAAAGATATATAAAGGCAAACCCTGATTGTCATTCAAATAATTATGTGTGTGTGTATATGTGCCTTCAGATTGTCTATTGACTTATGATGACCCCACAAATTTGATGGTGTTTTTACAGTCAAGGAATAGTCAGAGGTGGTTTTGCCTAATTCCTTCCTCTGAAATATAGCCTACAACACGTGGTATTCCTTGGCAGTCTCCCATCGAAGTATTAACCAGGGCTGATACTGCTTTATTTCCAAGATTAGAAAGGATCTGGTGTCTTCAGCATATTTAGGTTCTCTCAAATAAATATGTACCTTGTTAAAAAAGAGATTGTTTTATTTGTATAAAATTTATAAAACAGTGAGCTAAGGATTGCATACAACATTAATTTTAACATGCTTATTTATACCTAAGTATATCATATCATATCATATCGTATCGTACCATCATATCATATCATATCATATATTCATTTAATAAGAAATATTTTGTGTCGTTTTAGAGGAAATATTCCATAAGATCAACACATAAGAGTCAGGACATGTTTGTTGTGTATGAAACTGCCAAGAATATTTCGTTTTAAACTAGATGCTACAATCTAAATTTGAAGTAGATGGAAGAAGAAGGCTGACTGAAAGGATGGACAGATGCAACCTCAACTACAAAACAGGACTGGCGGTGGAAGGAGGAGCATTTAGACTCTATCATCAGCATACCAAATGCCAAAATGGAAATTCAGTCACATTCTTTGAAAAATGTGATCGGTTGTTACTTAAGACTTGCTAGTTAAGATGCAGAGAATTGTTGTATACATTATGCTAGTAGTGTCCCTTCTTCTCAAAAGATGTGGATTGCTTGGCTAACATAGTAAATAGCTTGCACACTCTTCTGGGAATAAGTCCAATGGATGTGTGAATTATTCCTGAATTTTATGTATAGCACTATAGCATTACTTTACTGATTTAATAGAATATCAGCCTCTGTTAAGAATGTTGTGATAAATTCTACACACTTCAGAATGAACTGCTTATAAGGATTGTAGCTAGGGTAGTATTGTTCTGTAGAACAGTGTGGCAATGCACATGGGGATTTCCTGAGAGCTGTAGTCCAAAAGCAGTAACATTTCCAAAATTTGGAAGGTTTTTCCCCCCTAGAATCCTAAGAGCCACCATTTAGAAACAGGCCTGGGAGAAAGATGGAGCTAGATACAAAAGGGTTGTCCAGGAAGCAGAGCCAGTTACCTAGTGAAATCATGAGCTGTAGATGGTAGGATGGTGTCTCTTATGTAAATATAAATCTACATATGTATTACTACAGAGTATTGTAACAGCTAATTTAGCAGGGGGATTTGGAGAGGGGGCTTCTCTTAGCTATTATCAAATAAACTCAGAATCAGAAACACTTGCTGATTTACTACAAATCATGTAATAATCTACTGTCCTGCTAAGAATTAGTTATGTTTGCCCCATCTGTATCTTAGAGGGTTGTTGAAGTAAGTGACATTTAGGATATTTACAAGGACAGCTGGACAGGATGGGCTCTGTCTGACTTGTCTTGCATAGAATTTTGCTGTATGTTGAGCACTATACTGCTTGTCTGATGAACTTTGTGGGTTTAGAATGTTAGCCCACTTTAATTTACTAGTTGAGTGAGTTCACATTTCAATGTGTCAAGCCAAAGTGTTCTTTGTTTTGATGTGGAAGATGTTATACTGCAGTTTGAAGAAAAATTTAATACTTGCTGATGGTCAGAAGAGCTAATATCAAAGAAAAATATACTTAGTAGGATGAAATAGGTGCAGTGTCCTAAATAAATACTAGCCTGAACAAAAAAGATATGTGGAAATTGTGATGCTAATTTCTTTAGCGTAAAAATTAAAAGAAGTGTACCAAATGAATTGTGTGTATGTTGAACTACATGTTTCAAAGGGAAAATTAAAACAGTATTAGAATTTAACTGAAATTTATATATTGCGTAGTAAAGGATAGGTAGTAATCCATACTGTATGTTCTGCCCCTTGTTGCTCTTTTAATAAACCCATTTGAAATAATTTCTCATAAGAATTTATTAGTTAGAATAAAGTCCACTTAGTCATTTTTCCACAACACTAATGTTATAGTAAGACCCATTAAAAATTGGTCACACTTAAGACGAATTTGGCAGAGCGTAACTTATATTTCTAAACTATTATTATTAAATGTTTGGACTTATGAATTGTTTTTAGCCATTTGTCCTATTTTCAGTCCAGGCTGCAGAAGTCAGGAGAACATCATTCTGTATCCTCTTGCTAGCTAGAGAACCACTTGCCTGTTTTGCCTGAATCCAAGCCAGAATATCACCATGGAAAGGCCAGCCTTGCCCCAATTTGCATGTGCTGTCAAACTGTCAAACTGACTTGACCCTTCTGACTTGACTCATCTATCTCATTTTGTCTTTGTTTTTTGTCTTTGACTAATTTAAATAATTATATGGTCTTAGTGCAGATTACTTTTATCATTATGTATTACTTCTTATTTTTGTTATTGTTGTTTTGATGGCTTCCTTATTACCTTGGATGCATTGGAGGCAGAATGGTAACTCTCCTACATTTGTTCATTTTCTTTTGTTTTTAAGCTTTGATTCACATATGGCAGGTTTGGATCACTTCGATATGGTATCATAAGTGATTTGCCTGTTTACTATCACCCTTTTAGTTGTCTTTAGCACCTAGTTGTGCAAAAGCAGTATCCATCTGAACAGAGCTCTGAACTAGTCTTAAAAATAGCACAGATGGTAAACCGGTTCACAAGAGTGAATTCAACAGTGAACTGTGTCACTAATTCTTTTTATTTGTTTAGTTGCTGAATATTAAGACATATATATCAAATAAAAATAATCCCCTTTCCTGTCTCACCATCATTTATGGTAACAATTCTACTCTGTATGTATCTGGAATAAAAATATCTTTTGTTTTAATTAACATGTTGAATATAATATGACTAAAGGGAATAAAAAACATGACTAATTCTTAAGTAAAACAAAACCTTTCTAAATTGCTGGAGAGATAAATGCATATCTTGGAACTGTTGTCAGTGAGGCTCAAAAAATTCACTTTGATTACCATTATTTAATTTCTTGAGAAATGTATAAAAGGTTCTTTTCAGATATAGCTCCAGCAGTGTAGTCCAGGATGTATTTTAGCCCTTATAAAATATTCCTATAGGGAACACTATGGCATGTTGTAGTTCAAATGTAATTGTTCTGGAAGGAAGAAGAACCTTGCTGTGAGGTGGTAGTCACATAATATGTGTGGTGGTTTAAAAAATACATATGCATCAGCCCCTCTGAGAGTTCTAAATGGAGCAGGTCTGGCTGGATTTGTGTTCCTTATAATAATGATGTTAGAAGCTGTACATGCAGGTTCTTTGTAGTATTGAATAGCACAGTGAAAAGGCTAGATTTGGGAAGTGCACTAAATAATAAAATAAGTAAAAATGAAATATCTTTGTAACAGGACTTTTTTTTGTGGGAACTTTTTTCCATCTTTTGGAGCGATTGAGTAAATTGCACTATCTGAACTATCAGAAAAATGGAAATAGAAAGGAAAGGGGAAAAATTATAATCTAGAGGTGTTTTAGTTGTTTCCATCATTTTAATGCCAGCTTCAAGGAACTGTCAGTTCAGTTCTCATTTTTGGTGCTTTGTAATGTTTACTTCTATTACATATCCATAGAGCTTGGTTAAAGCTAGCCTTCCAGATATTTATGTGTTTGACAAAAAGCATTTCAATAACAATATCTCAAAAAAAGCAGCAAACCAACCATGAGGCCAATTGTGACTTTATTTTACAAATGTAAACAATAAGTTAACAATGCTTAAAGTATTTAGCTGGGCTATGATTTGTTATCCTAATTAAAGTTAAAAGTTTTTATCTAGTGGTCCTTAGGTAAATGATGAAGGGATACTTCATCCACTTATTTCAGAGTTTTCTGGCTTGAAATAACTTTGGCCCTTAGTGAATCTTATGTTAAAGATACCAGCTTAATAAATTCTGTCTTCCAGTGTGAGTCTGGAGATACGTACCACATAAGCATGAAAAAGCCTAATGCACTATGTTTAGTTTCTTCATTCATCTTAACATTTCAGCAGAATTCAATTCTTTAGGGGTAACGGCTGATCTATATGTCTATGGGAATATCCCTAATATAATTTATGTATGCTTGTGACAGTGCAAATGTTTGAATCAGTTTGCCCAATAGGATGGCTAGGTTATCTAGTGTGCTACCGCTGTACCTTCCTGTTCTTATCGTCGTTAATCTCAGCATGTGAAACCAGATACATTGATGCCAGTAGATGTTCAAAAATGCTATGTTGTTGAAATTTGCCAGTTTTTCCATTGATTTGTTTATTCATGGCCCCATTATTAATTAATGCCAACTGTGCAAGTGCTTCTTTAAGCAGAACAGAAATCAGTTCCAAAAAGCTGTAAAGATTATAAGTTGCAACAAACGTACTTTGTGCTATTTGAGATGTGTATATATAAATGTCTCAGACTTTGTACTAACTGAGATGTGGGTATATAGTTTCTTCCCTGCTTTTATCATTTTAAGGCCAACAGAAGTGAGGATTTCTCAGGTTTGAAAGATATGGGTCCATGCTTGTCATGCCCTAGTTTCCCTTCCAATACACACAAACTGTCAGCTATGCAAAATATACAAATAGTATAGTATAATTTTTCACCAATTTTCTTCTGCAAAGAAGCAATGAGAAAGTTTAGCAGTTTTCCAGAAAGTCTTTGAAAACCATAGTTTTTGAGACCTATTTGCAAATCAGAACTTACTAAGTTCAAAATTTACTTGTGATAATTTTGTATAGAGAACAACATTTTATGTGCAGCAGACAGGATTTTCTGAACAGAAAATAATATTCCTTTGCAGAAATATTATTGTATGTCTAGAAAAAACTGCACAAAAAATGTTGCTTTCTACTACACACAAATTTAGTGCAGAATAACTCCCAAACTGTGAAGATTCTTGTCATTCCACAGTTCTTCTCATCAGAGATTCTCAACCCTCAAAAACCATGATTTTGGACTTTTTTTTTTTGGAATATTTTTGAATATTCTTCCTATCCCTAATATTACCTGAAAATCCTCTTAAGCTGTAAGTGGTGACAACCAGAAGAATTGCCCATTAACCTTTTTGGGGGGAAAAAAGCACCAGCAGCAGATTTTCATAGAATCATAGAATCATAGAAATGTAGAGTTGGAAGAGACCACACAGGCCATCCAGTCCAACCCCCTGCCATGCAGGAACACCCTCAAATCAATCCCGACAGATGGCCATCAAGCCTCTGCTTAAAAACCTCCAAGGAAGGAGACTCCACTACACTCCGAGGCAGCAGATTCCATTGCCGGACAGCCCTGACTGTCAGGAAGTTCTTCCTGAGGTTCAGGTGGAATCTCCTTTCCTGCAGCTTGAATCCATTGCTCCTTGTCCTGGTCTCTGGAGCAGCAGAAAACAAGTCCCCTCCTTCCTCTACGTGGCATCCCTTCAAATATTTAAACATGGCTATCATGTCCCCTCTTAACCTCCTCTTCTGCAGACTAAACATACCCAGCTCTCTAAGTCTATCCTCATAGGGCATGTCTTCCAGGCCTCTCACCATTTTGGTCGCCCTCCTCTGGACTTGCTCCAGCTTGTCAATATCCTTCTTGAATTGGGGTGCCCAGAACTGGACACAGTATTCAAGATGGGGTCTAACCAAAGCAGAGTAGAGTGGTACCAGTACCTCCCTCGATCTAGACACCATACTCCTATTGATGCAGCCAAGAATTGCATTGGCTTTCTTGGCTGCCGCATCACACTGCTGACTCATGTTCAGCTTGTGGTCTATGAAGACTCCTAGATCCCTTTCACACGTGCTGCTATCCAGCCACGTGTCCCCCATCCTATATTTCTGTATTCCATTTTTTCTACCTAAGTGTAGGACCTTACATTTCTCTCTGTTGAACTTCATTTTGTTCGCCCTGGCTGAGCTCTCCAATCTATCCAGGTCATTTTGAATTTTGATCCTGTCCTCTGGCGTATTAGCAACCCCTCCCAGTTTGGTGTCATCTGCAAATTTGATGAGCATGCCCTCTATTCCTTCATCCAAGTCATTGATAAAAATATTGAACAGCACTGGGCCTAGGACAGAACCCTGTGGCACCCCGCTAGTCACTTCTCTCCAGGATGAAAAGCAGCCATTCGTGATCACCCTTTGGGTTCGGTCGGTCAACCAATTACAAATCCAACTAACAGTAGCCCTGTCCAGCCCACATTTTACTAGCTTCCTTGCAAGAATGTCATGGGGAACTTTGTCAAAGGCCTTTCTGAAATCGAGATATGCTACATCCACAGCATTCCCTTCATCTATCAAGCTAGTAACTCTATCATAAAAAGAGATAAGATTAGTCTGGCATGACTTATTTTTGAGAAATCCATGTTGACTTCTCGTGATTACCGCGCTGCTTTCTAAATGATTAGAAACTGACTGCTTAATGATCTGCTCCAGGATCTTTCCGGGTACTGATGTCAGGCTGACTGGGCGATAATTATTTGGGTCCTCTTTTTTCCCTTCTTGAAGATGGGGATAACATTTGCTCTCTTCCAGTCTGCTGGAACTTCTCCTGTCCTCCAAGATTTCTCAAAGATTATAGCAAGCGGTTCCGAAATGACCTCTGCCAGCTCTTTTAATATCCTAGGATGCAATTCATCTGGCCCTGGTGACTTGAATTCATCCAATGTGGCCAGGTATTCCTGTACCACCTCTCTACCTATTATGTGCCTCATTTCCCCTGCTTCCTCACCTGCTCCCCAACCGCCAGGTTGAGTGCTTGTATCCTTCTGGGAAAAAACTGAGGCAAAGAAGGTGTTAAGTAGTTCTGCCTTTTCTCTCCCCCCTGTGAGTAGTTCGCCATCTTCTCTGCGCAGCGACCCTACTGTCTCCTTCTTTTTCCTTTTGCTGCGGACATATTTAAAAAAACCCTTTTTATTGTTTTTAATGTCTCTGGCCAGCCTAAGTACGTTCTGTGCCTTAGCCTTTCTGACTTCCTCCCTACATCTCCTAGCTACTTGCTTAAATTCTTCTTTGGTGGTTTCCCCCTTCTTCCATTTCCTATACATGTTTCTCTTGACTTTTAGCTCAGCTGAGAGTTCTTTAGTCAACCATTCTGGTTTCTTCAGGTGCCTTCCATTTTTCCTCCTTATTGGCACAGTTTTAGCCTGTGCCTTCAGTATCTCCTTTTTAAGGAACTCCCATGCCTCCTGAACTCCTTTCCCTTTCACTATTCCTGACCACGGAATTCCAGCCAGCAGCTCCCTAAGTTTACAGAAGTCCGCTTTTTTAAAATCTAAGATGAGTGTCTGGCTACCCTTATCTTCTCCTTCCCACTGAATGCTAAATTCCAACAGAGCATGGTCACTCCCCCCTAAAGATCCAACCACTTCTGCCTCATTCACAAGGTCATCCCTGTTGGTCAAGACCAGATCTAGAATATTTGATCCCCTTGTGGCCTCTTCCACCTTCTGGACCATGAAGTTGTCTGCAAGACAAGCAAGAAACTTGCTGGACCTTGCTGTCTTGGCAGAGTTTGATCGCCAGCATATATCCAGGTAATTGAAATCTCCCATTATTACTGTATCTCTCCTCTTTGAATGTGCAGTCATTTGGTTGAGGAAGGCGTCATCCAAGTCCTCAGCCTGGGTTGGAGGTCTGTAGTAAACCCCCACCAGAATATCGCCATTGTTTCTCGCTGCCTTAATTCTTACCCAAATGCTCTCGACCTGGCTTTCTGGGTTTAAGTCCTGGATCTCTTCACAGGTGAAAACATCCTTGACATACAAGGCTACTCCTCCTCCTTTCTTGTTTGGTCTATTTTTACAAAATAGGCTATACCCCTCTATTCCTATATTCCAATCATGAGACTCGTCCCACCAGGTCTCAGTGATGCCTATCAAATCGTATTTATTTTCTTGTACTAGGAGAACAAGCTCATCCTGCTTGTTTCCCATACTCCTTGCATTAGTGTAGAGACACTTAAGTCCCCGGGCCCTTCCTGCAAGTCCTGTACTATTGTTTCTAGTCCTCCCGCCATTGGCCGCTTGTACTACTTGTCCAGTATCATTTGGGCCTTTTCCCCCTGCGCTCTCCGAGTCCTTGCTCTGAATAATATTGTCTCCCTCCCCAGCGAAACTTAGTTTAAAGACCTCTTAATCTTCCTTGAAAGACTGTTTGCAAAAACATTCCTGCCAAGTTTTGTGAGGTGCATCCCATCCCTCGCCAGAAGCCCATGGTCATGGAAATTCAGGCCATGTTCCAAAAACCCAAACCGTTGTTGGCAGCACCATGTGCGGAGCCAGTTGTTGACCTCTACTATTGCCCTTTCCCTGCGTGCGCCGTATCCTTGAACAGGGAGGAGAGACGAAATGACCACCTGCGCACCAAGGTCCTTAAGCTTCGTCCCCATGCACTCGTAGTCCTTTGCAATGTGGTAAAAGCTGCTCCTTGCAGTGTCATTGGTTCCGACATGAACCAAAATGAGGGGCTTATAGTCAGTGGGTTTGACTAGCCTGGTTAGCCTCTCCGTTATGTGGTTGATCCTGGCCCCAGGAAGACAACAGACCTCTCGATTGAGCTTGTCCGTTTTGCAGATTGCTGTTTCAGTTCCTCTTAGCAAAGAGTCCCCAACAACCAGAACTCACCTCTTCTGAGGCTTCCCCTGGGCTCCTTGATAAGCATGTTTTACTAGGACTGCCTGAGCATTCTGTTGAGGCTGGGAGCGTTGATCTA
Organism: Ctenosaura bakeri; assembly: GCA_948474755.1. NCBI lineage: Eukaryota > Metazoa > Chordata > Lepidosauria > Squamata > Iguanidae > Ctenosaura > Ctenosaura bakeri. The sequence continues at coordinate 414,066 of CAOLHI010000980.1, forward strand.
GTTCCTGTTGCCGAAGTTGGATTCTTTCTTGTTGGCATACTGTTCCCTCTGTGTAGTGCTCCTCATTGTTTATAAGTCCAAGTACATCAAAGTGATTGTGTAGGTTAAGAGTCTTTGTTACCTTTTTGGTCCTTTTACTTCTCCGTGTGACATTCGCCCAAGCCTCCGTTTCCTGGCGCAGTGTACTGGCTTCCTGATCTGGCAGCTCCTCCGTGTATTTGGATTTCCGGTAGGTCTTCTCTTCCCTATCCAAAAACTCCTCCCCTTCCCTAATAAGATGGAGATCAGAAATTCGTGCCTCTAGCTGGCGAACCTTCTCCTCCAAGAAGGTGACCAGCTTACACTTGGTGCAGGTGTATCCGAGAACATCTTGTGGCAAGAAAAGGAACATGCCACAAGTGTTACAGGTGACTGCAGCAGCTCCCTCACCTTCCATCCTTGAAGCTTCAGAGAGTAGTACAGGAGAAGCTCGAGAAAGAATAATTGGGCTTTCTATTTGAAATTCAGCTGTATAAGCTGTGTTAGCTCTATTGATTGTCAAAGGTTAAAGTTTGGATGATTGAAGTAAAGGAGTTCAAGTGCGCCCGCCGAAGGCGCTTGCTTTTGGTAGCTCCTAATAAAGCTCCTCCCACTAGCTACCTCCTCCCCCTTGTTAGTCAGACCGTGTGATCAGGCAGAGCCCACGGCCAGGACAATAGCAAGCAAACAATAGCAAGCAAATAACAGCAAAAACAAGCACAGCCCCACAAGCACAGCAGAAACCAGCACAGCCCCACAAGCACAGCAAAAACCAGCACAGCAAAAACAAGCCTGTAAAACACACCTGGTCTAGGTGATTTTTATCAATAGTGTGGCCAATTTATAATTCCCATCCTACCTGAAGGTACATTGATTTTTCTTAAATATGTATTTCACTAGAGCTCCTACACAAACAATATGCAGCTTTTTATTGTTAATGCTAGAAACTGTTTCTGACGATGAGTCATCACTGGTCTTTGCTCTCAGGCTGTGAAGTGGTTCTCCAGGGGGAAAGAGAGAGAGACATAATATGTATCTGTCTTATTAGTGTGAAAAGTGGATGGAAAATGCATATTTCAAAGAACTCAGAACCATGCAGATTTAAAATATGAATTTTGTTTTCCTACATTAAGAAGATATTTAAGAAATCTATCTAAAATAGATCTCCTAACTTTTTTGTGAGCTTCAGAGGCATGTTTCCTTTGGAGTGAACAAATGACCCCTTGCCAACTGACAGCTGTAAATACATAAAATGTTGAAGCTTTCTTGAGGCATGACACGAAATGCCAACACAAAATCAATACTGAAAATCAATACAGTATATGTGCAGTAGTTACTTAATCATATTTTTTCTTAAATTATTTCAGTGATGTGGAGAGAGGGAGAATGAGAGAGAGATTCTTACAGGCAAAAGTGTTGTACATATCAATGGAAATATGCAAAATTATCATTTATGTTGCTCATCTGTTCACTGCCAAATTGTGTAACTAAGAAATGGTATGTTCTGTTAGGTATATAGGTTTGTTTGTTTTTTTGCACTGAATGCAGTTGTGACTCCTGATCTCCAGACAATGTAAAAGTCTGCTTATAAATGTGTAAAGTGTGGCTGAAGTGGTGTTTATGGAAACTGTTTTGGATTATAATACTCACGTAATATAAGTGATACAAGGCATTTATACATATCACAGCATCGATGTACAAAATACATATCGGATGAGATCTGGGTCTGTTAAAATTACTATTGCTATTGATGGCTATACAGTGTGAGTTAGCAATTTATTGCTGAAAAAAACTGTCAGGATTGAAGTGCATGTATGACTGAATGAATAAAAGTGGGCCATGAAACTATTCAGATGGCACAGTGTTAGATTATCTCTAGAAGGCATTTGACATAAATAACAGCAGTGTGTAATATGACGGAACCAAAATGTAAATATCAGGCTTTTGGAATGGGACTTTGAAGGGACAATAAATGATTTACTCTCATCAAGGTAAGTATTTGTATATAAAAATAGCGCTATATGCAGTAGACACAAGGACAAATAGATTTAAATAGATTTAAATAGATTTAATATGGATATGATTTAAAAAATATTTTTATATTGAGATAATGAGTGGTCGTAAACAAGTTGGTTGAACATAACGAGCTAGCATGTGCATAGCATGTTACCAAAGTCCATTGTAGCTTTGTAGGGTTGAGTTAGGAGGGTAACCATGCAAAAGGAAATTACAGTATTATAGTCCACCTTCTGTACAATTCCTGTACAACTTCTGTACAACTCCTTGCAACTTCTGTTTTCTCAGTTCTGAGGCTCAGTTGCTTGAAATTCTGAGTTAAATATTTAACATACATAATCGTTTAACAGAGACTAAAGTTTATCTGTCCTTTTAATATTCAAGGAAAATCCTCATTAATTCTAGTTCTGACCTCGTAGGGAGAGCAGAATTTGGATACACCAGAATAGCGGATGCACCTAATTTAGGTGAATTAAATTGAATGTTTCCTTCTTTAATCTTCATGTTTTTATTTTCTCTCAAAACAGCTAACCATGCTTTGTCTTTTTCTTCTTGCAATATTAGAATAATTGCAAAGACAGTTGTTGTAGCCATTTCTGTTTGCTACATGGAATAAACTAAATTCAGACATGTAGATGTTTTTCACTTCTGGGTGAAAAAGACAAAACAAGGCAGTTTAGGTACAATATGTCAGCTATGTCAGCTAAGGATCTTTAATACTTATTTGCAAGCTGCCAACAATTAGCCTAATTTTTTTGCACCTAAAGCATAATTTTGTTACTATAACACACATGCTAATTTCATGCTGAAATATATGATTCTGACTTCTGTAGTAATTTTAAAGAATGGGGAAGTCTCCTGGAAAATAACTGAGAATTAAGATGGAGTGGAATCTTCACCCTTACATTTTTTTGTGAACAATATAATGCATTCCTTCTAAACATGCACAAACATTGAGCACTTCTCAGTAATACTCATTTTTGTGAGTATTCTAGTTGAACACTTGGAGGGTCTCAAGTTTGCTCATAAAGGGGCTGCCTCTATTATTGCCCCCTCATTTATCTCTAATTCCAAGGTTTGAGGGAAGGTGTCAGTGGATAGTTCTAGATTTCACTGGAACATCTTTACCTCTCAGACGCTTTTGTAAGAAAATTACTGCTTTGTATGGAATTTCTGGTGATGTCATCTTTAAAGCAGAAGTGATTTGTAGAGTGTCATTTTCTAGCAGAGTATTCTGGGCAACAGGTGGGGCAATCTGTAAGGTTCCTCCTTGTTCAGCCTTAGAGTATGTGAAAGTGATGACGTGCAGCTTCAGGAAACATAGGAGTCTCCTCATTTCACTTCTTCCCATAAACATTTAAGTGCTTTTTCTCAGATACTTACAATAGCACTGGCCAAATGTGCTTTTTAAAGACTATAGAAAAGATCATGGAAGCAATGTGCTACCGGCCTGTAGAGAGGCTTAGCTGTCCTATTTCCACATGTTTTATTTGGAGCATACAAAACGGAAGACATTCTGTCAAGAAAGCAAAATTTGCCCCACTTTCCATACATTCAAGGAGCCTCATACGCAGGATGCTGTAGAATGAAACTCTGAGTCTTTTGAGAACGTTTTCTATTCTAAGCAATATTTTTACCCTTCTATGCCATGTTTGGGGTTCTAGTGGCCTTCCAGAGCACATAGTGAATGTTTTGGGATTAGGGGGACGTTTAACATGCCCTGCTTATGTATAAACTAACTAATGAATGGTTAAAAGTCACCTGTTCAGTACTTCAGAAACAAGCATTTTAGGAGAGAGCAGAATTGCTCCTTTAACAGTACAGGGAAGCGTCTGTACAGAAAATAGTCCAATAGTCTACCACAGATTCCAGCTAGGGTAGATTCCAGCTAGGGTAGACTTTGGGAGCATTGTTAAGCTAAGCTGCTAAAGAGCACTGCTGATTGTCTACATCAGGGCTTTCCAAACAATGTGTCATGACACATTAGTATGTTGCCTGTAGTGTGTTGGTGTGTCATCTCGTCTGAGAAAGACCCCCCCCAAGCCTGGCCTGCTGCCATCACTCTCATTGAGGCCTTTCCTTGACAAGAGTGACAGCAGCAAGCCAGGATGGGTGAGAGGGGGCTTTCCCCTGCCGTCGCTCTCGCTGGGGCCTTTCCCTGGCAATAGTGACAGCAGAGATCAGGCCTAGGTGGGAGGGGGCTGCCTTTCCAACCCTAGATAGGCCTCTGGGTACTATGCATGCCTGATCAGTTGGAAGGAATGGAACTGAATATGAAAAGGGGCGGGAGCTCTGAGGTGTGTTCCACAAGGGATTGTTTTCTCATTTTATCACTGAGAAAGTGGAGTGCTATTATTTTCTTATTTAGTTACTTACACTGCAGTTGAATTACCCTTAAAATGGATAAGTTTCTGCTTAAGAAATGAAAAGCTGGCGAAGGTGACATTTGCAATGAACAAAATGAAGCAGTTGTAGAGGAAACTGCTAAAGAATCAAGTGCCAAACAGTCTGTATTAGTACATAAATCAGTTTAACTTCTGTTTTGCTAGCAAAACTGAATTACTGTGTTGCGAAATGATGCATGTCTAAGAAGTGTGTCACCAATATGAAAAGTTTGGAAAGCTATGGTCTACATACATGAAATTAGTGAGTGTCACGGATCTGCCTGTTTAATCTCCCATTTTTATCTAACAAATGTAGAAGTTAATATATTCAGGATTCCGCCGCCTCGATCCATATGGAGAGGTGGGATATAAATAAATAAATAAATAAATAAATATTTTTTAAAAAAACTCTTAATCATGAACTTCTTAACAAAGTGAACCTTCTTCCCTCATCATAAAACAAAAGCTTCTCCCTTTGGGAATTCATGGCATGAATCTGATAAATTTTGGAATCTGAAGAAAGTGGAAGTGATCAAACTGGGGTTTCTTTGGGAGGGGGTAGTATTTTGGAGAATAGGGGTGCTAGTAGTTTTGATGTTTGTATATTCCTATTTAAACACTGTTTATAGTTCAATTAATTTCTTGGCATTGTAGTCATACATCTGTTTAGGTGGTTTGTGAAATATGGCTATAGATTTTCGAGCTATAAGAGCATTTTATATTAAAATATTTGTCTATCGGTCTTTGATACTGTATCCCCCAGCGAAAGGCAAGCATATTTATTTTTCCTTCAGTGAAATGTTGTCAAATTTTGCCAAATATGTAGTGTTTTTCATGTGAAAGAAAACATATGACTGATACTTTGTAGATTGTACATGCAATGTATTGAAGCCTAATTTTATGAAAGTAGTCTTAAGTTTTGTTTTGTTTAATGGAGATGTGGTAGCGAAAATATAAGCACCAAGGCACCTATGCAAAGTTTCTGGTTGAATTGTTGAAAAAAAAGGCTATACTGGAAATAGGTTTTCTAGTTTTTAAATACACTTTAGGTCTACATACTAAAGTATAAAAAAATCAAAATACATGGCAATGAAAAGGCTTCCATAGACTCCTTAAATGAGTGACATTGTTTTGTTTTCTTGTTTTCCTTTGCGGTATACTTATTTATTGTTTAACTGTAGTCTTACTTTGTTTCTAGTGTATGTAATAAGCAGGCTTTGGAATTCACTAAACATTTTAGTTTTGCTTAAGCTATTAATCTCAGCAGCCATTTATTGGTTTGTATGCTACAAAGCAAGAGAGATTATCCCTTAATTAATTCCTCTGAGGGGTTCAGCTGCCATCATCAGCCACTATATAGTTTCATGAATTAATGTTCCATGGAAAATATAATGGAATGCGTAATAAAATTTAAGTTAAAATAGTAGTTATAAAACTAGAAATAATATGGAAGGAATTTGGATATGTTATTCTAAATACGTCAGACTCAGAGGTATTAAAGAATATGGACATAATCCATTTAAGTAATTACACATTCTTTAAAATATTTTCAATTGTACTGTCTTTAGACAGATCAAAATAGGATTTATTCTCAATCATGTTAGAAATGACACATTGTTTATAATAATTAGGTGGCGGTTCAGTGACCAGTAATATTCCTATAATCTTTTGGATGTCATTGAGATTGGAGTAGTATAAGCAGCCATTGAATTGCAACACTATAATTAATTGTATGAAAAATAATCATTATAATATTAATCTTTCATTACAAAGAGACAAAATGTTGCAGATATTAAAGCCAACAACAGTTTCTCCATTTAAGTTTAGCTGGGATTTCATCCAACCTGGACATATGAAAGAATGACACATACTAGAAGATTATTACAGCTTGAAGTACACTCTAATTTTCTTTGGCTGTGTGATTCTAAATGTCATTTGAAGTAGGTTTATATCAGGGCATAGATAGGCATACTTAACTTTCCATTTTTATGCATTAATGAAGTTCCTTTGCCCATACAACCAAATGAACATTCTTACACATCTGTTTCTATTGTATAATTTCATTGCTTTTGGAGCAGTTTTCACTAGTATTGTGCTGTTTATGATCGAACTTTTATTCTGTATTATATTAGTCAGCTAATGAAAATATAACTAATAGCCATCTAAGTGTAACTTTGTTGAAATTGCTGATCTCTTGAAGGCATTTTCAGGTCTTGCATGTCAAATGGCGGAGATGTTCTGTTTTAGATGAAAACAGTTCCCTTGAATCACAATTTCACTGAACATTTCCTAGAATGTTGTGCAGTGTTGTTGAAAGGCAAGTAATTGTTCTATCAGAATTGTGCTGAGTCTGAAAACTAGAAAATGTATATATGATACCTAATATAATGATTGTTACTACCATAGCATATCTATAGTCTTTGAATTATATACTTTATGAATACACTTCAGCTTAAACGTGTCAAAGTATTCTGTTTGTTGGCTTGAGTTTCTGAGACACTTGTAGCAATATGTACAACCAAACCATAGAATCCATGTGTTGTATAGAAGGATGAAGAGTACATTCTGTCAGGAATATAACTGTATTACTGATTTCAACCCCATAAGTTGAAAGGAGCAGTGGTGGGCAATGGTGGAAGGCTACATTAGCCCCCTAAGAGACCTTGGAGCTGCCCCCCAACTGAAAAACAAAATCAGTATTTTTGTCCCTAAACACTACACATTTCTTCTGGGGGACACTGGTGAATTCTCCCCTCTGTTTTGGGGCCTAGAGGGCATTCTGGGTCTTTTTGAGGCAATTTTTAAAAAATGTAACTTTGCACCCCTGGGGGTCCATAGAGCTCAAAAAGTGAAATGCCCTCAGTGCCCCTGGAGGCCATTATAGGCTTCTCTTTCCCTATCCCAGTTAAGGTCAAGTTACCTCAGGACTGTTTGCTGCTGCAAGTAAAAATTGCTGTCCGAGACTGCTCATGATCTTATCCTTTCGTGAGATGAAATGCTGGTTACCTGTGACCAGACTTTTTCAGTGGATTTGCTAACTTTTTTTTTTGACAGAAACATTTTTTAATTGATAGAAATATAAATTAACAAAATTTAGCAGAACAAAATAGTTTACAGACTGTAAGCATTCCTTAACAAAACATATCAAGAATCTTGTCGTTGTTTTCTTAATCTATCGCTGATTTGATTTTATTTGCAAAATTAATGATTTGAATTTAGCTTGTTGTAACTGACAAACATTTGTTTTAAATCAGAATCTCCAATTCAAACTTAATACTAACCTGCAATACTTTAAAATAAGAGAGGAAGAGGAACATGCAAGCCTAATGCTTTGTTCAGACTTATTCATATAGCACTTTAAATGATTGTTTAACATTACAAGTGAGTCAGCCTAGTAAATTGAAAAGGAGCAGAATTTTTATTCTGTACATAAATGAAACATATAGTCTGATTAATTATCCACTGAGGCTTTTCTTTCTTTTTGGCTACGGATTGTATATATATTTTTTCCATTCTACCCAGATAATGTCCTTGGTTTTTGTCCAGTCTGGGACTTACTCTTTGTGAAAAAGGTACTTTTTCCCGGAGGAAGTGGCATCTTCTGCACAGGAAGAAAGTATCTTGAACAGAAAGTATGATTTCTGCACAGAAAATGCAATGTTCTACGGAAAAAAATTTTTTATTTTCAGAATAAATCCTGAATTGCAAATAGTTCTTCAGCACTGTGGAGTTGTCTAGATATTTCTCATGGTGAGGAGAAAAATGGTAAAATTATTCATTTTTTTTTTTTTTGTTTGTTATAAGAATACATTTCAAGAAGATACACAACTCTAATCCAAGCACTCCCTTTATGAGAAGCTGCCAAGTTGCCTACTACATGCTTTGTTCAAGCTGTGCTTGTCTCTTCTGCATTTTGATTGATCCCATAAACTTTGTGCATTCTTCAGCACCTGCAGTAGGAGTGGGCAGCACACAATCCATGGGCTACATACACTTCTACCGGACCTTCAATGCTGCTGTTGAATTTGGTGGCATGCTACAAAAATCTTGGCAGAATTGCAAAAAACCAAAGTGAATCTAGATACTAAAGGCGGTTAGCTAGATGCTTTGTTCCGTTTTAAACTGGATGCCTGCTCCTTAGGTGTGCTATTTTAGGTTATTGATGCAGGGATTTTAGCAAACAGAAAGTGGATTTTTCCTATTGTCAGGTGGTACACAGTGTCAAAATGCAGCAGTGTACAGCTGTGGCAGGAACAGGTATGGGGCATCTGAAGGGCAAAATTGGCCTCTATTAAAGTTGCCTGTTGGCCTCTTCTTGACATTCCAGTTTCAAGTATGGACAAGAGTAAACTAAAATACTCTCTTTAGGTCTGTTCAGATGCTAAGTGCAAACAGCATATTCTAATGTGCAAATGTGGGCACTGGTTCAAGCAGATGGAACTAGAACCTCCAGATATTCAGTGTTCTGCCATCGTTGAACATGGTCCGTTTTCATTTGGCTGTTCTGGTATTCTTCCCCTCTCCCAGTTCCTCTTGCTTTTGTTCTACTTAAACCTGAGGTTCTTCATACCTTCTGATAACTGTTACTTGTGTGTAAATGGTGTCAATGGTACACTAACAGTGACTTCACTATGTAATGATCATAATGACACAGCATATAATAGGATATTCTTTTCCCTATCATTCTTACACACCTTCAAATCTTCAAGCACTTTAGAAAAATCTTGCCAAGAGGATATGTTCCCTAATCATCTCAGTTAATAGCCAGTGATGTTCTGAGTTCATCAAATCTTTTTTGAACTCACTTTACTGTTAGCTATTACCACGTTCTACGGCAGTACATTACAAGGATCAATTTGTTTCATGTCATGTAGAGGGAATGCCCTTTGTTTCTCTGAAGGCTTTTCTGCCTAACAGAGGTAATCAACATTTTAAGTGATCTTACTGTCATGGCTTTGCCTAGGGAAGTTTGAAAGATGTCATTTTTCTAGGGTGCTAAGAGACACCAAGCATCCATGTAACTTCTCTGTGGTGTTAAACATGTTTTACTCTGTGAACAGATGTTTCTCAGCCAACCAAGGGAGGTTGAATGAGAGGGGGTGTTTTCTCAAAGAAAGCCTAGAGAGAAGGCAGAAGAGAAATCAACCCACTTTTTAATGTGATCAGAGCCAGTGACCTAGATTTGGGAACAGGGCTTTTGCAAAAAGGGGTAGCCAGAGGCCTGTGGGTGTGAACTGCCTTTATGCAGATGTAAAGATATAAGAAACTGTTTAAACACATTCTGAAGATATGTTTGAACTTGGACATGCATACAAAACCAATACTTCATTTCATTTATTGTTTTAATAAAGATTATAGTATATTTTTGTAAAAGTGGACTCAGTTGAATAATTCTCAGTAATTATAACCAAACAGAATCATGTTACCATAAATTCCAAAGGGATTCTAAATAACAACGGAAAGGTGTTACCCTTTATACATGAAGATGATGTTTTTAGGGAAGGCCAGGGCTGTATAACGTGGCAAGGTACTTTAGAAGACTGGGGGAGGAGAAGCTGACATGCCAGTCAGTGAGAAGAAAAAGCTGGCCTTGTCACACACCCCATGAAGGATATTCAGAAAAAAAGAACACTTGGGAGAAGTATAGGAAACAGAAAAATATCAGAGGAAAGCTGAGCAATTTTTGCAGATCTCTGCCCCGAACACTGGAATGCTGCAGAAATGTTGAGTATAATTCTGTGTGAGGAGTTAATTACTACTCTTTTTTAATTGCATGTTTGTCCTACTCTTACTCCAAGGAGCCAGTTTCCCCTTTTCCTATCATACCTGCAGGACTTGACTTGGAGGCAAGATGAACTGAAAATCCACAGATCCATAGCTGATATAATGAAAAAAATGCAGAAAGACTATACAATTACAATTAAATGCAGAACTAGATTATTTTGACCATATAACTGGGCAAATGCACTCCTGGCTACAGCTGAAACCTGGGCATCTTAGCTCAAGACTTCATCCAGGACTACACCCAAGCTGGAAACCTGAGGTTTAAAGAAATGTAACCCCATTCAACAGAGACAGAGTCCCTTCCTTTCAGCTGACCAGGAGCACCTTGGTGTTGTCTGGATTAAGCTACAATTGGTTCAGACTAATTCATTCTGTTACTGATAACAGACATTGCTAGGTATTGAGCTAAGACATAAAGATGTCACAACACTTTTACTGTGTCAGTGTAAAGACTGAGAATGCAATACTACACTGACTTGTTGTTTGCCTGGAAGTTCTTTTCAACTTATGGCAACCCTAAGGGGAACCTATTGCTGCATTTTCTGGAATCTGAATGTGTGGTGTGCCCAAGATCACCCAGTGGATTTCCATGGCTGAGCAGAGAATCAAACTCTGGTTTTCAGGGTTGTAGTCCAATGCTCAAACCACAACACTGCCTGGCTCTACTGTGCAGATTTACTGAGAAAAAAAATCTTGTTCCATTCAGAGGGGTTTACACCCAGGTTACTCTACATATTGTGCATCTTTTGTGGAACCACTGTCCTTCTCTACTCATAACATGAGGACAAAATTAGATCCTCAGATACTATCTATCTATAGCCCTTTTCGCAAGTTACCCATTCGCGCAGCTGGGGGGGGGGGTCTCGGCGAAAAGCCTCAGCAGGAACGCTGCCGCTTCCCTGCTGCTTGAATTCCTGGTCGCGCAAGCACCGCGCGAATGCCCCACCCCTTCCTACCGCAGCGCAACCTGGGAATTGTAGGCTAGCGCTGAGGCAGGGAGTGCCATCGGGCCAGCTCCCGAGGCTCCACAGGGCAGGTAAGTGCATGCGGGCCCTGGGAGCATTGCGTGACGCACACCATTTTCGGCTTTAAGCCGAAAATTAAAACGTGTGCGCAGTCTGCTTTAGGCTCTTGAGTGTTGCGTAAATGGGAGTGTGTCGTATGGACCGCTCCTCCCATTTACGCGACGCTCAAGTGGCCTTTTCGCTTTAGAAACAGGGGTGCAAAAAGGGTGCTATCCATCCATCTATCTGTCGTTGTTACAAAGATGTTCCTGTTGTTTTATTTGAGAATTGAAGGATGACAACTGAGTGCCCTTATATTAACTTTTGGGTAGCAAATCCTAGTTTTACTGGACATATTGAGCGGTTGAAGAGGGAGTTATCTCATTCTGTTCCTCCACTGTTTTAGCAATTTAATTTATTTGTTGTATTTATTTAATGTCCATGTGGTTCTTTGTGTTCAACTGCTGTATGCGTGAGAGAGAAAAATTATGAAAGACAGAGAAAATACAATGATTCAGTGTAGTATAATAACAGTGTCAGCCTCATTGTTTCTTTTCTTTGTTCTGTCTGGAAACAGCTTCTTGTATGTGTGGATAGTTTTGATAAGAGAGCTAAGGTAAAACATTTGAAACTACACACAGGTTGAATACCAGCATGCCTCTTCTGATTGTGTATTCTATTAACCTTCTTACTGTTGCATTTCTTGAGAGTCTTTTATCAGTTGGAGTTGCACTTATAATTTGTTCATACGGATTTGGTTTTCTGTGTCTTATTGCTATACTATCTTGTATCACTGAAATATTATTTCACACGCAAGGAGAAGGGGCTGACATACCTGAGTCATACCTGGCCCATCTGTGCTCTTCTGTTAAACTGTCACAACATGTTTTTTGTGAAGGTTTGAAAATTTACTGTTTTTGGAGTGGACTTCTCAGAATCTCATGCTGGCTGGGTGTTTCTGGCCAAATTTCTGCACTAGACTGTTAATAGCACTACGATTCCTCTTTCAACATCCTATGGAATCCTGGGGTTTGCAGTTTCTGGAGGGGCAGTGGGTTTCCACAGCCAAGTGGAGAAATGAACCTGGTCTCCAAGGTCATAGTCCAACTCTCAAATCACTACATTATGCTTGCTTTTAATTAAATTTAACTATTTTGTTCTTCTTCTTTTTCCCCCATGAGGTATTTGTCTGGGATTGAGACTGGCAGGGCAGCCTCCCTAGCTGGGCAGCTGTCTTTCGGCTGCCCTTCAGGTCACATAAAGGGGATTCCTCTTTGGAAGCACTTAAGCCATTGGGTCCTGGCTCAGTGCCAGTACTGCTTCCTACTGTAAATTAATGACAAAAGAAAAACAGCATGCATTGTGGAAAAAAAACCAAGCAACTGTTTGCAACAAGAGATGATACTCCCGAAAAGCATGAGGGTGAAGTATGCTCCAGGAGAAAATTCTCTCCCAGCCTCACTCATTGGTGGCTAATGGATGCCCATAGTAAAACCTGGGTCAGCACAGAGGGAAAATGGGAAGGGAAGCAAGCTGATAAAATGAGTTCAGGGACTGACCCTGTTTAAGCTGTGGCAATAGATTGGGTTGAAAATTGTTTGTTCTAGGTCTGCCTCTGGATGATCCATCTTTGACCACTGGCGCCATGGCTCAGGCAGTAAAGATACCCAGCATGCTGTGCTGAGGCAAAGAGGGCCACCAACAAGCTTGAAGACACTCCTGATTGGCACCTTCTATCTCCATTACCCATATGGCACAAACTGAGGGGGAAACAGCCTTTGACTTCAAAGGCATCTCCAGTTTGCTTTTTTCTTTGCTTTAGGATTACCATCCATTCTGACTTTTCTTCCATATTAAATGTCTTTATATTACCCAGTGACAGGTTCCACTAGCCTACTAAAGAAAGCATGATATCCGTTCTTGATGGGCCTGTTTTTGACAATTTATTGTATGTTCATGTAGAGATTTGTAACTGCAAAATACATGAGTATTCTGTTCAAAAACATTTATTTTCTGTTCATAATATATGTAACTATTTACTAATATTTTAGAAGCCACCAGAGCTTAAGAAAAATGGTACCAGAAATTGAGTTTGCATTCATGTTTTTTCACTAGACTCTGGGAAAATGCAGGGCTTTGTCCTTAGCCAATTTCTTTAGAATTAGTAATGTTAGGATGACACCAGAGATACATCCTCTGTATGGTGGATGCAGTTTCAGAACAAACACATTTTGTCTTGAAAATAAATGCCTCTGAATGTAGCAGATATTGAAACCATTTCCACAATAGTTAAAATGTTATGTCTTCTTTCACTCATAAATGTTATGATAGCTCTCGAGAGTGAGAGAGATTTGAATTATGGCTAGAACAAGATTTGCAAGGTGTTCATGTTTTCCCAGATAAATACATGAAAAAGTGAGAATGTTTGTATAAAAATGATTTACTCAAAGTTGCAAAAGGAAATTAAGCTCTGAAAAATGATGTTTCCAGTTTTGTGTTAATTCAATTACAGGTATCGTTGTTGTTGTTGTTGTTGTTGTTATTGTTGTGTGGCTTCAAGTCATTTCTGACTTACAGCAATCCTAAGGCAAACCTGGGGCTCAGAATGTGTAATGTGCCCAGAGTCAGCCAGTAGGGTTTCATGGCCAAGCAGGGAATCAAATGCTGGTTTCCAAGGTCGTAGTCTAACCACTCCACTACACTGGCTCTTTACTAGACTGTGAAAAGTATTTCATTTAAGGTCAGTTTCTATACGATAGGCCTACCATGCAGCAGCCTTCCCCAGTCTTGCACCCCTCCAAATGTGCTGTCCAATAACTCCCAATATCTCCAGCACTTTTTGTATTCTGTCCATTGTCATTCATTTTATGTGCATACTGCTTTAACAGGTAGTTTTATGTGATACCTACATTTCTTTTATTAAAGACAATGGACATTGCTGTTAATCAGTAACAGTTAATAGGGCACTTGCATACTATTAATGTACAAGTCTAAAAATACTATTTAATGTTGAGGTGTTCTGTGCCATATGAGATAACCTTCTGAGCCACATTTCCATTTGCCGTCAACCTGATAATGACAGGGCTGTCTTCTATGCAACCATGGAAATTCCCTTTAACCCCAAATTATAAAGTTCTGGCAAATGCGATCACCTGATGTTCCAAGTGATGCTAGTCTCAAAGTTTTACTGCATGTCATTAAAAAGCTACCTGTATAATATGGCAGGTTTTGACATAGCACGCAAAGAAAATGGGTGCACATTTTCTCCAGACCACTATTTTCTCATGCAATGACTGAACTTAATTAGAAGTGATTTGCAGACTTCATAAACTTGGTAGATGCATAATTGGTATGTATCTTGCACTTAATTGTTCAGTATATCTTGCACTTAATTCCTTTGTGTTCAGCTACATATTCTGTGTAACTTATTATAATCAAGAATGTAACCTTCATCCAAACCTGAAGGCACATGAGATGAAGTTAAGTTCAAGATGGCCCAGGCAACATGCTAGCTGAGAAAGAATTTGGAGTATGGATCTCTTAGTACTCAAACTTGTCACTCAAGATACTGTTCTGTCAGGTACCAGACAACATCATCCATAATGCTTGTAAGTTTATCTGAAGTTGCTTGTCACATGTGACATAAATATATGCAGCCAATGCATAGCCTGGATAAATTCTTACTTTATTGTAAAATGCAGTTTTATGATTTGGCTATAATTTATATTTAGTAACTTTTAGACAACACTATCAGTGGGTGCAATCTATTCAGATGTAAAGATTTCAAAACTGTTGGTTTCAGCAAGACAGTGAAGTATGTTGTCTAAATCACTCTCACAAAAGTGCTTCAGTTTAGCTGGGACTGTGTCCAGTGTTTTTTCTTATGAGCACATTTCTAGAAACTATTACAGGAAAGCTTACTAATAAGGAAGCAATATTCTAATTTTACTGCTGCATAAAAAGAAGTAATAAAAATGTCAGTGTTATTTTGTATTTCTTTGCCTCTGTTTTTAGTCCATGCTATGCTGTTGTGCTGAGCATAGAATTTCCTGTGAAATGTACAATAAATCAGGTTAAAGGGGAGTAGGATGTTATAGAATATTTATATTGGAAAGGCAGTTATTTTTTGGTATTGACCATAGTACAAATGGTGCAGTTCTCTGTATTCATATTCCTCTAATCTGTGATTCAATTGTGAAAGCAGGGAAAATACAACTCCATGACTGCTTGCTATATTTAGGTAGACCTGTTATGGGCAGTATATCTCTATCAAAGCTGCGTTTTTCATATGCTAAACGGTGCTTTCACTAAACTTGTTCATATCCGTAAAAGTAAAGTTGACATATAAATGACACATGATGACTCCAAAAAAAGCATTTAGAATGGTCCAAATAAATACATTGGCTCCCTTCCTGGTAGAATGCAGCAGGTTAATCCTTTTCACAAATGTTCTTCCTCCATCTGTGATAAGCATTATCACTCCTTAATGGGGAAATAAGGATCATTGAGCCTCCTCATCCCCATTGCCTTTTGGCTTACCATCCACTTCTAACAGAGAATTACACCTTCCCTTTCTCCTCTGCTTCAGATTTTTTGATACTGTTCCCAAAACACCTGCCCTGTGGAGCGGTAATTTCCCCTGACATTACATATTTTCTAGATATATAAAATCAGTATATCTAGGCTAGTCTATGCCATGAACATCCTAAAATGGTACACAGACCAGTAACAAATGAATTGTGTGGCTTCTATTAATCTGTTGAGAGTTTTGCTCTTCCAAATCAATGATTCTATTCTGTACATCATAGGAAAATTGCACGTAACAGCAGTTTTGCTTGTGGAAAACCCACTGTACGTGGAATATGAAAGTGGCCATATTTTTTCCGCCTATTTATATAAGTTTATGGTATGTCATATTTGTTTATAAAGGAATCTTATGTAGTTTGGGAGACCAGTCTGTGCATGAGATAAACACAGGTAACAAATGGATTGGAGATACAATCTGATTCTTCCAAGTAGGGATACTATTTTATTAGTTTTACGTGTGTCGTCATGTTTAAGTACCAAGCAGAACCTGCTACAATGTGCATTAACATTTCTATTTTAATTTTGGAGCTCTGTTGTGTATTTTCATGCTGACTATTTGAGTACATGAGAACTGGTGTGGTGTACTGGTTTGAGTGTCTGAACTATGAACCTGGAGATGAGGGTTCAGTTCCCCACTTGGCCACAGAAATCCACTGGGTGACACTGGGCTGGTCACGTACTCTCAGCACCAGAAAACTTGGTTGCCATAAGTAGGAAACAACTTGAAGGCATATCAAGACTACAAATGGATTGGATTATAAAATTAAAATATAAAGGAATTGAGTTTTCTAAGAATTGTTTTCTGAAATTCAGTTGAAACCATAACTTGGGAAAATAATTATATGAGGAAACTTTAAAAGCTGAAAGGACTTAGGATTTTATCTTGCACTGTACTAAAAGTACTTTCTTGCTATAAATCATCATCATAGTCAGTCTTCTCTGTTCTTTGTCACTATGAACATTACTGTTTCGCTGTTAGTCTTCTGTGTCATATGTCGCTTTAACTTTTGCCATCTCAATTTACCACCTTAGCACTCTGGACACTTAATTTAAATGGACTAAGTAAACAGACAATTGAATTGGTTGACTGCCAAACCAAGCTTAATCTTGAAGAAACTACTGAAAACTAATATTTTGGCAGCATAACAGTAGAAGCAGCATATTATAGATAATCAAATATTCTATTAATAGTTTCATTTTTTATAAGGTTTGGAATCAAAGCACTGTAGAGTTGGGTATTTGTCTAGTTCTGTCTCCTTGAAGTACAGGAATCCACAGCAATTTTTCCCCAGACAGGTGACCATCACACCTTTGCTTATAAAATCTCAAATGAAAAAGAGCTTACCACCTTCTCAGATAGTGTGTAAAGTACACAGTCTGTACTCATCATCATCTTCTTATTCATCATCATCATCTCCTTTAAGCTCTTAAATTGTAGTGTTAGCAGAGCCAGACATTTGAATGAAGCATATAGAAAAATTGTTTCTGGTACTAAAACTGGAATGGATTTCCTGTAAATACTATGCAGTAATACGCATAGTGATCTATATGATATTCAAGAACTCCCACCTCAACCCCAAAAAAAAAAAAAAAAGAAAAGTTTAGGGTTTTTTATTTTTACTTCCTTTTTTATCAATGGTAATTGCTTGTATGTTTTCTGTACTGGTATTAGGCTGAAAATGGCAGTTTTTCTACAAGTTGTTGCATATTGTTCTAGTTCAATGACAGTTTAATGTTGTAGTTTTTGAGTGTTACGGAACGGTGGAAAGATAAAAAATACTGTAGGAGTCTTGTTTGCGATAAAAAAAGTAAATATCAGGCATGATATGATTCTGCATGTTCCTGCCAATATTAGCCTTGAAAAGCTTACTTCATTTTATAGTGAATTCTACTCACTCTCCCCGCTGTTATTCTCCATGTGTTCAGTGGAGTTTCCCTAATACTAACCATACATTTGTATGTATGTCAGTCTGTCTGCATTGAACAGTGTTGCTTTTGTGAACTTTCTGAATGTTTAGAGAGAGTCCTAGTCACATTTGCTTTCTTTCCATGCATGGAAATCAATGGTGGATATGGACCTGTCACAAGAGTTACATTGCTGAGAAATGTAAGCAAGGAGTTAAGGCAAGATTTATTTCTGCAGCAGAAATAGGCACACGCTTTGTGAAGGTCCAGAGTGAGATATAATACATTTTCCAGCACCCACCTTATATACTGTATAAACCATTGTGTTTCCTCATGTAAGCATTCAGAAAAATTAACATTTAATTCAAAGCACATTCTCTCTGTCTGGCATCTATCAACATTTCCAAACTGTCTCAGTCTTTATCATTTTCAAATAGTATGTGACATTCAAAAGGAATTGTAGGTGCTTGCTCACTTCAGAGTCTGTTGCTTAAAACAAGGAATATAATTAACAATTGCAAAATCAAAGACGAAGCACCCTTCCTTACCTAGGTATTAAAAAAAACACAGGATGGACCCAAAGGACGCTTTATATGTTTAGCCTACATAAACTTCTCATTTTTAGCAAATGGACATCTCAAGACTTTTGCGATCTGATTGGTCTCCAGCATGGAGAAAGTAGATGGGGAGAAGCTTTTCTCCCTTTCTCTCAAAACTGTTATCCAGGGTTGTCCACCGATGAAGCTACATGGTGAGAGATTCAGATAGATAACATGGAATACTTCGTATATCACATAATTAAACTGTAGAATATACTGCCACAAGGTAAATGCTATAGCCTTAAAACAGAGTTAGTTAAATTCTTGGAAGTTAGGGCCGTAAATAGCTGTTAATCAAAATGATTTATATATTGCCACCTATACCAAAGATAATATGCCACTGTATATCAGTTGCTGCCGAGTGTGAGATGGGTGGCAATGTTTTCCTCTTGACCAACTGTCAAGCTTCCCATAGGTAACTGCTTGGCTGTTGTGTGGACAGCATGTAAAGCTAGATAGGCATTTCATCTGATGCAACATGGCTCTTCTTATGATTTTATGATGGTGATAGAATATTTTTAAATATCTAAATAGTACTAGATTGTAAGACTTTCAATAGACAACCAGTAAAATATAATCAATTAGAGTGTTATATGAGATCTGAGTGTTCTGTGAGACATTCTGTGATCTTATCATTCTGTGATCTTGTTATTCTTGTCAAAGGCCCTTTTCACACGACATTTTCCATGTGAAAGGGCGCCTGGACGTTGTGTGATTGTGAGGAGCAATCTGCATGATGCACCCACAATTGCGCGATGCTCCAGGGGTTGGCAGGTGCCAATTGCGCGCTTTTTCATTTTCAGCTGGAAGCCGAAAATGGTGCTGATTGCACATTGCTCCCAGGCCCCGCGTGCACTTACCTGGCATGTGGAGTCTCTGGAGCTGTGCCGGTCGCACTTCCTGCCTCAGCACAGCCTGGGAAGCTCCCAGGCTGCACTGTGGAAGGAAGAGGTGGACTCTTGCGCGAGCAGACATCTCGTGTGGAGCTGAAGCAGCAGGGATGCGAGAGCCTCCCGCTGGAGGCTGCTCGCGCAATCCCTGCACCCCAGCCTGGAAAAAGGTAAGGTGCGGAAAGCACCAAAGACATTCTTTGCCCTCATATGGTTGCTGTATCACTCATTGAGAAAAAAAGAAAAAATGTAAACGCACCAATTAAATCCATATTTGTGTATCTGACTGGTTAAAAAACTAGCCTTTAATAAACCTGTTTAATTTTATTACTGAAAATATATACCTTAAGCTTCAAAGGCAGGCATCTTGCACGTTACCTTATTTGTGACATGAAGGTACTGCTTTCTGGCAAATATAGAGAGAAGATGAATCAGTTTAAAGTATACCTCTCTTAATGCCTCTCATTTGTCTGCAGGCCTCTCAGGTTTTAAATATGTAATTTTACAGATTTCAAAGTCAACTAATTTCCCTGTTATTGTAGTAAATAGTACATTGTGTACATAGTATTTGGATTCCATATTTTTTGCTTGTTTTGTTTAACAGCTAGATATATATAAGTACCTCATAAAAAATCTTTTGAAGGGCCTTTCCTTCAAATGGGATATTAACATCATGATGTTATCCAGCTTCCTGGTTTGCCATTTAGTTAAAAAAATTACCTCTATGAGATAATTCCTGAAATTCATGCTAGAAGATACATTGATGATCATTAGGTTAAATAGATGGAAGAGAGGATTGGACTAATGGAGGCAACTCTCTTAGTGCTATTAGTCATGATGATTGTATCTTCCTTTATAGGCATTGAATAATAGTTGCTAAATTTCAGCACTGGGAGTTTCTCTGTTTGTGAACATTACAAAAACATTTGGTTGTGCATTAGGAAAACAAGATGTGGGAAACATGGCCATACCAGCCTGAACATACAGATTTTTAAAGTTAGCACAGTCAGGCCTAGTTAGTACTTGGATGGGAGATAATTTAGGAATGCTGGAGATCTCTGTGTGGGGTCAAGAAAAAAACAACCTACCTGAAACCCAATATAGCCGTTACTGGAATTCAGAATATGGGGCTAGAGAGACCAGTGGTCTGACAGGGTATAAGGCAGCTTCCTATACTCAATGGCCTTCTTGGTCAGGTCCAACAGGGATTTTGTTAGAGATAAGCACTTAGTTGGTATAAACAATTCTATCATATTTACATTTAATATTACTTTTGAATCATGGAATTATTTCTTTAGTTATTTTTCAGGTGTACTTGGCTATATATCAGAGGAAGGAACTGACAAAACCACCTCTGAGTATTCCTTGTTTAAGAAAACCCTATTAAATTCATGGGGATCCCTATAGAATATATTGAGCTCAAAAGAAGAGATACAGCAATTATAAGCTTTGATATTTAAGAAGAAAAGAAATGGAATAGAATAGAAATAGAGTAGTTAGAGCAATATAAGAAGAGTTAGATAAGAAAAAGAAATAATCTAGAGAGGAGAAACTTTATTTAGTTAGAAGTACAGTTTAGGAGAGTTGGGAAGTGTTTTTTTAAATGTTGGAATTTTAGTGTTACTGTCTGTTTTGTATTATCTTGCTTTGTTACTGGGTATTGTTATTTCTTGTATCGTTGTTCTTTCTTTTTAATGTAATTTAGAATATAATAAAAGTTATAAAAATTAAAAATTCATAGGGTTGCTATAACTCAGCAATCACATTGAAAGTGCACATACACATGCACACGCCCTTGGCCAACAGGTACACATTTCCTGAGTTGATTTGGAAGTTAGATAAGAATCCTTAAATCCATCTAAGCTTTGGTTTTAATTTTAGGGCCATTTCTGTGGCTGAATAGGCTGAGCAAAGGTCAGCATTTAGATAATCAGTCTGCAATGCAAGACAAAGGGATGCAGAATAGAAAACTGAAGACAAAATAGCTTGGGCAAAGGCAGGTTTTGCAAATTTGGGCAAGGAAATGTGTATGTGTATTCTGCAGATGACTGTGGGAGGGTCGGAGGGCAGGTATATTAAAATGCACAGAATTAATGTGCTTCTGTTGGCACTGTAATCAGTCTCTTAGATTGTGAAAGTGTTTATTTGGAAATACTAAGACCATTTTCAGTACTTTCCCACCATGAGTAGGAAATTAATTGAATTGAATTAAATTTTAATTACTTATTAATTGTAAATCTTTAGCCAACCTGACAGGGAAAATGGGTCTTTCTTTCTTCAACAAAGAAATACCTTTTACCTCACTTGACATTTCATGACCTTCTGAACAATGAGACTAAAGATTGACACACTTTTAAAATATTTCTCTTTTAAGCATTCTGACAGTCATGCAGTAGCTTAACATTAGATTTAGTTCTTTAGTAAAGTGAGGAGTATTTCACTGCCGAAATATTGATTCCAGTTTATTCATTATCTCTCTTTACTACTACTCCATTTTTGGTTTGTATGTTATAAAGTACTGTTATTTTAACAAAAAACTCTTCTTAATACTAAGAGCTGGTATGGTATAGAGATTTGAGCATTTGACTATGACTCTGGAGACCAGGGTATAATTCCCTGCTTGGCCATGTAAATCCACTGGGTGACCTTGGGTGCATCACATACAGTCTCAGCCCCAGAAAACATTGTGATAGGTTCACCTTAGGGTCACCGTAAATCAGAAACAGCTCAAAGGCACACAACAATAACACAGTTGAATGGACCATCATTGATTATAAAAAGACCATTTAAATAACAGCAGCTGCATAAACTAGGGATCAAGGTCATAAGGTTAGTGTCAGAAGAAAAATGTAACTAGAAAACATCCTGTCCTGGGAAACAAGGATATAAGCTTTGTTTGTTGTTTTTTGTTTTCTGACTGTGACACATACTAAATGTGATAATGATATGCTGAACTGTCATCAGAGGAATTCTTGATAAATAAGCTAAGGAAATCTCTGGAGATAACCTTACTTGATATGCTACTTGCTATGTATGCTGTTTCCGTCGTTATGCTACTTTATGCTACAAGAGTAATAATGTTTTATTATTCCCGTGTTTGAGGTGAACTGGAACCTCTGTTAGCTCTGTCTTGGGCCATTTCCTCACTACACTGCTATACTGCTATTATTCGACTTTCAACATCCTGTGGAATCCTGGAGTTTGCAGTTTAGGGAGGGGCATTTAGAATTCTCAGCCAGAGAGCTCTTTGACCTCAGTAAACCACAAGCCCCAGAATTCCACAGGATGTTGAAAGTGAAATAATAGCACTATAACAGTGTAGTGTGAAAAAGGCCTTGGATGTAGGAAGGGGACCTTAGTAACTACTTTAAAAAGAAATTAGGTACAGTTGTAGTTCCAAGGCTCCAAAACTTGGTTACATTAATATTTACATGTTTCCTCCATTTTGCAAAAAGAACTAAAAAAGTTAGCATTTTGTTACTTTTTAGAAAAATCTGAATGCTGCAGCTTGCTGACCTATGGTACAAAATGCTCTCTCCTCCCATCCACATTGTAATCTGTAGGAAGAGGTGAGTAAGAAATAAATAAATGGACAATAAGAAATAAATGTTGTTGCTGTTGCCATCACCTCAACGCCCACAGCAGAGCATGTGGCAGAGCACAAGACAACGCTTGAATATTCTTTCTCCATCTTTACTAAGCTCCCACTTATATGAATATAAAAATGACAAAAAGTCACAGTTACAATCCAAAAGAAGTAAAGTTATCCCTCATTAAGTTGTAATTGTAATTTAACTTAATTAGACCTACTTCGGAAGTTTAAATAACTAGTTATTTGTAAGGAGTTACTTCCATGTTCTTGTAGGAAGTCATGAACACTTTTTAATTTGCTAACAAATCATTATATGGTGCTTCAAATTTATAATGAACTTGCAGATAACACCTTTTGTGTCATCTTGTATTATTCATGGAATTTATCAGGAAGTCCAGATGCCATAATCTTTCATTGTTATTAATACAGGAAATCCACCAGAAAGAGAAAGCCAGAATAACTGCAGAGTGTCTTTGATTGTTCTGGAACACAGCTTAAAAGTAGTTCCTTGTATTCATTTGCAATTTTGGAAAATGAGATACAATAAAGACACATTTCAAAACTAATGCAGTGTATAATAGTGAAGTTACTTTATTAGTTTATCAAAAAACTTCTAGTTGTACTCAAAAGTTACTTTTAAGATTATTTCTGAATGCATTTTTAGAGGCATTTTTTGCTTTTTATTACTCCTAATATATTTTTTTCTCTCAGAAAAGTAGCATAGGGTAATGGAAAATTAACAAAAAGCATAGCAAATAATGTAGTGCATTACTTTTTCGACATAATACCATGCAACAACAAGAAGTTACTTTTCAAACAGAGTAATGAATAACAAGAATGAATTCATATGAAAAAGTAACTATCCAAGTTATGATCTGGAAGTACTGCAAGTCAGAGTGATTCTCATGATTTTATTATTTATTCTGTGCCTTACTTATACCACGATATATATAAGTACTCATAAGCACAAAGTTGCATGGAAGCATAAAATGAGTTAAACTGCAGTCTTATGCAGATGTACAGTATAATATCAGGCATATGTATTCAGAAATAAGCCCAGTTGATTTTAGTGTCCTTATTCCTAAGTATATGGGTATAGGATTGTCAATTAAGAGTAATTGTTCTGCACAGTAAGACTTCTCAACATGCATAAAAGCATATCTTTTTGTCATACATTTCTTCTTAATAAAGTATTTAATGTATTATTGAATCTGTGTAGTTCTTCTCTCTGAATGGGCTTATATGTCTTTTTACCTGCTTATACTCTGACCCAAAATCCACTTACATTGAAGAAAATTCTACTGATGGAACATTTGCAAGAATGTTCCCTAAATGGGACTTCCTTTCACATAATTAGAATTTGGGTCATAGTGTAAGTGTCTAAAAGGACACTTCAGTCCCTTTAGAGAGGAGGAACCATCCTGAGTCAAAAAAACAGGTTAAATACATTACTAAAGAATAACAGAATTGCTGTTGTTCATGAATAAACCCCACTGAATTTAAGTAGCTGTTTTAATTTTACAAGAAAAGACTTGTATGTACGCATAACTACTTGGTTTGTTTGTAATGCTAACGTTATAATTACAACTAAATTACAATTAACACTGGTCGGAGCTTGTGCAGATTTTTGTATCACAAACTATCAGTGTTACCTCAAAATGGAAGGAAATGTTTTTGATCTGGCAGCCTCAGGAAGTTTGGAAGCTTGTATTTCCTTCCTGATGTGATTATGGTTGCTTATGATTAAACCCAGATAAACTGTTGATAACATAAACTATGTTAGTGTTAAGTGTAACTTATGGCAACATGCCAGTATCAAAACCATCTGTGTTTTCTTGATTTGTATCCCTAAACCAGTGTTAATATTAAACATTTCTCAGTTCAGATGAAGCAGATTAACAGTGCTCAGCTGGAAATGGAAGTGAAAAGCCATTTCCGCACTAGACTTTTATAGCACTATTATTCCACTTTCAATATCCTATGGAATCCTGGGGTTTGCAGTTTCGGAGGGGCCTCCCGAAACTGCAAACCCCAGGATTCCATAGGATGTTGAAAGTGGAATAATAGCGCTATAAAAGTCTAGTGCGGAAAGTGTTAAAGTTTCTGGTCTACTTTTCACAACTGCATTGGAAGAGGAAGAGGATCGTGACCAAACACCGAAATTTGCTCAAGCAGATTCCCATGTTATTCAACTAATTTACCATCATGACCAAATCCAGCCAGTACATAGAAATCTACAGAATTATAACTGTCGATATCCTTTCTAAACTTAACTGAAAGCTGGTAGGTAGCACAGTAATTCTCTTCTAAGTAAATATGAATAGGAATTAGGCTGAATGGCTAAAATTTTATATTAGAAATAGGATGGGGTTCACCAGTCTCTCGAATGGGGTCGAAATCAGAGTTCCTGACCTCTGAAGTGTGGAGAGGGGGAAAAAACAGCAAGCTTCCTGCAGCTTTTGCTGGGACTTTTTTTTCTTCGCACCTCAAAGCTCCACAGATTTCAGTGCAAAGTGCATAGCTTTTCAGCTGACATGTTCTGCGTATTGTTTTTCTACAACTTGCCCTTCTTTCTCCCCACTGCAGCCCAAAAACTCTCGTTTGAGCCAGATTTCTTTGGAAGATTTGGAGGAAGGAGGACTTGCAGAGGGAACCTGTTAGTTTCAACCTAGTTTCTCTATTTCCCACAATTTTCTTCCCCCAAGCTTCAAACCTGATGAGACACTATGGCCCTTTTCGCATTAAGGCTTCTAGCGCAAGCGGGGGAGGGCGGCTCGCGCAAGAAGCCTTCTCCGGGAGGCTGCCGCTTCCCCCTCCTTCCTTCCGCAGGCGAAGGAACGAGCGGGGAAGCGGCAGCCTCCCGGAGGCGGTGGCGGCTCGCGCATCCGTCTGTCCCCCGCGCGCGAGAGAAAGGAGCCTGTCCCACCCTTTCCCCCCCGCGCGTGCGAGAAAGGAGCTTGTCGCGTCTGCCCCCCGCGCGCGCGAAGCAGGAAGTGTCGCGTCCGTTGCGCTAGTGCCCCGCCCCACCCCTTCCTTCCGCAGGGGCGGAGGGAAGGAAG
The DNA here is from genome assembly GCA_948474755.1 of Ctenosaura bakeri. Classification (NCBI taxonomy): domain Eukaryota; kingdom Metazoa; phylum Chordata; class Lepidosauria; order Squamata; family Iguanidae; genus Ctenosaura; species Ctenosaura bakeri. The sequence continues at coordinate 439,904 of CAOLHI010000980.1, forward strand.
CACGACCCGGCCGCCTCCCCGACGCTCCGCACAAGAGGTAAGTGCACGCGGGCACCGGGAGCGTTGCGCAAGCGCGGGTGATTTTCGCTTCAAAGCGAAAATCAAAAAACCCGCACTCGCGCTGCTTCAGCCCCGTGAGCCCGGCGGAAGTGGGAGTGCGTCGTGCGGAGCGCGACAGGAGGCCCATGCGAAAAGGGCCTATGGAAAGACATTTCAGCTGCTGCCAAAGCAGCTGGGGGTGGGGGAGGCTAGGGGAGAAAACTGAAATGTCTTTTTCATACCGTCTGATCAGGATTTCTGTAAAATATTGGGGTGGGGGGAAGTTCTGGCTGACAATCTAGTTTCTATTTTTTCTGTGATTGCTGTTTTCCTAGGCGCCAGTCTTTCACAGAGATCCTGATTAGACACTGTGAAAAGATGTTTCACTTTTCTTCTCCAGCCCCCTCCCAAAGCCAGTTATCATGACTTCCTGTCATGATTGGGGCTTGTGGGGAGAAAAGTTGTGGGAAAACCAGAAACTACAATTGGCCTGTCACATTTGCTGGTTTGAATGTCATGGATTTAACATTTGCAAGTTTCTTCAACAGAGCTCTCCCCGCTCCCCCGCATCTCAGGTGCTTCTTTTCCTGGAGAACCTTTCCTCTCAGAGGCCATTTCCACACGAGTCTGTTATAGTGTGATGATTCCACTTTCAACCTCCTATGGAATCCTGGAATTTGCAGTTTGGCTCCTCCCGAAACTGCAAACCCTAGGATTCCATAGGATTGAAAGTGGAATCATCGCGCTATAACAAACTTGTGCGGAAATGGCAGAGTTTAGTAGGCCACAGAGCCCTTCAAAAACCTGCATCTAGTCTCCTCCTCTTCCTCGGCCCTTTTCACATGCAGGGGTTTTGCCATAAGTCCACTTAGTCGACAAATGGGAGCTTGGTCCATGACGCACTCCCACTCACGCAATGCTCAAAGCTTAAGAGCGGTAGGTGCATTCTTATTTTTGGCTCTAAGCCAAAAATACGTGTGGTCGTGCAATGCTTGCGGGGCCCTTGCACTTAGCTTTGTGTGGTGCGAAACAGAGCCGTTCTGCCTCTTCCCCAGTGCGAACCACAGCTTCCCAGACTGCATGCGGAAGGAATTTTCTGACCGCAAAGCCGACGATTCAGTCAAAGGAAGTGACCTCGGACAAAGGGCGGTGTTTTTCCAGCTTCCGCTGAGGCTTTTCGATGAGCCAACTCCCCTGAGCCAAATCGGGATTTGGGAAGGAGGCCTCTTCCACCAGGTGGTGCCTGGACAGTTAACTTTTACCCCAATTTTCTCTTCCTACCCACAGGAAGGAGATGGCTATGAGAGAAGTATAGGGTCACCAAACTGCCCACCCCTACTTCCTCGCCTTTCATGATCTGGTTTAACCCTGATGCCTGTTCTCTCCACCATGACTTGGCCCCCTTTCCATAGACACACACACATTTTGATATTTGCTGTTATTCCACTTATTGTCCTGTGTCTGTGAACCTGTGAATGTGGAAGGCCAACTTACACCTCCGCTGCTGAATATATGCAACTCCCCCTTGCCAGTTTCCTCAACCCCCCTGCGGCTCATAGCTTCCCTGGGTCCAGGCTGCAACTCTCAAATGAGAGCTGCCAACTTTCGTCAACTTCTTTCCCGCAACCAGGCTCCCCAGCTAGTTGGAGAGCTGCATAATCTTTTCACAGCTGACAATTTCTGTGCAACTTTCAGGCTGAGGAGTGAGGACAGAGAGGGAAAGTTCTAGCGGGGATTTTGTCCGGAAAAACTGACATCTATACGGATAGCTGTGCAGCCCTCCTTGCGGAGGGGATCTTGAACCACCAATTACACCAAAAGAAAAATAGTTGGATCTTTCCCAGCAGTCTTCTTGACAGGAAAAATTGAGAATTACCATCCCTATTTTGTACAAAATTATATAGACAATTAGAGAATTTTATTTAATTTTAATTAATTTAATTGAAGTCACTGAGATAGCAGTGGAACCTGTGGACATTAACTTAATAAGAATGATTGAATTTAAAACATTGCTTTGTGCAATATTTCTTATTTTTTCATAGTAAACAGCTATGTTGCACAACAAAAATGTTTCACAAAATCAACAGTGTTTCACAACAAAATCAAGTGCCTGTTTGTTTTACAACATTGTTCAGCAAGTTGTGCAGTTTTCTGTGTGTAGTTTCTCAAACTCATGCACAGTTCTCAGAAACTGCAGTTTATATTGTACCAGGAACAAAAAAAGTTCCCAAAGTTTGTGGGAACTTTTGAAATAACATTCTTCTTCACATTTAAGTTTCTTGAGGAGTTCGGAGCTTGAAATTCATCCCAGTCAACTGATTAATTTCTGATTCATCCCTCTGTGCCAGCCAACCTGACAAATTGAATTGGGAAGTGTGCTGTCTTCCTGGTACATATAGCTGGGATGGCACTGACAACTTGCATAGACTCATCAAGAATACAGGTCAATAACCCTTTTTCTTATTCTTGTGGGTACCCATGACACTTCTAAGAACACCTTTGAGCAGATCACCTCTGACTATGAAGCATTGGGCAGGAAGATGAAGATGTTTAAGGCACTGCTAGTAATCTAGTCAGTTCTGCCAGTGAAGGATAGATAGGAAGGTACTAAAGGTGAATAATGGGTATGCAGAAGATGTACATGGGAGAGCTTTGGATTCTGGGACCATTGTCTTCTCTTCTTAGATGGATGACTACTGGCTACAGTCTGCACCTCACAAAGACTGAGAAGAATGTCTTTGGTAGTAGCATGGTAAGTCTAATCAAGAGGGCTTTAAATTAAATCCTTGGAGGGTTGGAGATCATAGCTTAGACATCAGTCCAAAGACACAAGAATGTGAATTCTAGAGGAGAAGAAGCTGAGGGAGAGCATGGGAGCCACAGAAAAAGTGGCAGTAAATTAATAGGTGAACAAACAGAGCTTCAAGTGTTTACACACCAACACACAGTTTAGGGAACACACAAAATGAACTAGAAGTCCTAGTGCACGAAGGTAAATATTGTCAGTGCCAGGCAGTAGTCAGGCAGAGGCAGGGGGGCTGGTTAGAGGTGCAGGGCTTTAATGCAGTCAAAACTCAAAAGTACAAAGCAAGCAGGCTTCTACACAGTCTTAACAGAAATAGTCCTTAATGCAGGCAGGGCTTCTACTCAGTCTTAACAGAAATAAACACAGGCTGTTAAAGGGCATAAGGCAGGTTACTTCAACAAGGCGAACAGGAGGACTGGTCTCAAGCGTGGGCAGGAACAAGGCACGGACAGCAGGACCACAGTTGACCGACGGTTGTTGCTCCGTGCCTTCCCCAGCCCGGCACCTGCCTCAAATAGCCCTCCAAGCCAGGCACCGGCCAATCAGGCGTGGCCATGTGGCTGCCCTCCAAGCCAGGCGCCGGCCAATCAGGTGTGGCCATGTGGCTGAGGGCTCGCAGCTGTGCTGTGCCTCACAGCTGCGAGCTCTGTGCCCGTCGCCTCCTCTCCAGCAGGCGCTGGGACCGGTGGACGGCCTCCTTGGCCTGCCGCCGCTGCTGGAAAGGAGGAGGTGAGGCGGAGGCATCAGCCTCCTCCGGATCGGGGCCACAGGCAGACTCCCAGGCCTCCCGCGGATGGGGGCCGCGGGTGAGCAGAGCCCCGGGAGCAGGCCCGGGACCCGCCCACCTCGGCAAGCCGGCCAACGACGAGGGACTCGAGCCTGCAACCTCTAGGTAAGTGGCTCCAGGCCCGGCAGCCTATCCCCCGGCCGCCAGGCCCGAGCCGTCGGCCGCAGCGGCCTCCAGGCAAGGCCCCTCAGCCGCAGCGGCCTCTGCGCAGGCCCCGTCGGCCGCGGCAGCCTCCGCGCAGGCCCCGTCGGCCGCTGCTGCATCTGCCGCCGCTTCAGCGGCGGCCTCAGGGGCAGCGACATGCCCAGCCGGGCCCATGCCCCTGACAAATATGGCTTTATGGAGATAATGGAGACCTGGTGGGATGGTTGCCATAATTGAAATATTACAATTTAACTGTATAATTTATTCAAAAAGAATATATGTCACAGAAGAAGCAGGGGAGTAGCATTGTGTGTCAAAGACAAATTCACTTGCACAAAAATCCAAAAGAGTGATCAAAGGGGACCAGTTGAGAGCCTTTTGGTAAAAACAGAGTAATAAGTAAGTGCAACATTGTGATAGGAGTTTACTGCAAGCCACCAACCCCCCAAAAGGTGGTCCTTTTCAGAAACAAATCTCAGAAATTTCAAAGATATAAAAATTAGTAGTTGTGGAGAATTTCAGTTACCCTGATCTCTGCTGGGAGACTAATTCTGCCAAGCGTAGACTCTCCAACAAATTCCTGATGTGCCTTGCAAATAATTTCATATTTCAAAAAGTAGAGGAAGGAACGAGGGGATCGGCAGTCCAGGACTTGCTCCTAACCAATAGCAGTTCTAACCAATAATCTCAATTCCAGGAAAACTATTAAATGGATTATAATATCTGTCCGCAAGTATATTGACAACAATGTCATCATCCGTAGGGGTCAACATAGGTTTGTCAAGAAAAATTCTACCAAATTGATCTCATCGATTTTTTTTGATGAGGGCATTAGTTTAGTAGATGATGGGAATGCAGTAGATGTCGTTTATCTAGATTTCAGCAAAGCATTTGATAAAGTCTCCCATAATGTTTTGATTAGCAAATTGATTAAATGTGGAATGGATGGGAACACTGTCATTAGATCCATAAGTCTTGGAAAACCATACTCAAAGAGTCATCAGCAGTGACTGTGCTTCAAAGTGTAAGGAGGACTCGAATGAAATGCTTCAGGGCCATTACTCTTCAACATTGTTATCAGTGACTAATGATAGGGTGGAGGGAATCTTTATTAATTTTGTGTAGGACACAAAACTGGGATCAGTGGCTAACACATTGGAAGATAAGAACAGAATTCAAAAGGATCTAGATAAACTAGATATTTGGGCAGAAATTAATAAAATGAAAGTTCTGCATTTATGCTACAACAACCAAATACACAGGTATAATATTGGGGCTAAATGGCTCAGCAGTACTACGTGTGAAAAAGACCTTGGGATTATTGTTAATCAGCAATTAAGCCAGCAGTGTGGTACTGTAGCAAAAAAAGGAGGGGAAGCAAATTCTGTTTTAGCCTGCATTACTAGAAGCATAGTTTCTAGACTGAGGGAAGTAATAGTCCTTTTGTATTCTGCAGTGGTCAGGCTGTATTCTGAGCACTTCGTTTTAAGGAGAATATAGGCAAGTTGAAACAGGTTCAGGGAAAGGCAACAAAGATTATAAGAAGGGTGCAGAACAAGAAATATTATGAAAGGTTGAGGAGTGGGGCATTTTCAGCCTGGTGAAGAGAAGACTGGTGGGTGACGTGATTGAACTCTTTTTATACCTCAAGGTTTGTCATACAGAGGAGGGGGCAAGCCTGCTTTCTACTGCCCCAGAGGGTAAGACCAAGTCTAATGTTTTAAAGTTACAGAAAAATAGATTTTGTTTGAACATTAGAAGAAACTTCTTGGCAGTAAGAGAGGTTCAGCAATGGAACCAATTGCCCAGCGAAGGGGTGGGGCTCCCTCTCTGGATATTTTCAAAAGGAGTCTGGACAGCTATCTGCTGGGGATGCTCTAGCTGGAGATCCTTCATTGAGCAGGGGGTTGGACTAGATGGCCCATGAGGCCACTTCCAACTCTGTAATTCTATGACTGTATGACTCTGTGACTCCAATAAACCAATTACACTGAGGTCACTATTTATCATGGGTAAAAAGCTATAAATTACAGTTTTAATAAGCAGTTAATAGTGTCATAGTCTTTATTGCACACGGATGATAATTAAAAGAAAATACTGTATGGTGAATATAAGCAATAAAATCTTACTCATCATGCAAGGAAGGTGCACTACTTTCATAATGGGAGTATTTTATCTTCCTGAACTGCAATTTACATATCAACTGGCCCAATGACATAATTTATCCCAGAATAGTTGTGCTGATATACAAAATAAAATAAATCCCTAGCATAATTTTATTATGCTATAATCTTGTTCTGCTTCACAGTACAGAATGTAGGGTTGTTGTTGACTTGACTCTATTTTTCTTACGTGTTTTGCCAAATTCATGACCTAAAGGGGGTTGATAGAAAATATCGGTATGAAACGTGAGTGAAAGTGCAGTTTAAAGTTAAAAGGGTTATTCCTTGCTTGAAAGTTGACATTTTGGCCTGAGTGTTTAGTCGCTAAAATGTAACTAAGATAATATATCTACAAACAAGGAATAACCAAAAATGTAAAAATAAAAGTAGACAGTGAGCCAAGCTCTCACTTCAGTCTTGTACTTACCCGAAGCACGTTTGAGGGTGGATAGCTCAGTAAATTTCTTATCTGATTGGTAGAGATGGATAGGTTGATGAGTAGATAAGCAAAAGATAGATAAAGTTTGAAAGCTACTTCAAGATAGGTAAAGCACAAGCAATCTCACAGTTGCTTTCATCAGCTTCATGCTTGCTGCCTGTGCTGTTCCTGGGTTGTGGAAATTTCAATGATCACTCATTGCACAGTACTGTACTTGTTTTCTTTCATGCTTTTAAATAATAGGACAGTTTAATAATTTTTAATATTTACATACCTATTCCAAATATTCCCTAGCAATATATTCACATTTTTATCCGTCTTTTCTTTCAGAAGCACATAGTGGTTTATAAAGTTCATTCTCTTGTGAGATAGGCTATGCTTTGAATCATAACTGTCAATTCAACTTGGGTCTCCTCAATTCCAGTCTAGAACTCTTAACTGATACATAGCCATGGCTGAAATGGTATTGAATCAATTGTAACATACTGAATATAGGAGGTTCTGTAAGAAAAACCTTTAAAATTTGGAAGCTCCTTGCTGTTTCTGTGCAGATGAGAGAATGCAATTATTTTAACTGTTTCCCAAATCAGAGGATGACAGTGTAATTATTACTTACTTTATTTAAAAAGAATTGCGCAAAATCTCATTGTGAAGTAGTATAAAGATTATACCTTAAGAACGGGAAATTAAAACTGTGAAGCTAAGAAAATAATGATTCTGTCAGAAGGAAATGAAATGATGGTTTATACATTTACTTAATAAATTATGAATGCATGGTTTTAGGATAGTGTTGTTTGTTTATTGATTCTAATGCCATGGACAAGCTGTGTGCTCACATTGTTTATCTGGCCTTGTAAATAAAATCCAGTGCATCGGGTAAAGAAATGATTTGATATTTGGAAATTAATGTTCCAAACTAATAAAGGTTGAAGACTCTCCCTTTCATTTTCAGTTGCAGTGTACTCTCCACCTGCTTTTGCTGTTAAGCAGCTACAGCTGCCAGGTGTATTTTAATTACTAAGGATATTTGTAATCTAATGGACTCCTGAAGTCAGATATAGCCTACTCAGAGGTTAAGATATCTTAGTCATGACAGCTTCAGAAGGAGTTGTAATTTCACTCAATAACTATATTAATTCCATACAAACAAAAATATTCCTTACTATTGTTATTTTTTTATGAACGGTTGGTTTTGTGTGCCAGTTATGCTGCATGTATGGATAACACATTTCACATTTGCGATGGACAGTTAAAAGCTACAAGTGTAAAGCAATTATGCAGTTTAACTTACATTCTAAATGTTGGAACATTATTGCTGTATGTTTAAGATTATGCTTGCTTATCAGAGGTGCCATTGACTTATTGATTATATAATTAGTTTTCTGGAATGCCTAATCAAATGTAGATGTAGGTGTCTGTTACAAGCCTGCTCCTGACAGCAGAACATTTAGCGAAGCTTTGAGAACCTTTGAGAGTAGATTTCATTATTCTGCATGGAGCATAGGTACTATCCTAATTTGGCAGACCAATGCACAAAACACAAAGTATAAACTAGGAAATTAATTTTCACATTCATTTTCTCTACAGGTGACAAGTTCTGTTTATTTTTTGCTGCTCGGTTTTACTGAGTTATTATGTTGTGGCTGAGTTATGTATAATCTGTTGAGTAGGCAACTGTGCCAGTTTGTAATGTACAGTGTAGTTCTGAGTTCAGAGAATCAGCTTAGAGGTTTCAAAAGTTTCATTCAGAACATCACAGAAACATCTGTATACCTTGGCAATTACCAAGACTAAGGACCCATTGAATTTGCAGTACTGTATATGGCAATACACTTCAAAATTAGGGTGTGCTGTGATCCCATTCATTAACAAATCAAAGAGTCCTGTTTCCTGGGCTTTGTCCTCCCCCTACCAGTTTCTCACCAAGCCTGCCAGTAGAGTGACAGCCATGTCTGGCTTTTCTGGTACCATAACATTCCAGGTTTCCCAGCAAATCCATCACCATCTCCCTCATCCCTACCCCCACCTACCAAGTGAAACACCTTCAGTAAAAAGTATTGCCTAAAACATGGCAACGAAGCATAGCCACTCTACAGTTTCAGGGATTGTACACCACTCTCACTGGCCTGTTTTCTCCCGTGTCACCAAAACCTAGCAATCCCCTCTAGGGGCTGATTTTGCAAGGTTTTGAGACATCTGTCTGGAAACATATACATGAATATCATCATAATAAACCTTTAATTTTATTTAATCTATGAACTGTGATTGTTGGTGAAGGAAGTTTAGTAGGGCTAGGCTGAGTCTGGCTCAGTACAACATAACTGAACATTATTTATTTCAGATCATGTCACTTTACCTTGCAATTATTATACGTATTATTCAAGATCCTTCTGTGTTCTCCTAGAGGTAACATGGATTCCAGTGACTGAGTTATAAAATCAGAGTATATTGATTTAACTATTATTTATTCTATATTATTTATATTAGCATAAGTGAAAATATGTCATTCTTGTCTAATGTTGTTATGTTTTAATTTAGAGATAATTTATTCAGAGATAATGCAGGAATAAGTGTTTCCAAGGGTAAGGTGTTGGCATCATTGTCAACAAATCAGCTATCACTGTGATTTATCGCTTGCATTTTTATCTAAATGCTTATATTTACAGTCCTCTCATTGTTCTTGTGATAATTTTCCTTGTGATATCCAGGGTAACTAAAATAGATTCCTAGCTTTTCTCCTCTCTTTCCTCTATCCTTCCCTCCCTCTCCCTCCTCCCCTGCTTTTTGTATCATCTCTTTACTGGTTTGAATGACTATCTAAACCAGTAATTTTCAAGCTTTGATTTTTCTATATGTGTTGGACCTCCTAGAATTTTTGACTATTGGCCAAGCTGGTTGGAACATTTGGGAGCTGAAGTGCAAAAACACTTGGAAGACCAAAAGTTGAGAACTACTGGTCTCATCAAATGGAATACAGAATTACTACTGTTTAGAATCCTAGTATAAATAAGATATGAATAGGCAATTTGTAATTTCAAGTAGTCTTAGTGTATCAACCCTATCAATATGCATTTTGATTTCAGAACTGAGGTTGATAACATGAAAAAATTAAAATAAAATACAGTGATAAAAGCTTAATTCTGTTTCTTTAACTGTAATGAATTGGGACTATAACAAAAGATGATTCTTAGCATAATTTATTGTAGTCATTTTTATTTCAGGTATACAGTGCATTCATACAACAATTCTCATGAAAGGGTTTTCATTGTTACCATTGGCACTTGCATAATGCACTTAGATGTTTTTATAATACTTCTAAGAGCTGCAAATGCCACCAATTGAAATAAATAGATATTTAAAAATTAAAAGAACAAAATTATGTCATTTACTTCAAATTTTTTCTTCTTAATTTTGATATTTATTTATTTATTTCAATATTTATATCCTTCCCTATATTCTGTAATCTCAGAGTAGTGTATAGTTAAAATCAGTCAAACAGTTCAAAACAATTTAAAATTTAAAGAATGAAAATAATTTAAGCTGCCTAGGTAAAGGCTGAAGAGGCTGAATAAGGTTAAAAGATTAAATTTCAAACTATGTGCATTTTGGAATAAACCTGTTAGGCTCCCAAACAATTGTTTTTTGTTTGCATCAGAATGAAGCCAGTGTTGGCACCAGTTAGGCCTTCAAGGGCAGAACATTCCACAACTGAAATATACTAGCCAAGAAGGCACTCTGCCATTGTCTTCCAACATCATATAGCTCTCATGAATGGGAAACAGAAGAATTCCCCATCCAGCAGACATATGTCATTAGGTTTATGCAGAGAGAGGCACTTCCTCAGATATTGTGGATTCAAGCACTTCAGGGATTTACATATAATTTAAAAATACCTTGAATTGTGATTGGAAGCATATTGGCAGCTGGTACAAAAAGTTTTTTTAAGACCGATGTCTAAAAGGGGCTCTAGTCAGCAACCTAGCTGTTGCAGCTTCAAATCAAAGGGCAACCCCACATAGAGTGCAGTGCAGTAGTTAGATTGGAAGGTTACCAGTACATGGACTGCTGTGGCTAGGTTGCCCCTGTCCAGGAAAGGCCCTAACTAAGGTCCAATCTGAAGGCACAAGCAGTTTGAGTCTCAGAGTCCACCTGGATCTCGGTGATAAAGATGGGCCCAGAGGCACTTGCAAGTGACATACCTGCTTCTTTAGAGGGAGTGCAATCCCATCCAGGAAAAAGCCATTATCCAGTTCCTGGACCTGGGAACCAGTAATACACAGAACCTTTGTTTCAGTTTATCAACCTTCATCTAGCCCACTGCAGCTTCCAGAGACTGGTACATTACTTAGACAGGCCCTGATGACTCTGATGGCAAGAATGACAAGCCAAATGTGGCAATAAGGAGAAGAAAAGCTGACTGTAATGCATAGTAATGACAACCAGACTCCAAATGACCTTCTCCAGTGGTTTCATGTATATATTTAACAGCATGGGAGATAAGATAAAATCCTGATAAGATAAAATTCACAGCTTAATAGTCATGGCACTGAAGAGGAGTCCTCTGTTATTGCTATCTGGGATTTGCCCTGCAGATAGCAATGGAAACACCATAATACAATTCCTCCTACTTCTGTCTTGCCAAGCCAGTCCAGTAAGGTATCTTCATAAAGTGGTATCAAAAGCCTCTAAGAAATCTAGGAAGATTAACAGGGCAGTAGGTAGTCAAAGCAACTAAGAGCAGTGATCCAGAGCAATACTCTGTTTCCTCTAAGAACATCTAAGCTGCCCAGCCACCTCTTACATGAGCATTTGCCCAAAAGGAATATTAGCAAGGAGATTCTCTTCAGAAGACGGCACATTACAGTCTCATTAAGGCAGCAAGTAGCTCCTTTGACAGATTGAGGCATTTACCAGCCCCTGGACTCACCCAGTCCACCCCTGCTAGAACTTAACCAGCCAGGGTGCACAAGTGTCAAGTTGATATCTGATGCAATTCAAGGGTCTTCAGGCTGCAGCAATAGAAACCAGTCCCAAGAAACCTGATCAAATGGCAAATTGCACACCTTCCCAGACTTTACAATAATTGCTTATTAAGTTCTAAAGCAAATATGACCCATTGTATACTTGAAAATAATAATGTTTATTGTACAGTGTATATATACAGTGTACTATATAGAAAAGCATTATAATATCTGTTTAATGTATAACTATTTCATTCCAAATATAAACATAAATTTTCTATTCATAATTTGAATTGTGCTTGTCTCACTGAAAATATCTGCATGTGAATGTGTTTACTGATCTTTATGATGCAGTCACCTTGATTTCACAAGAAGTTTTTTCTCCCAGAGAAGAGATAACCCACTTTCAGCAAAGGTGTTACAGAAAGCTTTTGTAAAGGTCTAATGGGCAGAGTTTTGAATTGCCTTAATTAAAATCCTTGGTTGCACATGAAGCTCAGAATGAACTGAGGAAAGCATCTAAATCTCAGTCTAATCTATCTTGCAGTCTTTTGTAAAGATAAATTTGGATAACCTTATATGTGCTGCTGGCTATACTTCAGAGGAAGGATCTAGCAAAAACACCTCTGAATATTCCTTCTGTAAGAATACCCTATAAGTTGATAGGCAACTTGAAGGCCTCCGGACATATATTCTGATCTGAGACACAGAATGGGAAACAAATATAGGCTTCTGTTGGAATTCATAGAAATTAAAGAATTCTGCTTTCCTTCTTTGATTAATAGGGGTTCTTTAGCTATAAGACTTTATCACTTTATATTAAGCTGACAAGGCTAAGTCAAAGACCTGACTTGTATAATACAAGAGTCTTAGCCACTTCCAAGTTGAATTGACTTTTAGTGGTTATGTGTGTAGGATGAATTGTGTAAGTATGTATTTATATTAAAAGGGGTGGACAAAAACTGCTTCTATAAGTGTATTGACACAGTAGGACACTCTAGAGTACCTATTTCTACAGAACAGTGAACTACAGAGAAGGGGAACTATCTGTCCTGAAAGAGTAGATGCTTTCTAGCCTTGTTTGGAAGAACCAGTCATCAGTTAGATTTTAGGATTATTATTTACATTTTGGTGTGATTAGTACCATATCATTGAGATTGTTGGAAGTAGAATTAAGCATCATTATTTAAAAATAATTGTTCTGAAACTATTGAGTATCATCTAATGAACATCATGCCTCTGAAACCTTTGAAACATCATGTTTAATTTCAAGAGGTTGCCCATTGTTAGGACTTAATCTTGACAGTGTATTGTAGGTACTTAGAATTGTAATCTGTCTTTTATATTTTTGACTTTTCTTTCTTTCTTTCATTCTAAATAATCTCTATAAATGTAACTTCATCTATGAGTGTTTCTGCTTCCAAGTCACTGCTGGGCAGCTCAGAGCCTTCAGACATTCTTTTCTTGATCACGTAATAGGGGTCATTTAGTTGAAAACCAATCCTGGGGTTCTGTTGGGGCAAACTTGCTCAAGGAACAGACTATTCTGTGAGTTGTTTGGTAGTCTTGCTGCAAGCAGAAGACGGTAGTGGCAACATGAAAAGGACATGCCTGTATCCATGCCCATTCCATTTTAAATGGATTGACTTCTGGATGGGTCCTGGAAATAAAAAAAAAAATAGGGGAGGTTGCTTGTAAAAATTGTCTGCACCTTGTAACTATACGAATGGAGTAAACAAATCTCAGTCATTATAAATAAAATGCAAGTCAGATCCTTTTTAAAAAGGAAAGAATTTTCTAAATAGTGAAACTCATTGATTGATTTGTTGTGTCTCATGGATTTAATAAATGGCAAACAGGATATCCAAGACAAATAGTATGCAAGCCATTCCAGCTTTAACACAAAATTATTATGTTGTTTCCAGTAGACAGATGAATGCTTAGTTCATACTATATTTGGTAAAACTGTTTCCCTGCCACACAACATAGGATATAAATTCCATCCCCTCTCACTCCCAACGTGATATCAAGCCACCTTCAACAAACATATATAACAAAGCATAAATGACTCTTTGTAGATGGCAGAAGCACATTATTTCAAAGAGTTCATGCAAAAGGAACCTTCCCATTTTAATTGTTTTCTTTAAAGAATTTACAATCAGTATTTTCATTGCTCAAAACAGATGGTTTATTTTAAAAAGAGAATGAGTTTTCTGTACTTGTAAAGAAGTACAGGAAACCTGAAAAAGTGACTTGGAAAAAGAATGGCTAAAACAATGTGTATTGCCTAGATTGGGCATTATACATGTGTTTGTACTGCCAATGTAGTGGAATTTCTTTTCTCCCCTGCCCACCCCAGCAGTCTTGATATCACATAAAATTTCCAGTCTTCCGTAGAGGTTATTGGAACACATGGAGAGCAGCCCTCCCAATTCTGCTTTCAGAAGCAAGTGTTTCAGCAAATGCCCCCTTTTGCATATAGGCCTTTAGTTTAAGAGCTCTTAGGGCCCCTGTTTGCACGTTTGCTTTTCTTCTCCAAAAAGCCTCTGTGCTCAAATTCTGGGAGCATCGCTCTGCACGACGCACTCCCACTTCCGCTGCGCTCACGGGGCTGCAGCGGCTCGATCGTGGGTTTTTTTATTTTTGCCTCGAAGCGAAAATCACCCGCGCTCGCGCAACGCTCCTAGCGCCCACGCGCACTTACCTCCTGTGCGGAGCGTCGGGGAGGCGGCCGGGTCGCGCTTCCTTCCCTCCGCCCCTGCGGAAGGAAGGGGTGGGGCGCTAGCGTGACGGACGCGACAGCCTCCTGCTTCGCGGGGGGGTGGACGCACGAGCCTCCTGCTTCACGGGGGGCGAACGCGCGAGCCTCCTGCTTCGCAGGGGGGCGGACGCGCGAGCCACCGCCTCCTCCGGGAGGCTGCCGCTTCCCCGCTCGTTCCTTCGCCTGCGGAAGGAAGGAGGGGGAAGCGGCAGCCTCCCGGAGAAGGCTTCTCGCGCGAACTGCCCTCCCCCGCTCGTGCGAGAAGCCTCAATGCGAAAAGGGCCTTAGACTGGATAACCTCCTATAATTGTCTAAATTTTGCTGTTTCTACATTCTCCAAAATAACTCTGTTGCTCAAATTCTGTTGCTCTTTCGTATATGACACATTTTGTTTATGTGGTTCTCTACTTGACTTTCACCAATAACTACAAGCATAAAATAGTGAATCCAGCAGAACAGGGGCTAACTATTTAGCAGTGTTAGTACACATGTAGACTCTTTATCTCCATGGTGTTACCCTGTTTACTGGGGTCCCGGGAGGGACACCTATATGCGCTCTCAATTAACTAAGTTTGGGGAAATTAGCTAGAGCACAAGTTAGCAATGCGAGAGGCAGGGCAACGCAGCAGAATCTTTTACCCAATGTCTACGGGATCAGGCCAAAACCAAGAAGCAAACTGGAGTTTAAGAATAATTGAGATTTTTATTAAATACAGACACACAGTGTATGCAACACACTCACACAAGTAACTAAGGAAAATAAAGGTTGGAGTGGTATAGAGGGATTTTAGAGGGATTGTTTATTTGGGTGATACGAAACCTGTCCTGAAGCCTGGAAGAATAGAGAGCGATGCTGGGGTAAGATGTGGCTCAGCACGTGGAGCTGAGGGGAGGCTCGCCAAGCAAAGCGGCAGCAAGCCGGTCTGGAACTCGGGAGCAATCCAAGGATGGTCTCAGAATCAGGGTTTTTATAGGGAGAAATGTAACTGCAGGCTATTCCATACTTGGGGAAAACAATGAGTTTTGAGAGCGAGACAAAGCTTTGGAAAGTTCAAAATTTAGCATGATTTTGTTAAGTCCGAATAGACAAAGAGGTAGACAGTATGCAAACGCAGAGTGCTTGGCATTTGAGTATTCAGCTTACCAAGTTGCCTGCTCGGGGCAGGGAGACCTTTGTAGACAGCGTGCATACATAATGAGGGTGTTTGCAGAGAGGTCTCCTAAAGTGGTGATCTGGCTATTTCTGGCCTGCCTGTATTGTTTTGGGATATTGCAGCATTTGATGGTCGAGCCTAGTTCTGTGCTTGTCCGGGGGCCTCACAAACACGTGGAGAGGGGTGCTGGAAGAGAGCCAAATTATTGATATTAAAATGATATCTTTATGCTATCTCCAAGGAGGCCTAACCTGCAGTAACAATGGATACGACAAAGGGGAGGAGTGCAAAGCTTGTCAGCATTTCCACTGATGCCCCATTAAAAGCAAATTATATTACTTTTTTCTCAGCCAACTTCTCAAGGCCTCTTCATGTAGTTGTTACTTTGTGTTTAAAACACAATGAGTATTCATTATGCCAACACTAATCTGCAGGCATTACACTTGATATAATTGCTGTCTGCTTTAATTCCTGGTTTGTCCTTTTGTAGGCATTAATTACATATGTCAACAACAATCAGTTTAGAGGAAGATAATTGCAGGTATAGGACAAGGTTACTCTTGGCAAATTTGCACTTGAAAGATAATGTGTTCATGTTACTAAATTTCTACCTATTGACAGATTCAGAAGTTTGTGATTCTCTTGAAGCTTCAAGCTTTAGTACGTTATAATAAAATAGGCTTTCCTGTTGAGATTTTCCTTTGTGTCATTGGTTTACAGTCCTTCTTTGTAGCCACCAGCAGTCCTGAGTTTCTAAATTCAGACATCACAAGAAAATGTGGTTTAACAAACCAGAAAGCCTTATTTGCAGTTCAGCGTCCTGAAGGAAGGGTGGCAGTTTTATCACATTGCTTATTTATGATTGGTCCAATAAATGCAATTCGGTAAATATGGACTTATTTTAGGTAGAATGCTGGATGGAGTTGACTCAGTTTGTCCTGCTTGCTGGCCACTGGATCAATTTTACATTTTAAAATCATGGTGAAAACTTAAAAGCTTTTTTTCAAAAAAAAAAAAAAATAGAAAATATATTAACATTCTTCCTCTACTGATATGTGTATCTGGCCATTTCCACACTGCACTGTTATAGTGCTATTACTCCACCTTTAACATCCTGTGGAATTCTGGGGTTTGTAGTTTACTGAGGCCAAAGAGGTCTGGCTAAGAATTCTAAATACCCCTCCCTAGACTGCAAACCCCAGGATTCCATAGGATGTTGAGAGTGGAATAATAGCACTACAACAGGGCAATGTGGAAATGACCTCTGTTCAAACTTTGCAATAGTTACAAAATGTTTATTATGCTGCTGTTTAGTTTAAAGATATGTGAGCTTTATATAGAACTGAAAGTTTTTATTCATTTCTACACTGTACAAAGGACTAGTCAGTTCTCCATTACATTTTCTTTAAAAGGTTGATAATTAGTTTGCAGCACTTAACAATAATGGTGTGCAGAATATATTTTTGTCCCATGTTTGATTCAGATTATATTATTCCATTAAAGTGAGAAATATCTTTAGCTGCTGAGTCATTCCACTGCTAATTTTGTCTTTGTACTCTACTGCTGTAATAATTACAGGTATAGCACAATTAACACCTGTCCCCTCCGTAGTTCTGTGAATGAGATGCTGTCCCCCAAATTATTTACCTTGCTCCTTCCTCTTTCTTTTCTTTTGTATGACATTTTTTAGATTGTAAAGCTTTCTTGTGTTGTATTGTTGTTATGTGCCTTCAAGTCATTTCAGAATTAAGGCAACGCTAAGGTCAATCTGTCAATGAGTTCTCTGGGGGCTGAAAGTGTGTGACCACATCCCAGGTCAGGGAGTGGATTTCCATGGCTGAGTGGAGAATCAAACTCTGGTCTGCAAGGTCGTAGCCCAGTGCTCAAACCACTATATCATGCTGGCTCTTGTGTAGGGGCTATCTAATTTTTCAGTATCAATGGAGTGCTTATTATTATTATTTAATTATTATATAGAGCAGAATTTGGAAAAATCTAATTTTTTTTAGTACAGCTCCCAGAATCCTTCAGCCACCATGGCAAGGGTGGTTGGGGAGTTTGGGATCTCTAGTGGATATTTTAAAAAAAAATTGGACTCCAAAAAAATTCAAGTTCTGTTTAATATAAAAGAAGTATACCATCCCTAGCTATAGATATCAAAATACGTATCAAATGCATTAAGGAATTCAACACTTTTATATGAAAAGAGGAATTGTGGAACTCTATGCACAGTATCCAACAAACAGTGTTATACAGTGGTTAGTAACACAGAAGGAGACCCTACTGGATCAAATCAAAGGTACATCTAGTGCATAACCCAGTTTCCCAAACTGATCAGCTGGAGGTTTCCATGAAGAAATCATTTCCTGGTGTTGATAGTCTTCTCTAGAAGCTACTACTACTCATATTCCCAAAGATGCAGGGTGGAAAATTTTCTGCACCAGATACAAACACACACACAGAGTTATCCATAGCTATCAGGGCTGTTGTACCACAATTGTTGTTAGCTGGGCTAAATATAAGATATGAACTTCTAATTATTCTTGTAAGGAGACAAGCATTGGCAAACCGATGCTCAGAGGAATAGATGAACGAATGAAGTTTATTGGAGTGAGGTTGAACGTATTAAAGTTATATGTCACCAGAAGAAAGTTAAACTGTTGATATAAAATATATCAAATGCAACCCTCTTTAGGTACATGTCCTAAAAATGTTCCTTCAGGTGTAGTTATTTTTAAATATAAGGGGATATATCCTGTTTTCTTGACGTTGTTGCAAATATTCTAGCAAAATATTTTCCACATAAATCTCTGAATGTGCTTGCATATCATAATTAAACCAAGTATGCTGAATCATGTTATTTAGAGTATTGGAAAATTTTCTAGTTCTAGCTTTTCCAGAAAACTGACATCACTCCTCGGAAGCTGTCTGTATTCCTCTGACCTAGCCAGGTAATGGCCAGAGTTTGGAAATGTCAAGGGTTTTTTTGGGGGGAGGGTGCAGATCCCAGAATCCTTTGAAGGAATTATTGGAATTGTAGTCCAAAAATAATTTTTTCAAGTATTCTTTGCATAAATTTGACTCTTCACCTTTTCCATGTGATGTAAATCAGTGCTATGTACAATTTGGGTTACAACTCGAACTCAAAATAAAGGCTCCATTCAGGTGTGCAGGACAGCAAATTTATTTGTAATGCCCCCAGAAAGTGGAAAAGCTGTCACACTTTTTAGACATAAAATTAATGTTTATTTGCTTTGTTAAAGCTGTTCCTGATCCAATGGAATTGTGAAGGTAAATGCATATTTGCCGTTATTTCAAACCACACTATAAATAAATATGATATGGTTATAATCTCCTCCAAATTGAATAACATTCAATGGGAAAAAGGCAGATTTCCCTGCTTCCCTGGAAGCATAGATTTGCCAATGAAATGGTTAATGTTCTCTGATTTTTGAATGATTATTCATCCATATACTTATTATACATCAGTATCTAACAGATATGTGTTACTCTTCTAATCTCAGTACTTTGAATGCTAAGAGTATGTCATAATCTTTCAGTACATGGAACGAAGGAGATATATGACAGCAGAAAGCATCTGATAAATTAAATTTGACATGTTTTTTATCTATATAAAATGGATTCTGAACAGCTGGTAATTGTGAATATTTTAGCCATCATTTTAATGTGGGATATTACCTCTCTGCTCAGTAGTAACGAGATGTGAATTGTACTTCATCAAATTGACAGTTCTTACTCCTTTTGATGAGTGAGTGATCTGTATTTTTCAGAGTACTGGTTAATGGGTATACTTACTATTTGAAGAGAAGAACCATTTCTTAGGCCTGTACAACCAAGAAGAGTTATCAATGTCTTGGAAGGAAAATGATAGGAAAAAGAGAAAAGGATGTTAAAAAACAAAACAAAACATGTAGTTTGTTGGCTAAATGACAATGTTTACTTAGAGAAGAAATGAAAACAATAAATAATGTTTTTCAAAGGTATTTAGAAAGCTGTTATCAAAAAAAGTATAAACAAAATGGTAATCAGTGACATCATAGAGCAGTGGATGAAATCCTATTTAAAATTTTCTTTTAATTAATTTTCAAAAGAATAGCACACAATAAATACAGTGATGGAGAAATTGACTTGGTGAAAATTTTAGATGCATACATGCCTGTTGGGTGTGTGAGAAAGCGGTAATCAAGAGGCAGAGCAGGCTCCTCAGATGATTTTGGTAAAACTAAATCTGGATTTTGTTAATGTATAGTAACATTTAGTTTTAATAATTACGATGATAACGCTAATGGTAGTAGTAGTTGTTCTCCCTCCCTGTGTCGCTCTCATATTTTCTCATACACCACTTCCTACCTGTATTATCTTCACTGGGGAAGAGAATGATCTCAGTTTGTTTCAGATAATTGCAGTCCTAATGAGAGCCTGTAATTATTGTCACTAACGCAGTCATCCATTTTTTTCTCTGCCAGCACATTCAGAAGTCTGAGCCCAAAATTCCCATATGTTAAAAACATTAATTAGGCAAAAGCAAAGGTATTCGTAGTAGTTACCATTATAAATATAGAAGAGACCTCTCAAATTGGGAATACATGTATTTAAAACATTAATTTTTGGATCATTAATTTTATTTTGATGAACTCAGAATGCTTGTTATTTTGTAGTTATTATGGATTTATGGTAAAGTAGGCAGACTCAGTGTTTTCAAATGGCTTTTTTATTTTATATGTAATTTCATTTTGCACAAATAGCAAACAAGAACACATTATCAATTAATGTAGTCCACACACTGTTGCCTTCCCCTCACACCCTCTCAAACCTACCCTCAACTTCCTGCTCTTCATTGACTACAGTTACCTAGCTATTACATATAAACTCTCCTCTCTTAATTACTCATTCATATATATATATATATGTATGTATGTATATGTATATATGCACCTTCTTCCCTGACAGAGAATAATACATTCTAAGCATTATAACCCATCTTGCACCATTGTCAAATCTTACTTTAACATGTAGTGTAAAAGGCTGCCCATTTTGAAGATGTATTGAGTTTCCTTTTAACCAGTTCATCAATTCGTTATAGCTAATTCTATTACTTTTCAATGCATTCTTCCACTCTCAGAATATGCCTTTGACTCCAGTATCTAACATATGTTGATCTTGCAGTTATAATCAAAGAATACAATAAAGTTCTAGTCTCTCTTTCAATTTTATCCACATAATGTATCATATTTAGAAGAAAGAGTTCCAGTCCAAATATTATTTCTGCTCCTAGAATGTTTTGCATCTTCCCACTAATTAATAACAAACATTTTCTAGCTTTATTACAAGTCTACCACTGATGGTAGAATATAATCTCATATTTATTACATTTCCAACATTTTTTTTTGTGATTTTAGCCATTTGTCAGAGGTCAAAGACTACCTGTATATCATCTTAAAGAAATTATCCTTATAACAGCAGGTACATTTTAAATCTTTCCTCCAAACCCTCCCCCGTTGTTCCAGTTGAATAGAATGGCCTATATTCCTTATCCATTTCACAATTCTTACAATTCTTAATTTGTTCTTTCTCTGTTTCAAATTGTAATGATGGTTTATATATTTTTGTTATCAAGTGGGTATTTTCCCTACAAATTACTTCCTCAAATTCTGTTTTTCCTTTTTCAAAATTAAATCTAGTTTTATCTTCTCTAAATCTCTCTCTTAATTGAAAGTAAGTTAACTTGTATCTTTCTTCATCTGATTGATGGTGGTCCTTAAATTTCCCGCCTCCTTGGTCAATCTCTGATAAAACAGTATTTTAACCATTTTTTGTAGACTTTATTATTCCCTTCTGTGGAATGTTTCCTGTGGTGAGACCCAACCAGATATTTTCACACCAAACCTATCTTTATATTTCCCCATACTCTCAACACTACTGTCCAAATAGCATGGTTCTTAAATCCCTAAATTATCTTTACTTTCCCGTACCAAAGATATTTATGCCATCCAAATTTTAACTTGTGTCTTTTTAACTTTAACATTCTTTTATTCTCTGATAAGATCTAGTGCTTTAACCATGCTAAGTATGAGAATTCAAAACATAATTTGATCTAAGGCAGACCAAACCCACCTCTTTACTTTTCAGCTATCATTCATCTACATTTGATTGTTGGCTTCTTACCCCACCATAAAAAAAAAAAAAAATCACCTCTTTTTGCCACATTTCAAATGGTGTATTGGAAAATATAATAGGGATTGTCTGAAACAAATACATCAATTTCAACAACATGCTCACCTTAACCATATAAATTCTGCCTAATAGTGACAGATTACGATTGTGCCTTATGCCTAAATATTGCTATGCTATCCTACACCTTTGCATAATTATTTTCATATAATTGCTGAATTTCTGTGGTTAAATCTATACCTAAATATTTTGTTGGTTTTATTATTTCAAATCCTGTCCTACTTGCTAGTTATTTTTTCCTCTTAGGTAGACATATTTTTTTTAAAATTTTAGATTTATCACTATTCTCATTAAACCCTGCAAACACTCCATATTCTAGTAATTGCATCAAATATCCTGAATTTAACAGAAGGTCCTCTTGTATAATAACTACACTGTTGGCAAAAGACTGTAATTTAAATTCTTCCTTCCTTATTTTCATACCTCTAGATCTTATCTCTCTATTCAGAACATCTAGAGTCAAAATAAATTGCAATGGAGAAATTGGACACCCCTGTCTCTTTCCTTTCTCAATTTGGATATATTTTGTTACATCACTGTTAACTTTTACTTTGAAACTTTATAACAAATACATTGCATGGATCCAATTATAGAAAAATTTTCCCACCTCCATTTCCTTTAGTAGTTTTAATAAGACACTCAGTTTAAATTATCAAATGCTTTGTCAGCATCTATGATCAACGAGGCTCCTTTTACTTCATTATGATAATTTAAGTACTCTATTATGTAAATTATAGTTCTAATGTTGTTTTTTATTTGACTCTCTGAGGGAAAGCCATTTTGGTCCTCATGTATGTGCTTCTATAGATATATTTTTGATCTATTAGCCTACAGGTATGCAAAATTTTTAAAGTTTTCACTCAATAATTTTATGGTTTATAATTTTTTGTTATCTTTGGGTCATGATCTTTTTCAGATATAAGTGTCATGTTGGTCTCTCTCCAACACTTGGGGGTCTGATGTTCTCAGATAATATCATTCCTGAGTCTTTGCAAGGGTATTGATAATTCTTCCCAATTTTTTTATAATAAGCTACTGTCATCCAGGCCTAGTGTTGTCCCTCTCTTTGGTCTTATAACGTATACAATCTCCTCAAATGAAATTTCCTTATTTAAAATATCTCTGGTTTACAGATACTTCTGGAATTGCCTGCTTTTTCAAATATTTATTCAGTGGGTCTTCTCATACTCTTGTTTTTTATATGAAATTTCAAAATAGTTACTAAACAATTTACTGATTTTTTTCTCTTTAGTTACAATCCTGTTCTCCTCCTTCAGTTCCATTATCATTCTATTTAGTTTTTCTTTCCTTAATTTAGAAGCTAACCACTGTGACAAAACGGGGGGTGGGGGTGGCCAGAAGAGCCCTAGCAGCAGGGGGTGATCCTCTTTGATTGGCTGTTTAATTGAAGAAGCCAACCCTGGCAAGAGGGAGGGGCTGTGTGGAAGAGTCATCAGATAGTACCTGAGGTTGAAGATTTATTCTTTCAATGAGAGTTGAGTAAACTGTAAGTCAGAACATTTGGTCAACCAAAAGGGGGTTGATTGAAGAGAGAGAGTTATTCTTCTTAGTGACCTGGTGTGGGCAGAGAAGAAACCTAAACCACTTCTGAGAGGGATCAGAGAATGGAACGCTGAGGGGAAAAACAGACCTTTGAGCTGTGAGCCTCAAAGGTGTGTGTATGAGTGAATGCTTTATTGGGGAAACACTGAAGTGTTTAAAGAGCCTAGTTAACTACCTGTGTTAAAAGAGTAATTTTGTTTTGAATATTTCTGAATCCTCAATACCCTTTCCCTTGATTGTTATCCTACTAAAGATTTTACCCTATTTTTCTGTAAGCACAGTCTCCCCAGAGTATTCCTTCAATTTTATTTCAGAGAACACACTACCATAGGTTATCCATTTCTTTTGGAATAAACCTTAACGAGCTTTGTTTGCCCTTTTATCCTCAGAGGCTGTGGGTTTTAGGGAAAGCAGGAGTGTGATTAAGTGGAAGGTAGGGAGCCAGGGTGTGAAATAAGATAAAAAGGGAATCTTCTTCTACAGACAAGAAGAAAGTAAAGCAAGCCCTGGGCAAGCCTTAATCTGGTTCTAGCCAGTTGTGACAGCCATCTCCCCAGCTTATTAGCAAATTCAAAGTTTCTTTGCGTTACACATTCTAATTTTTTTCTTAAATCTCCCTGTCATCAACATTGTTACCTGTATCTGCAATATTTTTATCTGTCTCAGTTTTATTCTTGGAAGAGGATTTCACTAATACCTTCTCCTTTAATTGAATTTCTTCCATCAATTAGCCATTTTGTCCTGTCTTCTTCTCCATTCATTGGGATAAAAATTCCTCTAATAGCTGCTTTGTTAATGTCCCAGATCATTCTGTTCTCAATCTCTTTGTCCATGTTTTGCTCATAATATTCATTGATCTTTTTTCACAATCCTTCACTACTTCTTCATTATGTGATCAGATAAAGTCCTATTCAAAATATCAACTTTTCTTTTCCTATTTATTAATGTTTTAGAGACCCACATCATACCAACTTTAGATAGTGATTTATGTGTATCTGAGAAGATAGGAAAGCATTTTTATTATCCTCTGTAGTGGTACATACATCTAATGATTGTGGTTCATCTAATATATATATATATATGTGTGTGTGTGTGTGTGTATAAAAAATCCCTTGTCAATTTACCTTGGTTTTTCAATTTTTTTTTATTCAAATTCCTATTTACTAGTGGTTCTACTACCCCACTGAAGTTTCCTTAAATACACTAATTCTCATATTTTATCTCTAGTATCTTTTATTTCTTTAAAGAATGTATTTTTTTTCTTAACTGGTGCATAAATTCCAAATACTACCATCTTACAATTATTAATAATGATTTCCACACCCACCAATCTTCTGTTTTCATCTAAATAGATTAATTTCAGTGCAAAGTTTGTTCTCACATAAAGTACTACCCCACTTTCTTAGATTAACCCATTTTCGTTCATAGGGCAAATTCTTTCCCCAA